>CM031874.1:13448256-13496771 GCA_018697195.1 Certhia americana
AAGCCAGAAGAGAAGCCAGCAGCCCCACCACCAGAGTCCTGCTTGCGCCGTGCAGGGTTGTGGCATGTGTAGAGCCAGCAGCACCCAGATCTGCAGAACACCACATACCACCACGTCTGAGTTGGGACTTGAAAAGCTTATTAATGGGCCATTGAGTCTCAGTGATAGAATTACATCACCCCACTGGGAAATGCTCCAGCCAGGGGGACAAGCCAAGTATTCCTACCTGGATAAAAATCTGGGAGTTGGATACCAAGGCAGTGGAACACCACTTTTTCACTGTGTTAGACCAGGCCCATCTCTCACCACTGGACCTTCAGTGAAAAAACTCCGCTTTTCTACAGGAACATCACTTCAACAGAGCCACATCTGCCACTGGGACTGCAGCCACCATTGAATGGCACTGCCACCAACACCCTGACACACAGGGTGTCAGGTTGTATCCTGACTCTGTCAGAGGGGTTGGTTTGTTTATTTGTTTGTCTTACTGCATGTAGTTTTGGTTTATTGTTTATTTTAGTTCCCCTAATAAAGAACTGTTATTCCTATTCCCATATCTTTGCCTTGGAGCCCCTTAATTCCAAAAATTGTAACAATTCAGAGGGAGGGGGTTTAAATTCTCCATTCCAAGGGAGGCTCCTGCCTTCCTTAGCAGACACCTGTTCAAACCATGACAGATTTCAAACTAGAGAAGTAGAGAAGAAATTGTTTTGTCTATCTACTCTGTGAAGAGAACTTAGTAGCACTTAATACGAAACCTAAAACTACCCACCAAAACAGCACAGAGTGTAAAAAAGATAAAAGCTAAAACTTAAGGCATCAGTTTCTTCCACCCAGCAAATCTGGGCATGAGGAATGTGCTGCCTGAGACTCTAGGGAGGCCTTCCTGTCACAGTATGGCACAACTCCCTCCTTTTATTGGGAAGGGAAATGACATCTTTTGCTCCGAGGGTTACTTCCCTGCTACTTCCACCACCTCCTGCCCACTGCCAAGGCAGCGGCCAGACCACTTCTTTTCTTTCTTGGACAGTTCCTGTGGCACTGGGGGTCACTCATGGTGTAGTAGGAGGTTCTTGTTCTCTAAAAGCAAACTGAAGGGGAAAAGGAGCAAGTGGGAAGATGTAGAAAGCTTGGCAGCAGTGTAGTTTTAAATCTGAAGTCATCTGAGGGTTAAGTTTTGTTTGAACCAGCAACTCATCCTTGGGGCTTTCTCTTGTCCTGCCTAATGGTAGGTTAAACTTCTGTTCTTTGCTCAGTGTTTTACTGTGGCAACCCTGCCCGTCTCTGGGTTCAGTTCCAGTCTTTTTCTAGTTTGATTAGGTTTTTCTGGTGTTTGTTATTATTGTACCCTTATTTTTCTCCAGAAATAACAGGATAGAAATCCATATGTTCCTCCAACAACTCCCAGGAGGGAGAGGTTTTCCAGGGTCTCAGACACACATTACCTTTGTTTGGAGCACTGTTTATATTTGCTACTGCTTTGACAGCTGGACATGAGCTGCCCCAGCTGCTGCAGATGGACTGGCTGGCACTAAGCCCCTGGAATTTGGAAAAAGATGGACTGGAGTGCCTTGATCTCTCTCTCTGAGAAAGGAAATTATTTACTCCTGGTACTGCTGGTAATTGTCAAACAGAGTCACGGTGGTGTGTTGGGCAGTCCTGGTCCTGGAAAAGGGATGTGCTGTCTTTTGTTCCTGCTGTTTCCTTCCTGCTGGGCTCAGCTATTCCGCAGCCACTCCTGCTGCCCTCCAGAGAACTCCTGGCCTGCTCTGCGCTGGGATTTGGGAGCTGTCCCATGGACACAAGTGTGACACAAACCAGGGTGGAGCTGGAGCAGGGATGGGGGATGCTCCAGAGAGCCTGAGCTGTGCTGGAGCCTGGCAGGCATTGACCGCAGCAGAGGCCTCGTTAAGACAGCCCTAATGAGCCGCAAGGCAGCCTCGATGCAAATAAATCCCATATGGGTTAATCAATAGGAGGAAAAATCCATGGAGCCTCTGCTTCGGGTGACTGGTCCGGCTCCTGCCCTGCCCAGTGGGCTCCTGAGGGAGGAATGTCCTGCATCCTGCAGGGTTGGCACCTTCCCCTTCCCATGGAGCTCAGCTGGGGCTCCAGGGAACCATGGATTTGGAGCCAAACCCTGAGCCCCAGCCCCAGCTAGGCCATGGCTCCGGGCAGGCAGCAAGGGACAGGAGGAAGCAATCGAGGCTCCCTGCCCTGGGCTCCATCCCTGCGCTGTGTCCGGCAGCGGGCAGTGCCTCCCGTGTCCTGCGTGGAACAAACTGGGAATGTTTAACAGGAGTGCTGCCACCTCCCAGCCTTCAGAGCCCCGAAAGCCATAACCCTGGAATGTTTCCCCCCTCGGTGAGGGAGCTGCTGCTCTCCCCCAGGGGCCAGGCAGGGCTGGCCTGGCAGGAGGAAGGTGCCAGCAGGCAGGAATGCCCCTCCAGTGCCCTTCTGCAATTTGCTCACCGTGTCTGCCTGGAAAGATTATGTCTCTTCCCACCACAGCCATTAAATAATTCAGGAAATCAGCTGGTGTTTGTAAAGGAGGGGTAGTGAAGAGTGAGAGGATGAGGGGAGGGAGCCTGGAGCCCCTCAAACCCCCTGGGCTGGAGGAAGGGGGTACTGGTTGCCCATAGCTTGTGTGGGGCTCCCCAGAACAGGATGTAGTTCTTTCCTATGCTAAAAGTTTCAGCATTTTTAGCAATTTTTCCTCCCATAAAGCCACATTTGTTAGCCATATTAGCCACATTTGTTGATTTTTAATAGCAAAAGCTGCTTCTCCCCCCACCAGCTGTGATGGCTGTGCCTGCACACCTTTAGGGGTGGGCAGCATGAAGAGAATTGCTGTGATTTTTATGCATTACAGTAAATACAAAAGCACGTTTCAAGCTTATAAATAAATAAATAAATAAATAAATAAATAAATAAATAAATAAATAAAAGGAAGTTGTTGTTAGTTTTTATTCAAAAATCCCTGCTTTCTCCCTCAGCTGAGGAGCAGCTAGAACTGCAAGGAATAGCCTGGAGCATTCAGGAAAGCTTAACCTGGGTGTAGCAGTGGGCACAGAGGAGGCTGAAAAGGCTAGGAAAAGAAGTATATCAAGGATATTATTCTTGAAAAGCTGAGTTTGGAAAATACATCCCTTCCCAGCAGATGTGAATTTGTGGAGGTTTCAGATGATGCACAAAACAAGAGCTGTTTCTTTTGACTGGACAGAATTGGGGATTCTTTTTGCACTTGAGCAAGCAAAAAGGTGACCATGTCTGTTGGGAAAGGATTTCCGGAGGACAGGAATTTCCTTGAGAATCTGACCTGTTTCATCTTGTGAAGATTTTTTTTTCTCTATTTAATTTTTTTAATGAAATTATCTTTGTTTAGACAAAGGCATGTAGTGACAGGACAAGGAGCAATGGCTTCCCACTGCCAGAGGGCAGGGTTGTATGGGATATTGAGAAGGAATTCTTCCCTGTGAGGGCGGGGAAGCCCTGGCTCAGCTGTGGCTGCTCCTGGATCCCTGGAAGTGTCCAAGGCCAGGCTGGATGGGACGCTGGGAAACCTGGGATAGTGGAAGGTGGGTAGATCTTTAAGGTCCCTCCCAACCCAAACCATTCTGGGATTCCAAACAGTGGGAATTCCCCAGTGATTGTTTTTCGGGAGTCAGTGTTGAGTGCCTCAGGCCAGCCAGGACAGGAATTCCCTGTGGGACTCTGCCCTTACTGTGCAGTTTCCTCATCCCTTCCCTGGCCTTGCTAGAAGCTCCTGAGTCAAATGTTCCAGGAGCAGCTCTGTTAATGGTGGGAGTTCTTATTGCTCCCCCAAAAATGCCTTCCCTTGTGTGCTGGGAGGGAGGGGCTGCTTGTGCTGCCTTTTTGGGGAGGGTTCCCATGAGCAGCATCCTCAGGGGCTTCAAATCCAACTCTGCTGTTAAAATTTGGCCAGCTGGAGCAAGTGCTCACTGCAGAGAGGGAAAGCTGCTGCCGTGCAGAGCAGGGATGTCAGAGCAGGAGAGAGAGACCTCTGGGTGGCTCCATCCTCACATATTTGGCAGCGGATGTTGGAATTTCTGCATCTGGGCTACAGCAACATCTTTGTGTTCCTGCTCCGTCCCTGTGCGTTCAGCACTCGGCTGCAGGGAATTCTTGTGCCTGGCTAACATAGCTGACAGGAGACAGCCCTGCTCCAGTCATTCCGAGGAATTGTTATCCAAGTGTTATTCTGTGTTAGGAAAATTAATCCACAAACACCAGAGGTTTATGTCCAAAAAGGAGATAGAGGAGTCCTTTCATTTCTCAGCATACCTACAGTTTGTTTGTAAGACAAATATTTTTTCCCATCAATCAGTCATGGGAAATCCATTTTTTCGTCAATCAGTGGAATCCTTCCCATTGTTTCCTTTATCTCTCAGTGCTAGTTTTATTTACCAGCAGCCCCACAGCTTATTTGGAAAGACAAATCCCTCATTCATCTCACTTGACTGAATGCTATGACACGTCCTGAGCTGTCCTGGGCCTCCCAGCTGGGACCTGGTGCTTCTTCCCACATGCCCCAATTCCTCCTGTTGTGGAAGGGGCTGGCCGCTCCAGTCCCTAGGACTGCCTGATCCATGGAGCACCAGGGCAGGCTTTGCACCACAGAGCCCTGCAAGAAGCTGCATTTCGGGTCAGATGTTGCCTCCAGGCAGAGCCCGACTGCTCCCGGTGACAGAAAGTGAATTATCCTTTAATAAGGTTTGATGGAGGACTTTATGGGGCCACATTAATATGCATTCACTCACTGCTGAAATCCTTCTCTGGATAAGTTCTTACAGAGTGATGTGAGCTACTCACACACATCCCATAGGATGGGATCCCCTTGCCCCTGCCACCTGCGGTCAGTGGCTCCAGAGCGGGGCAGTGACACAGGCCCCTGCCACAGGACTGCCTGACCACCTCTGTGAGATCCACAAAATGTCCCTTGAGTGAATCCCTAGTACCTGGGCAGGAGGGGGTGGAGAAGGGATGAGCTGGCAAACCTTGGGAGACAGAGGAGTCCAGCAGAATTGCTGGGTGGCTCCTTGGGCTCGATTTTCCCATTTGTGTTAAGCAGAGCCTCCTGTCTGGGGGCATTTTTGTTTTGTTTTTCTGACAGCCACTTCAGGATTTAAAAAGCATCACTTGAGAATCTGCTGAGCTCCACGACTTCTGAGAGACCTTGCCTGTGCAGTCACTGCAGCAGGGAGTAGTTAAACACGTCACCCAGCTGAGCTGGGTGGTCACTCGGGGCCACTAATGGCTTTATTTCATTAGCACCAGCTCGCTGGGGAGGGCTCGGCATGTTCAGCACTGCTGAAACTTCTCACTGCCCAAGTGCGTTCATTTAATGGAATGAATTTCTTAACAAGACCGATAACCAGTGTATCTAATGTTCCTTCTGGGGTTCTCATTCGTTTCATTCCTCAGCAGAATCGGGTAGGTCAAGAGCTATCCTGCATTAGCAAAAGATGTTCTACCTTCCTTATTATCCTCTGTTCCCTGCAAAGATTCTTTTAAACTCCCAAGGAAAAAGCGACCTTTGATTTACATTTTTTTCCTTCCTTTCCCTTTCCTTCTTCAGTGGCAAACTTTTATTGCTACTTCAAAAGACAACTCTGATTGTGGCAGGGGTCCTCATCCAGCTCTAGTGAGACAGATGCCTCCCCACACTTGAGGACTGTGAGGAGATAGAAGGAAGTGGAAGTTTTCGTCATGTGCCAGCAGTAAACCTTTTGTTGTTTTCATGGTCACCACCCAGCTGTCACCAAAAAACAAACACTCTTCAACAACGTTTTCAGTGTAAAAGAATCAAGGCATTTCTTTATTCTGGCCAGGATGTGCAACAGAGTTCATTGCATCCACACATTGCCCAGGAGTGCAGAGAAGATCGTTCCATCACGCATAAGCTATACCAGAGTTTTTTTACATATTTGTAAGTCAAAACTCTTAGAAATTCATTGGTTCAATGTTCATGGGTCCCACCTTTCGAAGTTCTCAGGATCTGGTTTCCTGTTAGTTACAGATCTCTTCACCTCTGATATTAGTTATGTTCTCATTCTTATCTCTCTTTTCCCAGACCAGTATCTCCGCCCATGCCAGAGGTGATGTTTGGAGTTGATGGTAGTTCATGGTTGTTAATGGTCATTATCTTTTGTGTCTCTTCTGTGCTACTCCCAGCCCGTTGAGTTAGTCGTTAAGTTAGTTAGTTGTCAAACCTGGAACAGTCCCCTAAAAAGAAAGTTCAATTCCCCTTCCCCCGGGGGCAAAGGAGAACAAACCTGACTAAAGCTATAAAACAAAACAATTTAAACTTGGTGTATTTTCCCACACAGTGAAAGCACCTTTTTGTGGCTTTGCCTGCGGCCCCAGGAGGGTCCCCTAGAGCTGCGTGCGCGGCCCGAGGCGTTCGCAAAGGGCAGCTCCATGGCACAGCTGAAGGTCCCGGACAGCTGGGGGGTTTGGGCTCAGCTTCTCGCCCAGGTTCCGCCCAGTGCTCCCCAGAACCTCCCCTCTCCCTCTTGTCCCTGGTGAGTGAGGGGCGGCTCGAGGGCTTTCCGCTCTTGCAGGGTGGGAGGGGAGATGATGGAGAGAGGATCCCCTGGGAAGGGCTCCGGGGCTGCCGCCAGTCCGGGGGGGCTCTGGCTGCACCCCAAAGGTGTAAAGCGGTTGCAAAGCAGGTGAAAAGGGCTGGATGGCCGCAGGGAGTCCCGGAAATCAGGCAAGGAGCTGGGTTTGGTTTGGGGCGTGAACAGTTCTGGCGGCATCCAGCCTGGCCGCTGGGACAGGACCTGCTCAGCCATCGCTGGGGTGTCGTGACAAAGGCTTGTGGCCATCGAGTGACACCAGCAGCGGCTCCACTTGTCCTGCAGGGAGTGGGGGTGAGCGAAGTGGCCGGGAAGGCGATCTTCCGGCCGGCTGCTGTGCGCCCACTCTGTGTCTGTGCCCGGGTTTCCAAGCTGTTTCCCCTCCTCCCCACGCCCCTGGTTTCTCCCACTGCTGTTTATCCCGGCCTCTCCTGCTCCTGTGGATCAATGGGGAAGGGCAGTGCGAGAGAGCTCTGCGTCCCTCCCCGAGCATCTGGCTTCCCAAAAGGAACAGGAATGTGTGGGAGGGTGCCCAAGGACCGTGCCCTTGTCTTCTGGCCCCTGCGAGGTGTGGTGGCTGCAGAGATCTGGCCCAGGATATGTGACAGGAGCCTGTCCTGTGTGAAGGGACTCAGGTGTGTGACCAGCACGGTGTCACAGTGCCAGTGGAAGAGCCCTTTTCCCTGAAGAACCGCGATGGAGGGATGGAGGCTGGTTTGCCAGGGATGGAGACACAAATTAGATCTGACAGGTGTGAATGTGTGGAGGTGCTGAGGGCTGGAGGGGCCACGGGCTGGGCTGAGGAGGTGCTGGAAGTATTTTGCTCCCGCCCAGCTTTGGCATCCCTGTGTGGCAGCAGCAGCCCAAGAAAACACCCAGCGGGTCTCTGAGCCCCTGCAGATCTGGGGAGGAGAGCAGAGGATTGCTCTGAAGATCTTCCCAGATGTGGATGGTGGGCTGTCGCATGAGGACATGGGTCAGAACTGGGTTTGAGGAGTGCAAATGCTTGGATTTTGCAAGACACGAGGAAGGCAGTTTTGGGGGGGGACGTGTGAGGGGGTGAGGTGAAATGGGGACCTGTGTGGGCAGTGGGATTTGGGGAGGTGAGGCAGGTGGTGTCTGGCATGAGGAAGGACAGCAAAATCTGACACGGCTGAACAAAGTGATCTCTGCCTCCAGCCCCACAGTTCTTCCTGGGATGTGCTGGGACAGGGCCCAATACTGGGGCTGTGAGCAGCCAGGGAAAGGTCTCTGCAGCAGGGCCAGTACTCATGGGAGGTCCCAGTTCCACTCTGGTGGGAAGATGAGGAGCAGAGGGAGGATTTCCCTCAAGGCGCAGCAGGGTGAGGAGGGCTGGGAGCCTGTGCTGTGGGTGCAGCCCCAGGGCTGGGGCAGAGCCACAGGGACATCTCTCTTCCAGCCCCTGGGTGTGCTCTGAGCTGGAGGGTGACATGTGTGAGGAGTGACCCTGCCCAGGGGACACCTCAATACTGCCCTGGTCTCCTCTGTGTGCTGTGGAGGAACTGAGTGCCAAAGCAGGAGCAGCCTATCAGTGTCACAAGCTGTGCTGGGTCTGGGGGGTGCAGGCTGCCGTGGGGACACCTCCTGGCAGAAAATGGGGGTACTGGTGCATCCCTGTGCCCTCTTGGCAGGCAGCAGAGGCCTCAGGCAGTGCAGGTGCATGTGCTGTGAAGACTTCAGAAATAACCCTTCTCGTGTCCTTCCAAGCAAGGAGTGCTCATGGAGAGGACAACAGGAGGAGCTTTTCCTAGAGGTCACCTTTCCTGGAGTGGTTCTGCTTTCTTTTTATCTTGCCTGGACAACATCTGGTGGATTTTCCGTTCTCTCACAGCAGTGCTTGAAGCTGCTTCTGGAGGAGCCCTGCACTCTTGCGATGCTGATTGAAGGTAGTGCTAATATTTGACTGTGGGGTGGGTTGGCATGCTGTCCTCAGCCCTGTCCCTTCCCCACAGCACAGCCTGGCTTGTGACCAGCTCTGTTCTGGCAGCCCTTTAGCACGTTCCCTTATTGCCCTGGCCCTGGGCCCCAGTCCCAGGAAGAGCAGGATGCAGGGGGGTGACCACCCCAGCAGGACCAGGACAGGGCTCCTGCAGGGGTGAGGAAGCTGCTGCTCCCCTTTAGGCCCCATCAGCAGCCCCAGGGCTCTGTTCAAAGCAGGGACTTTGCATCTGTCCCTGGAAGTGTCGTTGTGGAGTGTCCCCAGCACTTCAAGCTTTGTTTGTCTGCAGCTGGCAGCGACTTTCGCTGGGGACATGGGGTGACACCATCTCAGCTTGCACATCGTGCCACAGAGCCAGAAGAAACTCTGAGGCTCCTTCCAGCATCCTCCCAGCTTCTCCTGCCTCTTTCCCACATACGCCCCAGCCAGGTTCTGTCTGCTGGGCACCTCTGGTACCCTCTGGCTGCCACACTCTGGATATCCCACTCTGGCCTGGGGTGACAATGGGGGTGCAGGTGTCCTGTGGCCCAGGGCTGAAGCTGGTCATCAGTTCCTGACTCCTCAGTGTTACATTGGTTGCGGGAGGAGCTTCTGACTCTGGCTGAGTGCTGTGCTGCCAGCCTGGCACACTGGGAGGGTGCGAGTGTCCCTTGCCCACGTGTGGCAGCCCCAGGTGTGGGGGAGTTGGGGAGTGAGTAATGGCTGTGTTCCATAAGGAGAAATAAATAAAGAGGGCTTTGCAAGGAGTGTAATCTCCTGGGGAAGAAATTGCAGCTCTGCTCCACCCACACCATGCATGAGTGGCCCTCGAGCACTGACTCATTCCTCCTTCCCAGGGACCGTGGGCACAGCATGGGCAGGACCAGGGCTCTCTGCCAGCTTGTCCCTGTGCTGGGCTGCTGGCACAGCTGCCCTCCATGGGGTCTGCAGGGGATTTCAGCTCTGGGTGACTGTGGCCCCCCAGGAGCTCTCGTGACCACACTTGCTCAGGTAGCCCAGCTGGCCTGGACAGTGCCCTCAGTGCTGTCAGTCTGTCCCTGTCCCCCTCGGTGCACATGTCCTGTGATCCCAGGGCACCCTCTGTGTGTCAGTGACCCTGATGCTGCTCTGCAGTGATGGGGGGGCTGGGTGTCAGGGAGATTTTGGAGATGGAGGGAGTGTGCCTGTGTCTCAGGTACAACAGGCACTGCTGAACAGCCTCTCTGAGGAACCAGAGAGGTGTGGAGGAGAGGTGAGACCCGGGACAGCTTCCATGGAGCTGCTGGGGAGCACCTGATGACCTCAAAGCTGCCTTCCACCAGCTCCAGGTTTGCTTGGGAAACAACTACTCACAGGGTGTTGTAAAGACCAGAGCTATGAGAGAGAAAACTTCAAAGAGAACTGGGCAAATATCTGCCAGCTGTGGCTGAGGAAACCTCCCAGATGTGGCTGGCTGGGGAGAGTGGAGCATCTGCCTTGCTCTGGTGTTGGGGGTGGCCTGTGGGTTTGGAGATGGCCGTGATGAGTCCTTGTTCCCCCTGCTCTGTGTACTCGGGGTGGCTGCAGGAGCAGGAGGACTGTCTGGAAGGTGCCTTGTCCCCTGGGGACCGAGCAGGTTCTTCTGAATGCCTCTGTCCCACACAAGGCTCATCTTGCATATTCAGGTTGGAAACTCTTCTTTGGCTAAAGGGCCTGTGCTCCAAGTGTGGCACTTGGCAGTGCCCTGGGAATTTGGGGTGAGTGGTAGAGGACAGGCTGAGGCTCCTGCCGTGGTCTGTTCCTGCTCAGAACTGGCACCATGAAGTTCCTCAGCCATCAAGTTCTTTCTGTCTGTGCCTCCATCCTCATCCCAGGTCAGGCAAAGGAGGGAGCTCCAGAGCCCTGAGTGGTACCTGGACCAGATGGCAGGGTGGGAAGCCCAGCTCCACGTGCTCAGGGAGGGGGCAGTGGGACATTTCCAAGGGTGCTTTGCTCCCTGTGTAGTGTGTTCTGGTTCTGGCAGCCTCAAATTACACCAGGGGAGGTTTAGGTCGGATACTAAGGGAGATTTCTTTGTGGAAAAGGTGGTCAGGCACTGGAACAGGCAGCCCAGAGCAGTGATGGAGTTACCATCTCTGGAAGTGTTGAAGACAGGTGTGGATGTGGCACTTGGGGACATGATTTAGCGTTGGCACTGGCTGTGGAGCGGTTGGATTCAATGATCTTGGAGGGCTTTCCCAGCCTAAACAATTCAGTGGTACCTCACAGGTGTCCCTCAAGGACACAGTCACAGTGATGGCAGGAAGCAGAAGGAGCAGAATTCCCTTTGCTGCTCCTGCTGCTGGGCAGCACAGCCCTGGCCCCCTCAGCTGTGCCCTGAGCACAGGACACGGAGCAGAGCAGCAGTGCCCAGAGCTCTGCCTGTGGGAAATGTCCCCAATGTGTGTGGCTGGGCAGTGGGGAGCCCCAGGCCATCCAGCTCCCACCCGTGTGCAGAGCAGGGGCTGGGAGCACGATGACAGACAGAACGCTGCTTTGCTCATGGCAACACGAGCTCCCAGCTCGCTCCAGGGGAGCGCTGGGCTGTGCGGAGCAGCCTCCCGACGGGGACACCATGTACCAGGAAATCAGGAGCTGGGTAATGATAGGATGATGTGATCTGGGCTCGTACCAGCAGTGACGAGAGACAGCAGCAGAATTCAAGGAGCAGAGCATCTTGTGAGAAAAAAGCAGAGAGGGAGATGTGGAAAGGAGATAGGGAAGACTGGGTCTGGGCTGTGATGATACTGATGTCTCCAGGTCAGGGCTAGGGTCTGATCCATCGCAGGGAGAGGAGGGGTGGTCAGGAGGTGGCTCCTCCCTTCACCTGCCCTACCTTGGCCCACCTGAAGTGGTGCATCCAGCTCTGGTGCCCCCAGCACAGGTTGCCCAGAGAAGCTGTGGTTTCCCCATCCCTGGAAGTGCCCAAGGACAGTCTGGACAGGGCTTGGAGTACCCTGGGATAGTGGAAGGTGTCCCTGCCCATGGCAGAGGGTGGGACTGGATGATCCTTGAGGTCTTTTCCAGCTCAAGCCTTCTGTGTTCCCGTGGCAGAGGACCCTTCCCTTTGACAGGAGGTTCAAGCAGCACTGTCACCTCCCTGCATGAGTGACTGAGGAGCCAGACTCTGCTCTCCACTGGTCACTTGGCTCTCCAGGCCGGTCTGTTTTCATGTGTGCTTTGAGTTTTGTGTTTTCGGCAGAACAAAGCCCTTAGACCTGCAGCCCTAGCTCTGCGAGCAGGTTAATGGTGCTGCGGTGCCCCGGTGCCCAGGGATGTTGGCTGGAGGATGCAAATGCACAGTGTGCATAATTAACCCTGTCATTAGCATTAATGACCAACCCAGCCTAACCCCTGTTAGAGACAATGAGCACCACGACTGCCCTGGGGGCTGCTGCAGGACTCGTTTCCTCCCCTCGTTTACTTCCTGGCACCACTGGGGCATTGCTGGGGTGCCCAGCCCGAGTCCCACCCCGGGTGAGGGGCTGGAAGGCACCTCTGGACAGCTCCTGGCTGCTCCCCAGGAGCTCATCCTGCACCTCTCAGCTCAGCACAGCCTCTGTACTCCCTGCCTTTCCTCCAGACCCAGGGAGGGGGGTAATCACAGAAGTGGCTTTGGAACTATATTTTCTCTTTTTCTCTATTGGTTCCAGCTAATCCTGGTGCCTCTTTTCCTCCGTGGTGCTGGGCAGTAAGTTCCTGCCCAGTCCCTGTCCAGGTTGGCTCACTGGCATAGCAGGAGCTAACAGGAGGTTGGTGTCTCCTAAAGGAAGTTCCATTCCCAGGTTTGGCACCATTCATGGATTGCAGGCCTGAGCTTATCCCAAAGGAGCTGATCCCGTGGATGTGGAGCCCAAGTCTGACCCCAGAGCTGTGCCACCAAGGGCTCAGTGCCCTTGGTTTTGGTTGGAAAAGCCTTTAAGAGTCTCAAATTCAGCTGTTCCCCAGCACTGCCAAGGACATCACCAGCCCCTGTCCCCAGGTGCCACAGCCACATGGCTTTTGGACATCCCCAGGGGTGGTGACTCCATCACTGCCCTGGGCAGCCTGTGATAGTGCCTGGCCACCCTTTCTGTGAAGAATTATCCCCTAATTTCCAGCCTAGATTTCCCCTGGTGCAACTTGAGGTTGTTTCTCTTGTCCTGTCACTCATCACCTGGGAGAACCCCACCTGGCTAAAATCTCCCTTTTTAAATTCAAATTGTGGCCACTGCTGGAAGCAAAAAACATCTGAGATCATCTCCCGGGAGCCTGGAACTCTGAGCAGCCACAGCCTCATGGGCTGACCCCCCTGCCTGCACTTCAGATCAGCACCCAGGTGCTTGGGAAGCATTCCCTCAGCTCTAGCTCCCTCGTCCCCAGTGATGGGGGCTCCCAGCAGGGAGAGATGTCACAAATTGTGGCACCCTCGAGGCTTGAGAGCAGCTGGCATTGTGGGAGGAGTGGATGGGAGGGAGGAGAGCAGGATGGTCCCAGACTGACGCTCCAATGGCATTTCCAGGTTTTACACTCCTGCACATCAGGCAGGGAGGCACAGGGAGGGCCCTGCAGTGCCCCAGGCTGGGCTTTAGCAGGGCCCTGTGTGCAGAGCAATCTTTTGCCTCTGAGTTAAAGGTGCAGAAGTTGTGACCCCCTTGGCACCCCTGTTCTGACCTTCCCTGTCCTTTCCTCTGCAGACACCTCGGCCTTTTTTCCTAGGAATTCTTGAATTGTTTTAACCAGAGCAAACCTTCCAATTTTAGGGCTCGGAGGCAGGACCTGCTTTCCTCTCTAATGGCTGCACTTGAGCAATCCTTCCTCACAGAAAATGAGAGCCTGAATAGAGACCATCAGCCCCTAATGCAGCCTTCCTTTCTTCTGCTAATGCTTCCTAGGGAGGAGGGAAACTCCAGCTCCTGCCAGCCAAGCCATGCACTTGTCATTAAAGCCCTGAAGCAGCAAAATGCTGAAGAATATAGTTGAGGTTCTTCCCAGAGCCCAGAGTGAGAGCTCACAGCTGCAGCACAAGATGCTTGGAGGAGCTCTCATCCCCAGCTCCGTGCCAGCAGATGCTTCTTGCCTGGGCCCTTTCCCTGAGGCCAGTGCCTCTCACAGGGACAGGACAGGTCCCTGGAAGGCCCTTGGGAAGTGGGTGTGTCACCGTCAGACCTGTGTCACCTGTGTGTCACCGTCAGGTTTGTGCTGCCCTGGCAAAGCTGACCATGCACTTGGGCTTCTCCCTTGATGTCCTGCAGTTTTGAACCGGGCTGGGGGACACGTTTGGTGTGTGACAGAGCAACTGGGATCCCTTACAGAGAATTCTTACATTTCGTTGAGGGAATAAGGATGGTCACATGCAGAATGTCTGTGGGATGTGCTGGGGCCTTGTTTTCACATTCCTGGAAGGGTCTGGAATTCCCTGGGTGTCTGAGACCCAGTGCAAGGCTGGACCAGGGGATTGTGGCTTCTGTGCTGGGGGTGCTGCACCGATCCCTGGTGGAAGAGACTCAGGGACCCCGACCCAGGGCTGTTGGTCCCAACCCCCCTACTCTGCCCATCTGGGCACCTCCCTGCTGCCCTCCCTGCACCTCACAGCTCAATTGCAGGGCAGAAGGGAAAGCAGGGCGGGGGGAAGCCCCTTCCCAGGCCCTGCTGTGCCAGAGAGGGGACCGAGGCTGTGGAGGCATCGCCTGTGCCTCGCACTGCACTGCATCGCTCATCCTTCTCCTCCCTGCTGCTGCCCTCGTTTGGCTGCTTTCTGTAGATGAAAAGTGGCCTTTAAAATATAGGACAAGGTCACCCTCCCCTCCCCAGGCAGGCGGCGCAGCCCCTGCGCAGAGCCGGGAGCTGACAGCGCTGCAGAGACACGGCCCGGGGGAGCCGGGCTGGGCAAGGACACACAGCCCCAGAGCCTGACATGGCTCAGGCTGCAAGGGACCTTGAAGATCATCCCATTCCACTCCTGCCATGGGCAGAGACACCTTTCACCAGAACAGGCTGCTGCAAGCCTCATCTGTCCTGGCCTTGGACACTCCCAGGGATCCAGGGGCAGCCACAGCAGCTCTGGGCACCCTGTGCCAGGACCTCCACTCAGTCAGAGGGAAAGAATTCCTTTCCAGTGTCTTATTCAAACCTACTCTGTTTCCATTTGAAACCATTGCCCCTTGTCCTGCTGCTGTTTGTCCTTGTAAAATTGCTTTCTCTCTTTTTTAAAAGCCCTTCTAGGCACTGGGAAGAGCTCTAAGAGGTGCCTGCTCCTGCCAGGATGTCCCCAGAGCCATGGCACTGAGGCAGGTGGCTCTGCAGTCACCCCTGGTCCAGCGTGAGCTGCTGCAGAGGAAAGTTTGTTTTCACACGAGCAGGAAATGTTCCTCCTGGTGCTGCCAGGGTGCTGCCAGGTTTTATTTCCGTGGTGTGAGCTGGTGAAGGGACTGAAACACCAGGAGCCCAGCAAAGATTGGTGCAGCCAATGCAGTGCTAGAGGGGGATTCAAGAGTGCTGTCTGGAGGGGGTCCCGTGCATCAGGGTGGCCTGAGCCCATTTTATTGAACCTTTCTGCTCCTTTCCCTGCCACAGACACTGTGGTCTGAGCACCTAAACCCTCCCTGGTCTGACTGCCCAGCCTGAGCGAGCCAAGGCCAAGTGTGCAAATGAACTTCCTGGGGAATTTTCAAAGTCCTGTGCCCTCCTTTCAGGCAGAAAGATATGGAATATAAAAGGCTCGTTGTTTCAAGGGGACCCAGGAGTCTAAGGCAAAGCCTCCCAGGAGCAAATGCTGAGCAGCAGTAGCCCTTCTTGATGAGAAATTTCCTCCTAACTGTCCCTGATGGCTTTCCAGGTGGCTGCCAGCACTCCCATAGTGCTTTTTGCTAATGGAGAAAGATAATCCTGATGTCCTGGCCAGCACTGTGTCTGTGCAGTGCCCAGGGCTGTCCAAGCTGCTGATGACTGTTCTGTTCCTTTGGCTGCTGTGTCCTGCCAGGATCTGCTCCCTCCCTGCAGCCCCTGGTGCCCCAGGAGAGGACAAACTGCTACCTCAGGCCCAGGGAGCATCCTGTTCTCAGGGGTGCCCCAGCAAGCAAGTGGGGCTGAGCCAGAGGTGAGGGGACAGGAGGCCAAGGGCAGCCCTGCTGCTCTGGGGGCTGGCGAGGTGCCTCCTACCTGCAGCCCTGCCATCTCAACCTCTTGGCAAAGCAGCAAAGTGCTGCTGTTGGTGGAGAGAGG
The DNA here is from genome assembly GCA_018697195.1 of Certhia americana. Lineage (NCBI taxonomy): Eukaryota > Metazoa > Chordata > Aves > Passeriformes > Certhiidae > Certhia > Certhia americana. The sequence goes on from CM031874.1 coordinate 13,464,019, forward strand.
AGGCAGGTGCTCAACCCAAAATAACCAGATGGTGCTGTGCCTCCAAATGTAGGACAGGGGCAACCATGGCTCCCACTGCTCTTGGGCAGTGTCTGAAGGGCTCAGAGATCTGAACAGAAGTGCAAGACCCGGCCTGGTGCTCCGGCTCCTGCTCTGGATAGGACCCAGAGGAACACACGGGTCCACAGCCACACTGGTTGAGCCACACTGGGGCACAGTGGTCCTGCCCCAGGGCTGAGCTCAGCCAAGGCACCAAGGAGCTGTTCCTGTCACAGAACACAGCAGGGGTGGCTTTGCTCTCTGGGCTGAGATTATTTCCGCTCTGGTTTTCAAGGCATGGAGCTGCATCCTTGCACTCACAATCCAGAGCCCAGCAAGAAAAGGGAGGTGAGCACCAGCAGGCCGTGAGTGCTGGTGGCACTGCAGAGTTGTGGGCAGGTCCCTCCTGCACGTGCCAGCCAGGTGTGCTGTGACACCCACGTGGGTGTCCCTGTCATGGACATGCACCATTGAGGGGAACCAGGTAAAGGCCTGGTTGATCATTCCTCAGCAAGGACCTCCTGCCTCTGTCTCTGGCTGACACTGGGAGATACTCCCTGTCTATCTGGGAGATGGTGGCACAGTCCTGGGGTGACTGCCCATGTCTAAGACGTGATTCTTTGCCTCATGCCATTCTCAGGATGCCTTTTGGTCCTGCAGCCCAGAGGCATTTGCCATTAACACCTTTCAAAGCCAAGAACTCTGAATTCCAGACCTGTAACTCCATTGGGATATTCTGTTTGAACCCTTCCTCATTTCCTCTCAGGAGATAAACCCATGGGAAAATGTGTCCCTGAATAGCTGCATGTCTGTTCTGCCCCTGGCAGTGCACAAAGCTGGCTTCTGGCAGGTAAAGCAGTGGTCCTGGTTTGTCCCCCAGCTCGGGCTGTGATTCCAGCTGGGGAAGGCAAATGATTGCCTTGCCCCTTCCCCACAGTCCTGCAATCTGACTTGATCCATTTCAATTTGGAAATAACAAGCCTGGTGCCACAACTGAGCCCTGGGTGGGTTTGTTATCCCAGCAGCTTCCAGTTCTCTGAACAGACGAGGTCTGAGATCCCATTTGGCTCCCAGGTCTTACTGGTGCTCTCAGATCTCAAACATGAGGTGCCCAGGGAGGGTCTTCTCCTTTGATCCCATCAAACTGGGAGTCTGCCATGCCTTAGTCAAAAGCCCAGCCCAGCCTGCCTGACTGATGTGCTGGGACAGGCTCCAAACCCTCTCTGGATGTGCTGGGAGCAGCCCTTGGGTGGCCGTGGAGCATTTGCCCATGGATGGGCTGGAGCCTGACCCATGGCTGCTGTGGGGGGGCTCCTGAGGCCGTGAGTGGCTGCAGGCTGGGCTGGGGAGGTTTGCAGCCGAGCCTGGAGCCAGCTCCAGCTGGTCCCTGTGCTGGGGGCTCTGCCCAGGCAGCGCAACATGCTGGCACATCTGCACTGGGTGCAGCAGTTTGGGCTCCCAGGTGAGCACTGGCACAGCCTGGGCAGGATCACACTGGGCTGTGTCCTGTCCAGTTCCATTGGCTTTCCGCACCTCTGCCCCAGACTCCTCCTGGCAGGGAGGGACAGCATTTGTCTGGCTCTCTAAACCAGACTAAACTTGGTACAGAGCAAAACCTGACTGTGTGTAAAACCCAGAACGCAGCTTTTCACCACACCGACTCATTTGCACAAAATACCCACAATGACAGGGTTTTCTCTGCTGTCTCAGGAGCGCAGTTGCCACATGGCTCACCAGGGCTTGTTCCTCATGCTGACAGATCAAGCGAAAGAGGCAGTGGGGACGAGAACTGCCTCCACCAGGGAGTCTGCCAAGGAAGTCTGCTGTGAAGTTCAGGCGCCATCAGCCTTTATTAAACAGCATTAAACTCGTCCCCGCAGACTGACAACATGAAAATTTCATGTGGCTTTTAAGTAAGGCTGGGTGGAGCTCTTTAAACATCTACATCTTGGGAGCAACGAGGAAGAAATCTTTGCCAGACTGGGATCTTGGGAAGGAGTATGCTGGAATCCAGGAGGATGGGTTCAGGGTGGGAGGGTGACCTGCAGTGCACTGCCCGTGACTCAATCAAAACCACCTAATTTCTTCAGCATCTACCTGATTTTGGGGCAGGGATTATAGGCAACAGCTGCTTGTTGCAGGAGATCTCTTTGACTTGGAGAGAGTCCAGAAGAGGTCACAAATCTGCTCCCAGAGCTGGAGTCCCTCTGCTCTGAAATCAGGCTGGGAGAGCTGGGGGTGTTCACCTGGAGAAGAGAAAGCTTCAGGGAGACCTCAGAGCCCCTTCCAGGGCTTAAAGGGGCTCCAGGGGACCTAGAGGGGGACTTTGGTCAAGGGATGGAGGGACAGGAACAAGCGGAATGGCTTCCCACTGCAAGAGGGCAGGGTTAGATGGGATATTGGGAAGGAATTCTTCCCCATGGGGATGGTGAGGCTCTGGCACAGGTTGCCCAGAGCAGTTGTGGCTGCCCCTGGATCTCTGTGACTGTCCAAGGCCAGGCTGGACAGGGCTTGGAGCAACCCAATCTGGTGAAATGTGCCCCTGCCCATGGCAGGGGGTGGAACTGGATGAGATTTATATTCCCTTCCAGTCCAAACCATTCCATGATTTGATTATTCTGTGATCTTGGAATTTCTGACTCAGGATGATCCTTTTGTTCCTGTATCTGTGACGCTGGGGAATGAATGTAAAGAGATTAGAGGATTCTTCTTGTCCTGGTCTGAGTGTTGCTCACAGGAACAGTTGTGAAAACAGGAACCAGCCCATGGCAGACAGAATTCTGTCCCTGTGGGCATGTGAAAGGCACTGGTCCCTCTCCATTTTGCATCACTTGCTGTCAATTCCATGAAACAGGAAAGACCAAACCTCAGAGCAGAACAGAGTTCCTTCTGGCTTCTGTGAGATCTCCAGAGCTGAAAGGGACTTGTCCAAACTCCTCTGGTTTTCTGCTCCCATTGGCATTGCCAGCCCTGAGCCTTTTTTGGAGAAAGAGCCAAAAGCTGCCATCCCTCAACACCATTAACCTCAGGTAAAATAGTTCAGAGATGTTCTCAGAACTCCTTGGGCAGGAGAGTTTCAAATCCAGACTCACAGGCAGGGCTGCAAGGATGAATGGCACCAGGACCACAAGGAACTAATCCCAGTGGAGTTATGGGGGTGCTGGGTGGGCTCAACTCCAGCCTGGGAGGAGAGCAGAGCAGCATAGGTGGGAACCTGGCATAAGCCATGTCCAGGATCCCCTTGGCTCTGGCAGCCTGGGCCAAGGCAGCTCTGCAGCTGTTCTATCCTGATCCCACCTCATGCATTCCAAGGCCTCCTCGCTTTGGGAGGATGTGCTGCTTTGGCCCTCGCCATGCTGGTCCTGAGTCCCTCTGGAGGTCTGTGGGGACAATTTGCCCCCCACTGCGTGTGGCCTGTTGGCCTCATTTCCTCCCAGAGCTGTGACGGGCTGGGCTCTCCCCCAGGATTTGGCAGAGGGTGGGAAGTGGGGGAGGAGAAGAGAAGCCCCCGGTGGCCTGTGACAAATGGCCCAAGTGTTCAGTCACCTCAGACTGGACAAGTCCTCCAGACTCCAGGGAGAAGGAGGGAGCTCCTCTGGGGCAGTGCCACACATCCCCACGGAATTCCGGGGCGCTGGGAAGTTCCTGGAGTGGGAGCCTGCTCGAGTGGGAGTTTTGCTGAGTGCCAGAGCTGGGGGTTGAGCTGCCACCTGTCAATAATTAATGTAGCACTTCCTTTAATGAGTGCCACTAATTGCAGAAGCTCAGCCCCTGTGTGTCACTGTAGCCCTGCAGGCAACTGGGGGCTCTCTGTGCCCTGTCCTGCTCCCCAGGTGACGCTGGGTGGGGCTGCCCTGTAACATAGGGCTTGCACAGAGGATCCCAACTCCAGCCTGTGGAGGGGACGAGGGCTGTGCCGTGATCCAGCTCTTTGGATGCCATGGAAAGGTCACTCCGTGGCAGTGGCACTGGTGAAGAGCAGCTGGTGCTGATCTCTGCAAGCACACTTGGCCTCTCCATGCCAGGAGCTGTCCCACACTGACCCTGACCCTGACTCCCATGTGAGGCTCCCTGGGTTCTCCCCCTCCTGGGACACTGTGCCAGAATCCTGGGGTGTGACACAAATGCTCTCACGTGGGGGACAGAGTGGGGTTTAGCATTTTGGGTACAGAAACAAGTTCCCCTTTAGGGTACAGGGAATAGGGGTGAGACCCTCTGAGCACAGTGGGATCACCAAAGAACCCAGAAGAACAGGGAAAAGTCCAGGAAGCAGGAGCAGAGCCTCTTGCAGATGGGCCTTCCTTTTACTCCCTCTGACCTCTATCTCCTTGCCTGTGGAAAGCTCCCCAGAAGGCAAGAAATCACCATTATTTGTTTTTTCCAGTCTGAGCTCTAAAAAAATAGCTAAATAAATATTCCTGATGCAACAGTTGTTTCCAGCAAAGGCAGCACATGGCTCCTGAGGTCTTGCCATTGTGTGGGAATGTATGGAGGGCCAGAAGCTATCCTGGACTGGCTTCAACTCCCTTGCCCCTCTGGCTGTGCTCCTGGGAGCTCCAATCCCTGTTTCTTCCAGGGCCAAAGCTGCACATGGCTGTTAATAGCCCTTTGCCTGACCAAGAGCTTGTTCTGCCTCCTCCAGCCCACCCTGCAGTGGTGCCTCAGCAAACCAGCTCCTCTCTGGCTGGCACTGAGATGAGCAGAGCTCAGGGGCTGGGGGAGCTCCCTGAGGTGCCCTAGAGGTGGCAATTGATTAGAGGGGGAGCAGGAAAGCTCCAGGGAGGGTACCCTCGAGAAGGGGGTGAGGACCACGGTCCCCCAGCTCCCTGCACCCCTTGCTGTGGCCATTGGCTTCCTCCCTGCCAGTGCTGGGGTGGCACCTGCCTGTCCCTGTGTCCTTCTGAGAGGCTGCCCCTCACAGCCTCTGTGTGAACGCTCATCTCCTTCTGTAAATCCCTTTTCCAAATTCCTGGCTGGAATGCCCTTGATTCCAGGCATTTGGAAATCCTGGCTTTGGCCTGTTCCTGCTGCCACCTGCCTCCCCCTCGTCCCCTGGGGTCACTTGTGCCCTGCCTCGCCCTGGTTCCAGCACTGGTGGCTTTTTCACTGGTGGCTTTGTCCTAGGCGGAGATGGCTCAGTAACTGCCCCTCAGAGGGAGGTGGGGGGGTCACAAGGAGGGAATCAGGGTGCTCCTGGGGATCAGGCTCCTCAGCCAAGGCCCAAAGGGTGGCAGGAGGAAGTCATCAGTGACCAGTCCTGCTCCAAGCCCAGTGCAGATGGACAGGGCTCCCAACCCCAGGGCTGTGGTGGTGGCTGCAGGGTGTTCCTTGCAGACCTGCTGTCCTGTCCCCTGTCCCCCTCCGTGGTGGGGAGCCCCAGGGAGCAGCTCCCGGTGTCTGTGGCCACTCAGTCCCCGCAGAAGCACAGCTGAGCCGTGGAGGGAGGATTTGTTCAGAGTCTCCCCGGCTTCACCTCCCTGCACTGTCACAACAGTCCCAGGCACGCTGCCGTCCTTCCCCTCCCTCCATAGCTAATGCTTTCCTCTCTCCTTACAGGGGCTGCTAATAGCCGGTGTCAGGCTGCTGACAACCCTTTCCTCCCGCTCCTGCCTGGCGGGAGGCATTGCCAGGGGCCCGGGGAGAGGCTGGCTGGGTTTGGGGGGTTTGGGACAAACAGCCTCTGCCCTGTCCCAGCTGCTGGCAGGGAAAGGTCCCGTACCCCCTGCAGAAGCTCTTCCCTCCCGCTCCCGGCCTGGCAGCAGGGGGGACCCTCCCCAAAGGGAAGCTTCTCGCCCAGGAGTGGGGCTGCTACCTGTCCTGCCTGCCCAGCACGCACACGGGGACATGTGAGGCGAGGGAATACGTCCCTTGGATGTGACACTGATGCCAATACCACCAGTGAGAGGTGATGGAAACCCTGCCTGTACCTGGGAGGGGGCACCCAGCTCCCTAGCAGCCTCTGGGCAGGTTGTTCTGCCAGCTCCCTGCCTCAGTTTCTCCAGTTGTGCCATCCCTTGTTTTGCTTTAGGGGCCCACAGTAATCTGAATTTTCCAAACCTGGGAGCAGATGTGATGCGAGCCCCCATTCCTCTCCTCAGCCTCCTGCCAGGTCTCCAGTTCTGTGCTTCTGTTGGGCAAACCCAACAGCTTCCTCCTCCTCTTCACTCTTCTCCCAGCTGCCAGAAGAGCACAGTGCCCTGATCCAGGACCTCAGTAATCTGGAACTGAGTTGGGCATCATCTGTGCCAATGCTGGGGCTGGTGCTGTGCTGATCCTACAGCTCCCTGGGTGTGGGGGGCCAAGGGCTTGCAGCCCCTGCCGGCTCTCCCTGCCCCTCCCCTGAGGGGAGGTTATTTTCTCACCAGATATCACTTGTGTTGAGCACCTCCCTCTATTCGCGGACCTTCTGAGCATCATTTGCTTCCCAGGCATTCTACCCCCACCCCCTTTATTTTTAAATTAAAAAGAAAAAATGCCATGTTTCCATAGGAACTTGGAGAGAGGCTGATCCCGACCTCATTATTTGCTCAGTGAAAGGAACTTTATTTTTATCTGTTTGTGTACATTGTCAGATTTTGGCTAAACCTACTTTCCTGACTTTGTACAGTGAGTTCCTTTAATCTTCATTTCAGATGCATTCATCCCGGGGCTTAATTTATCCTGTATTGTGATCAAATTTAGCTGAAAACGATCTGCTTCGCCAATCCTGAATATTCATCAGCTGCCTCGTTCATTCACTGGAGCGAGACCTGCCCGGGGCTGCGGCGCTGGCCGGGGCCGGCTCGGGGCGGTGCTGCCGGACCTGCCCCAGGTGCTGCCGGAGCTGCTCCTCCTACACTCCGCTGGAGCTGCCGTGCTGTGCAGGAGCTGTGCTGTGCAGGGAGGATCACAGGGATGCAGAGGAGAAAGGCTGGATCATGGAATCCCAGAGTGCTACCAGTGCCTAAAGGGGCTCCAAGAGAGCTGGAGAGGGACTTAGGGCAGGAGCCTGAAAGGACAAGACAAGGGGAATGGCTTCCCACTGCCAGAGGGCAGGGTTGGATGGCATATTGGGAGGGAATTTTTCCCTTGGTGATTGGTGATGCCCTGGCACAGGGTGCCCAGAGCAGCTGTGGCTGCCCCTGGATCCCTGGAAGTGTCCAAGGCCAGGCTGGAAGGGCTTGGAGCACCCTGTCCAAAGGGACCCATCAGTGCCAGAGACAGCACTTGGCAGAGCAGCCGAGCACTGGTGCATCCCCTGCCTCTGCAGAAGGACTGGGGTGAGGTATCTGGAGTGAGCCAAAACAGAAATTTGTGCCTAATGCTATGTCCAAGCCTCCCATGTAATCCATCCCTCTGTATTAATGTCACTTTGCATCTCTTCCCCTGTGTCTCTGGAGACTGCAGAGATTACTGGGAGGGAAGCCCTGGTGCTGTGTCCTCGCCCCCCAGCCCTCAGCCACCTCCCACTGCACGAGCAGCTGCACCTAATCTGGTTTAGCCAATCCAGCCCAGCAAAGCCCCTAAGTGGATTGGCTTATCTCTCCTCACTAACCCAATCTGCCAATTGGATCTGGCTGGGTTTGCCTGGTCTACAAGTCTGTCCTGGAATTATCCAGGAGATCTGTATAGACACTACCTCAAAGGCTCAGTGCCCTCCCTGAGCCCGCTGGCTCCGGCCATATGATGCCATCACTGCCAGGCCTCTGGGAGCACCGTGGCGTGCCAGTCCTGGGCTGCTGGGCATGATGATACACATCTCACCCTATCCCTGCAGAGCCACAGTACCTGTCACCCATCTCCCTTGGCTGGAGGCAGCAATGGGAGCAGCAGGATGAGTCCCTGGATGGATTCATTCCTTTCTCTGCAGCCTTGTCCCAGCTGAGAAGCCTTCAAAGCCCAGGAATGCTGTAGAGCAGCCAGTGCTTTGTTCTGGAACATTCTGCAAGATGAGGGGAGAGGGAGGGGTGAGCAGGCTCACTGGAAGGCGGCTGGAGACACTGGTCTGAGTAGCAGGGCCCACGAGTCCGTCCTGGCTCCAGTGGGATCTCCAGCCTCTCTGACCCTCTGAGGGGCAGGGGTGGCAGCGAGCACAGCCATGGATGATCCCGGCCCTGGGGACAAGCACCCAACCCTGTCCTGCCCTCCCTTTGCTCTGCCACCCCAAGATTGCTGGGATGAAGGACAGGGGCAAGGGCTCAATTTGGGCCAGAGATCCCAGGCTGGGCCCCTGCAGAGTCACAGCTGAGCCACAGTACTGTGCCCATCACCCCTGCAGGGCCCTGGCAAGGACAGAGTGACACGGAACCACCTGCCACCACTGCTCCAGGCACAGCCCAGCAGCAGCACTGTCACAAAGCCGAGACTGAGGCAAAACATCCTGGACAGAAACCCACAGTTTATGTAAAAAAAGTAATTGCAACTCAAAGCATTCTCCCTCCCAGGGAAAATGGGGAAGGGGGGCTCTAAGGCTCCAGAGTCCCATCTCACCCCGTCACTGTTCTGTCAGGGAGCAGTGGGTGCCTTGGCAGGAGGGAGCAGAGATGTTCTTCCCACTGTGTGCCCATGATGCCAGGGACATGCTGGGGCTCCTGCAGGCAGTGTTGTGGCTCCTGGCCTTTCTGATCCCTTATTCCTTAGCAATTCCTGTCAGTGGACAGTGCTGACTTTTTGATTTCCCAGGCTGTTTACTGGACAGGAGCACACGGCTCACTGGAATCAAGTGAGTTGGGGTTTGTTTCTACTGGGACAGACCCTTTATTGGGTGTCTTATAAGAAAAAGCTTGCAGAGAGAGGTTAAATGTTGCTCAGCTCCTCAAGGCTCCAATTTAGATCAAGACTGTCTTTTTCTTGCTCTGAAGGGAAAGGTCAGAAGGGGAATAGTTTCTGGCTGTGTCCTGAGAGCTTTTCTCCTCCCAGATGCGGCACGGTTCCCTGGCGCAACCCCCCCAGGTGCTCTCAGCACAAGGGGCTGTAGCAGAGGGGCGTCAGTCCTGCTTTTCTTCCAGCCACACCGAAGACCATTGAGAGCGGCCGCTCCAAGGGCTCCTCTCTGAGCTGGACATTCGAGGCTGACACAGCTCCCCCTGAGACCCCCGTCCCCCCCAGGCAGAGGTGCTGCTCCTGCTGCCAGCGCTGCTCCCGTCGCTCTCCAGCGAAGCCTGAACGCGAGGCTGACAGAACTGGGACCTACGAACCCTTCTGCAGCAAACAAGGGCCGGGCAGCGCTCAGCCCCGGCTCCCCAGGCCACCGGGGACCTTTGCACCTCTTAGCGGCCCCATGTGCTCGTGTGGGGGCACAGGCAGGGCCCGCTGCTCAGGCTAGCAGCAGGTAATCACTGCGCTGACGTGATGCTTAATGGCAGAATGAGGCAAGTGCCGCACTTGGCAGGACCTCACCTGCCTTCCTCAGCAGGGCTGGGAGGAGGAGGAGGAGGAGGAGGAGGAGGAGGAGGAGCCTCCCTTGCTCTGGGGGAATTGAGAGTGGGGAGAGCTCGTGACACACTTGTGGTGACGGGGATTTGCTGCATCGTGGGACAACTGATCACAGCAATTCACAATATTTAGTAACTTCCAGGGATTTGGGTGACCTTGCAGAAGGAGGGCACAGGAGGTTTCCAGGGTTCAGCCTCACCTGCAGTAGCCTGGAGCCTCCTCCTCTGGGGGAGCCAGTGCTGGGCAAGACTGGGACTGTGATGGCTCTGAGAGCTCCTCCACACCTTCACAGTCCCTGCACAATGGCTTCCATGTACCTTGGCCGCCCTGGCATCATCTGTCCCTCTCACCAGGGCAGTGACAGGTGACACATGTCCTCAAAGCACCCAGATCACCCCCTCCGACTACACTGTTGGTCACTCTGTGCCCATGCTGGCTCTGGAGCCATGGGCATCATTCAGCATCCCAGCTGGTGAAGGACAGGAAGGCTTTGGAACTGGCTCCGTCAATCCCAGGAGTGAAGTGGTCACCTCAGCACCTCAGTGAGTCCTGTGGGATGGGGGCATTTGTGCCATTTTCTGCTCAGTGTGGCTGTCCTATATCTCAGAGTTCCCATGGCCCCCAAGCAGAGGTGAGGGGCTGTTCTGGGGGACATGGGGGTGGAGCAGCTCAGAGCACTCCCTGGTTGAGGCTGCAGGGATGGACCAAGTGACAAAGGCTTTGCTGGCCCATGCCCCCATCCTGGCTGGCAAGAGGGGATCCATGTGTCTGATGTGGGGCTTCCAAGGCTCTGGAAAGGCATCCCCCAGTGCAGCATGGCCCAGGATGCCTACCCTCAGCCCACCCCAGTGCTGCTGCTGCACGGCACTGCAGGGACCCCCAGAGCCAGGGGCTAATTCCCAAAGCAAGGGACTGAGCCCCAGAGTGAGGGCTGAGCCCCAAAGTGAGGGCTGAGCCCCAAAGCAAGGGGCTGAGCCCCAAAGCAAGGGGCTGAGCCCCAGAGCCCAGGGCTGTCCCACAGGACCGAGGCAAAGGAGGGATCACTGCTCCTGCTCTGCTGATTAGGGGGAAGGTTCAGACTCCTCCCAGGGCCAGGCTGCAATGCTATGCCAAGCCTGGCATCAGGGGGTGATCCCTGATACCCACAGCTCACACACAAGCTGCAGAGATCCCCAGGGTGAGCAGGGAGCTGCCACAGCCCTGCTTAAGGCACAGCCCCTCGGGAAGGGGGAAGGCTGGGAGCTGGGTCTGGGGGCTGCCCCAGGTCTCTGCAAGGTGCAGAGAGAGGGCTGAGGGAAGGCAGCTCCTTGCCTCCCACACAGAGCCTGGAGCACAGGATGTTTGTGATACTCTCAATCAATCCAGGCAGAGGAAGATGGTGATCATGGGGAATTATGGAAAACTGAGGAGTTCTGTGACCTTCATAAAATCTGAGGAGCTGAGCAGCACCTTTGCATGAGTGCAGAAATCAGCACAGAGATTTTGTGGCTCTTGTGAATCTGAAGAGAAAACGTTGCTAGGGCTGATGGATTCCTCAGAGGAGATGAGGCCTTACAGCAATTCAGAGATGAGGAAAAAGCTCAGAAAGCCACCAGAAGGACACAGAATGAACCCCAAACCAATCAGGATTCACTCCCCAAAGGTAAACACAAAAAAACTGGCTCATGGAGCATGAGTGCCCTGATGCTCTTGACCTGGCAGAGGATCTGTTTGTTCCAGGAAAGGACACAAGGTGTGAGTGTGCAAAGATCAGCACGTGGGTCTGCAGGGGCTGGAGGAGACAGAGAGATGGATGGGAAATGACTGGGGAGAGGAGACCTCCTTCTGCAGGGAACTGCCCAGGGAAGGAACATGGGCCAGCCTTTGATTGCAGGAGGGCTATGGAGGGGGAACATGCACTGAGACAGCAGCACAGAGGAGTGAGAAACTGCGGACAGAGGGGTGGGATAAGGCAGTGTCCCTCCCCTTGTCACTGCTGGGGTCCAGGGAAGCTGAAGGAATACCATGGTTTTGGAAGAAAACACATTCTGCTACCTCCACACCCCCTATACCCCCCAAATCATGCCCTGGCTGTACCTGCAGCATCTGGAAGTTGCCCTCAGGGAAAGCGAGCACAGGGCTTTGAGGATTCAGAATCTCCCACAAGCAGAGATTTCACTGACACTGACACTGTAGTCAGCCCTGAGGGGCTTCACCTGAAATGGTGCATTCAGAAGAGCAGGGCAGAACCCAGGGGCTCCACTGGGACCTTTTAACCCAAAGAAAACCACCAAAGATACCACCACCCCACAAACTTTTGGGAAGAGTCAGGAGGTGAAGCGATGAAAATGATTAAGTCAGTAAATAACACGTCTGGGGAGATGTGGGGCACAGTGAGGTGCCAGACTTGGCTCTGAGCAGTCACCTGCAAACACCAGTGACACCAGAACAGGGGAGATCTGGCCACTGGCAGAGCCAGTACCCCCGGGCTGTGACGGGGTGGGGGACCTGAGGGACGTCCCCTCGTGCCCTGCACCTCTCCTGGCTGGTGCTCGCTAGGAGCTGGATCAAAAGGCAGTGAAGCCAGAAAGGGCAGGACAGAGCCAGGGCACCAACCCTGAATTCTGTGCATTTCCAAACATGCCACCCACTGCCCGAGGTGCTGCCCTGTGCTTCCAGCCACCCTCACAGCCACCTTTGGGGTGCCAGAGCTGGGGGCAGTCCCTGCCCTGTCCCTTCACTGAGGTGGTTTCACATGAAGGTTCTGTCAGCTCCCCAGGAGCTGTGCTCTGCCAGGAGCTGATGCTGTCAGAGCGAACAGGGAATGTCAGTGCCCCAAAAGTGCACTGGTCAGGGGAAGGGGCTGGGGAGGATTGGAGTGACCTGGGCAGTGCAGGTTCCTACAGGAGTCTGTGCAACGCCCTCCTGTCCCAGCTGCACAGCTGCTGCTTGGGCTTGGGGCTGGAGGAGCCTCAGTCCTCCCCTCCCAGCATGGGGAGGGTCCTGCTCACCTCTCCAGCTGATCCCTGTGTGTCTCTGACCCAGCACTGGTTCTGATGCCCTTAAGCAGGACCCTGTTGCCCCATCTGTGCCTTCTCCACTGCTTCAGAGCTCAGATGTCTCAGGGGCGGTTTGTGGTCCCCAGTTCATTTCATTTGGGGCTTTTCTTCTTTAAAACCCAAACTTTGGTATCCCAGAGGCACAAATACAACCAATACATTTTGGTGTGAATTTCCTGGAAGGTCCGAAGGAAGACAAACCCACCATTTTTGTGACTTCTTTTGCTTTGAGGAAGACTGAGAGTCCTGGAAGAGTCCCCAAGCTCATTTGTGACATACCTGTATCACAGAGGTGTGATAATCAGTCCATGGGAGCTGGGGGGAAGTGACAGCAGGGTCCCCTACCCCAAGAGACAGTGCTGGATGCACTTTGAGGGACTCTGGTTCCCATCGAAGCTCAGCCCAGCCCTGTGATTTGGGGATGAACCACAACTTGCACTGCAGCCAGCCTGTCCCAGCTGCCTCCCAGGTGGCTCCTGCACATGTTCCTCTGGTGATGCTTTTACCCCCAACACATCCCCTGGGCAGCAGTTACTGGAAAACAAAATTAACAATTAACTGACTGCCACTGAGGCAGTATTTATCTCCAGGGCAGTTAAACAAGCAGAGTCCCAGGCCTGCTGCCAAGAGCCCAGAAGAGCCTGGGGCAGGCAGGGTGGGCTGAGAAAGGGGTCTGCACCCCCTGCCATCAGCAGCTCCCCAGCTTCCCCAGCACATTCCTGTTCCATGCTGGGCTGTGGGGTTTCCTGTGAGCACCAGTGACATTTCCAGGTCCCTTTAAGGGGACAGCTACGTGCAGTGCTGTGTTTGTGTACCTGTGCTGGAACAGGGTGGATGGAAAGCCTCACCCCTGCCCACAGAGGTTCCCACAGGCTGTCACAGGCTCTGTGTGACCCCAGAGCTGAAGGACTTTGTGCTGCTGTCCCTGCCAGACTGGTGAGTCCTGTTCTACCACCAGGACCCACAGGGGATGTCCCCAGAGCATCCCCCCAGGAGGGCTGCTCTGGTGAGGCTCCAGGGTGGTCCCTGTCCCTTGGGGCCCTTGGTGCAGTCCCAGAGCTCTGCAGGGGATTGCTGAGGGCTGATCCCATCACTGGCCTGGCTCCTGGCCCTGCCCCCAGGGCTTGTCTGGCTTCTGAGCTGCTGCCCTGCTGTGGATTTGCTGGGTGGACACTGGGCTGACCCCAGCTACCACCCTTGGCCCTGGCCCTGACCCTGGCTCCTGGACTCGCCTTGGCACTGGAGCTGTGCCACCACCATTACAGCCGTGGAACCAAGGACAGAAAACCCTCTGAGATCATTGAGTCCAGCTGTGACCCCAGACCACCACCATGGTCACCACTAACACATGTCCCCAGATGCCACATCCACACATCTTTTGAATGCCTTCAGGGACGGTGATTCCACCACTGCCCTGGGCACCCTTTCCCTGAAGAAATTTTCCCTAATATCCATAGCAAACTTCCCCTGGCACAACTTCAGGCCATGTCCTCTTGCCCTGGTGATGATGGCTCTGGGTTGAACCTGCCCTGCTCCTCTGCCCAGGTACCCTGGGACAGACCCTGGTGACAAGCCCCTGCTGTGCTGGTGATGTCCCCCTGCCCTGGCTGTGCCCCAGCAGGCAGTGCCACGTTGACAGGGTTCTATTCCTTTGATCTGTGGTGCAGAGTGAAGAGAGCAGTGAGGCAAAACCCTGCTTTATGTATCTAAGGTGAATGAAACATGGCTTTATGCACCTGAGAATTCCTGCTCTGCTTCCAGCTGGATTAGCAGTCCAGGGCAGGCACGATTGGGCAAGTGTGGCCATGCCTTGCACCTCTCTATCAAAGATCAGAGACAGAGAGAGGCACAGGGGCACCCTGCACAAAATCCAATGCTGTCCCAGGCTGTGGGCTGAGCTCCAGACCCTGTACCCACTTCCCATCCCTGGAGGTGCTCCAGGCCAGCTTGGATGGAGCAACCTGGTCTAGTGGGAGATGTCCCTGCCCATGGCTGGGGGGTGGAATGAGATGAGCTTTAAGGTCCTTTCCAACTCAAACCATTCTGGGATTCTGGGATTCTATGACAGATTTGCTCTGAAAAGAGCTGCTCCAAAGGGTGGAGGTGGGAATGCCAAGATGTTTGAGGTATTGAGGAAAGGAACTTGAAGGTTTTGCTGCCACAAGAGTCTGTGGCCAGTGGAGGATGCTGAGGGGGAATTGCTGGGAATATGGCAAGCCCAAACTCCTACAGCTGCCTCGTTGAAGTTCCACTGCTGGTCCAGAGACTGCTGGGACTGCGTGCAGACCATTGCCTTGGATATTTGACTTCCCCCATCCCAAACTCCTCTATTCTTCATAATTCCCTCACATATTTATGGGCAGATCCTGCCTTTTGCATGTTTTAAACCCTCTGTGTGGCAGCATCAGTGTTAGATTAGCCCCTGTGCTGAGAGAGTGAACAGTCAGTGCTGCCTTGTGACCCTGTCCCCTCACCACCCCCTCCGTGTCCCAGGGACCCTACAGGAGCCACCCACAGCCTGAGACTTTGCTGATGGGACAATTACAATTCCCTGCCATTATTTCCCCCCGCCAGAAGAAAGCCTTTGCATTGCTGGGTCCGTGAGGATGCACAGGAGAAAGGGATGGCCGATGGTCGGGTTAATGCCTGCACCTGGGAAGCCCCACTTGCCCTCCCCCAGGAGGGGCTGGGGTCATGCCCAGCCCTTCCCTGCCCTCCTCCCCGTGCCCCAAGCCCCTTCTCCCCTGGTGCAGCCCCGGATTATCCCACAGCTGGGTGTACAAAACCCTTCCGAAGGGGCTGGAGGGAATGGTATGGCAGCAGTCTGGGCTGTGGAACACTCCATCCTCCTGCAGCCAACGAGAGCTGTCAGAGCCGCTTCCAGCGGCCGCACCCTGCAGCACGACAGAGGCCAAAACCAGGATAAATAACGGAATTGGGTTTCTCCACGAGCTCCACGTGTCGGGCACATGCTCACACCCAGAGCAAGGCAATGCCTGCGCAGGCAGCGGCTGCAGCCGCAGCTCTCCGGGAATTCGAAGGGAGTGAATCACCGGGAGCTGCCAGGAGCGCACGGCTGGATAAACACGGGGGCAGGGGCTGAGCACGGGTTGGAAAAGCAGTCAAAAGCCTTTCACGGTTCAGCTGGAGTGCAATAAATGAGACTCTCCCTGACAGAGGGCATATCCCGGTCTGCAGGAGCCCAGGGATGCAGCATCTCTCCGGGAATCCAGCCCAAGCCCTTTCTGTCCCCCACGCTGCCAAAGCCTGAGCCCAGGCGGGCAGGGTAGGGCAGGGCAGGAATTCTGCTCTGTGCAGCCAAAATCTCTGCTGCTGCTCCTCCACCTCTGAGATTTCTGCTCTTGAAGCTGAGCCTTTCTCTGAGAGTCACAAAATGGTTATTTCCAAGCTGAGGACAATTTAAATCACACTTAAAATTCTTCATTTCTTTTCTATACTTCTAGAGAAACTGGCAATTTTTAGTGAAAATATTTGTAGGATTTTGCAAATATGTTGTGGAAACAGGATTGTTGCATTCCTAATAGGGGATGAGGAGCCTGGCAAAGAGCATCTCCCTGTTCACTGCACGGTGGGCACCTTGAGTGGAAAAAAAGAGACTTTTACAGGTGTAAAGGCAAGCAGAGAAATGAACTTACAGGAAAAAGGGACAGGTGAGGGACAGAAAAGGGGAGAAATAGGGCAGGATTTGGACAAAGCTTAAAAAAATTTAACTTGGGAAACAACAATTACACTTAAAATTAATTTTAATTTTAAGCCTCTAATTTCCACTATTGTTATTATTTTTTTGATACGGGGCCAACACACACATCCCATCCGAAGCCTCATCCCGGTGTGTACAAGCACTGCTGATATATCCTGATGGAATTGTTCTGTAGTGAAACGTTTTGACACTTTGAACAAGATGGGAAGACAAGCACACAGCAAGTTAATGAGAGGACCAGCAGTTCTCAATATATCCAATAATGATTTCCAACAAACGCAGAGCTATTGTGTCAAAGTATTTCATTAAAGCACAAAGCAGCACTTTGATCTGGAAAATAAGATGTTTCAATCAACACTGAGTATAAGCTGTTCTGAATGTTATAAAACAAATACAGCAATGGGAATAAATTAATGGAAGGGCAGGAATCCTCTGCCCCACCATGTGCCTGGTGCATGTTACACAGCTCTGCTCAGGTAGAGAAATGAAAATAAATACCATTTGTATCCCTGAAAAAAGTGATGGAGTCAGCATTTTATTCTAAATTTTATGCATTTTATTTTAAAACACAATTTTGCATTTTTGTTTTCCCAATTATATCCATTTTGGAAATGCTCTCTTTACTGGACACTTCCCCCTCAGCTGGGACTGACACAGGTTTCAGGTGGTGACAGTTTTTCTAAATGAAGTTTCCAAGTCTCAGCCACTGTCAGGTGCAGCTGGGTGCCTACCCGTCTCGCTGTTCATTGCTGTCCCTCGTGGGCTGGTGGCCAGAGGAGGTGGGGATGTCCCTTCCTGCCAGCACTACTGTGACACTGCTGTGGCACCGTGCCCTGGGCACCTGCCCACGACTCTGCCCAGCTGCCACCACCTCACCTCCTGCCACAGAAGAGCTGCAGGTGGGGGTTCCTCTTCCTTTTTTTTGCAAGGGTTGGGAGCACACGGGGATGGAGCAGGGCCTGATCTACATTTCCCGAGCTCCTGCCCCAGCCCTGGAGTGGGGTCCTGCAGGCAGAGCTGTTTGGGAACACCGGGATTCTCCACAGACTGGTGCTGTCAAAGGAAACAGCCTTCAAGGGCGTCTGCCATTCCCTCTGGGCCCTAATTCTGGTCCTTGCTCCCAGACTCCCAGCTCCATCAGGAGGCTGTGGTGCTACTCTGGAGTTCCCTGGGAGCGGGAGGGAGCCGTGTGTCCCTCACTGTCCCATAGCTGCTGAGAGGACCTGCTCCCCCTCCACGTCTTCTGGAGGAGCAGGAGGCAGCTGGGGTGAGTGGCATGGCCTTAACTCAGTCCTGGGTCATGGAGATTCAGGTAATCTCCTCTCAGAGCAGCTGAGGCTGTCCCATCCATGGAAATGTCCAAGGCCAGGTTGGACAGGGCTTGGAGCAGCCTGCAGTAGCGGAAGATGTCCCTGCCCATGGCAGGGGCCTGGAACAAGACGAGCTGTAAGGTCTCTTTCAAGGTAAACCATTCCGGGATTCTGGTATTCCTAGGCTGCAGGGTCAAAGGTCCCTGTCGCCAGGCCACAACTCCGTCACTGTCCCCATCCCAAGCAATGCCATGGCCACTGCTCCTGTCCCAACACCTGCAGCAGCACAGGACAGACCCTCACCAGGGGGCTCTGCACCCAAAATGTCCAGGCCTGGCCTTTTATATTCCACTGGTTTTCCATGAACATGCTGAACTAGTGATCCTGGAAGGTGAACAGAGCCCATCCATCCCCATGTGCCTGGGATCTGTCCCTGCCTTTCTCATGCTTGGCAGGGCTATGCCAGAGCTTGCTACTGGCACCTGGAGCTGGGAAAGTGCCAAGAGGCCACAAATGTGTCAGAGGAGAGCTCTGATGTCCAGACCCTCCACAGAGAGAGGCAGAACTGCACCTCCCACACAAGAGCCCAGCCAGGCCCCTCTCTGCCCTCACTGGGTGGATGCCAGGCTGGGCACTACCTCTGCCCTCTTCTCTCTCCCAGATCCCAGCAGAACCACCCACAGAGGTGACGGCCCATCCTTGCCCACCCACACTCTCCTGGCTCGAGGCAGGGAGCTCCTGCAGAGGCAGTTGAGGGCTCCCAGGGCACAGGGACACCCCAAACAGCCCCCTTGGAGTGTAGTACTTGAAGTGATGCTAAGGTAACCTTTCCACCTTGTCAAGAGTGTCTTCAGGGTCCCTGTCACTCTGCACAGTTGCCCATGAAGGGCAGCAGCAATCCCCGTGCCCATGGAATGCCTGCAGGGTCATCCCTGGCTCTGGCTGCAGCAGATGGAGACAGAAGGGCTGCAGCAGGCAGGCTCCCAGTTGGAGTGGCTGTGTCCCAGCTCAGTGGCCTCAGCTCCAGGGAAGTCCTGTGTGCCCTGTAGTGCCCTTGGAGCAAGGAGACACCTCAGGTTGTGTGCCCAAAGCACACGGATGGTGCCTGGTTGGGTGCCCCAGGGCAAAGTGCTTTTGGCCCCACTGCTCCCAAGGTTGCTCCTGCCTCATTGCTCACTCCCAGAGTTGCCTCTGTGAACTTCCATGGGCTTTGGGCAAGGCTCTGCTTCTTCATGAGGAGCTCAGGAGGGTCTCTGGGATGTGCTGAGTTGCTGCCATTAACACATCCAGGGAGCAGCAGCCTCCAGGAAATGTATGGAATATCAGCAAAGGAGAATAAATGGCTGGCAGGGAAAAAGTGTATCTGTCACTGAAAATGGCAAGGTAAAATCTCCTTTGTGTCCTTTGGCTGTCATATCTTGTTGGTGTCAATGCTCTGAACACAGAATGGGGATTTCACAGAACAATAAAATCACAGAAGTTTTGGGCTGGAAGAGACCTTAAAGCTCATTCAGTTCCCTTCAGCCCACAGACTTCACAACACAGACCTGGTCTCTGGATACTCAATAACATGCCCGTGGATTTAATTTATTTCCATTTATTTACTTTTCATTCTTGTGTTGTGTTGTCACTAATTTCTCTTCCGAGCTGTTCTCCCTCTATTCCTGTTCACTCTTGGCCCCCTCACCGCCCTGTGCCAGGCGTGCCACAGCTCTGCCCCCTCAGCCCAACCTTGGGGTCTGCCTTGCTGCTGTTGGCTCCAGGATCCAGAGTGGGAAGGGCAGCAGGGAGCTGGACACCGGGGCCAGGAGTCAGCCCCAGGCACCTGGGACAGCACAGCTTTCCTTGCCTCCTGCTTCACCTTCTTATTCAATCCTATTCCATCTCCAAAATGTGCCTTGTGTGCTTTCTGTGCCTGAAAAATAAAAAACTCAAAACAATAAAAACCCCCCAAAAACCCAAAAACCCCCCAAACCAACAAAAAACACATAAACCCAAAAAACCCCCATGGCATCTCCACACTGCAGGGAGATAATTAGACTAATAATCATCCGTATTGTAAGTGATTTTAAAAACAAAGCACAGCGATTTCTATTTCTTAGGATTTTATAAAGCCTTTATAGGCTTTTATGAAGCTTATAGATGGGGTTTTTTTGATAATTAACTCCAGGCCTACGGGATGCTGATGCTGCACGTCTGAATCAGCCCTATCCCCCCATCCCATCCTGCTGGGGGACACCCCAGCATCCCACTAACAAAGTCCTCAGGAACAAAATCCTCCCAGATTTGCCCCTGCACTGGTGTAGAGCCAATTGCTCTAGGAGAGCCCAGTGACCCCCACTGTTGTGTTTGCTGCTTCCTAGCCCCTGGAAATTCAACTTCTCTTGAGGGAACTGCAGCCTGACACCTGGAAGCTGCATTTTTCCTCTCTCCAGCTAAAATCTTGGTCTTTGCCCAGCTGTCTTATCCCAAAGAACCCTGCAAAACAGGGAGCAAGCAATTCTTTGTCTGTGCTTCAGCCACGAATTGAATTTTGAGATTGAATTTTGAGATTTTAGAAAGGCCAGCAAATGCTGAAAAATGGGAGTGGAGCAAACCCAGGATTAACTAAACCTGACTAATTAGATGTGTCCATTATGCACATGACGGAAAAAGGTCCCACTGTTAACTATGGAATGCTTTGGCCTCATTAATTAAAGGATTATTTTATGGCATAGGGGATATAAGACCCTGGGGGAAAAAAATATTATTGTTGTATCCATCACAGAATTCCAGACTGGGATTGGAAAGGAACATAAATCCCATCTCATTCCACCCCCTGCCATGGGCAGGGGCACCTTCAGTAGCCCAGGTTGCCCTGTGAAACATTTTCCACCCTCCCCATCTCAGGGCTCTGCTCTCTCTCCACCTGAGGGAAATCAGGCATGGAGGTCCTTGTGATAAGGAAGTCTCTTCCAGGGAAACAGGGAAAACTTCAAAGCAAATGTATTTGGCATGACCTGCCAATCAAATGTCTCCTGAGATCAGCTGAAAGGAGACAAGGGAGGCAGAGGATGGCAGAGATGAGCCTGGTACCATGACTGATCTGACAGGGTGAAACCTCCCAAAACAGGCAGAGCCTCTGCCCAGGCTGTGCCATGAGGCTGCCCAAGTGCCCATCTCCTTCTGGTACCCCTGGTGGGCACTGGGCAGCCACCAACTGGACAAACTGGTTCCTCCAGTCTGAACTGGGCAAACCAATCCCCCCAGCCATCAAGCAGCTGGAGCTGCCTGCCCACCCCTGCCTGGCTCCACGAATGACAGTTTCATCATTTTTTGAGCATTTTGGTTTGAATTCAGTCAGGTTGTAAAAATATTCATTTTATCCCTAGCTCAGATGTGGAAATTGAATGTCACTTGGAAGCAGAAACCCAGAATTATTCCGTGAGAAAATGCTAAAAAGAGGTTCTGCAAACTTCAAAAAATAAAATCCCTTCCCCAGTGAGGCTGTTTGCTTCTGTGAGCCCAGTGCTGGCCGTGGCCTGGTTGGCAGGGGGGGCTTTACTGGGGGGTTCCAGTGCTTTTCCTCCCTCTCCGTGTCACTCTTATGGAGCAAGAGTGTAGAAATACAAATGTTGAAGGTTCAGATACCACAGAGCCAACAATTTTAATTTTTAATCTCCCCAAATTTGCAATCCAATGACATGGATTTAAAAAAAACACTATTAGCTTTTAATGCACTTTTCAGTGAGGATGAGTTTTTTCATGCTTAGACTTTACCACAGAATAACTTTCTTCTTCCTGGAGCCACAGGGGCTAGATTTACTGTGTCCCTGCCCAAAGTGGAACCAGGGGCCAGAATCACGTCCTGGACATGTCACCTCACTCTGAGACCCAGCTCCCAGCACAGCAAACACCACTTTCCACAAGGAAATCAATTGGGCAGGCTTAGATGGGATAGTGGGAGGGAATTCTCCCCTTTGAAGGTGGGAAGGCCCTGGCACAGGGTGCCCAGAGAAGCTGTGGCTGCTCCTGGATCCCTGGCAGTGTCCAAGACCAGTTTGGAGGGGGCTTGGAGCAGCCTGGGATGGTGGAAGATGTCCCTGCCCATAGCAGGGGACGGCACTGAACAAGCTTTAAAGTCCCTTTCCACCCAAAATATTCTGGGGTTTGGTGATTTCCAGGTGTCACTGCCCAGAACAGGCTCTGGGCCCCAGGGGGATACATGAGTCCCCAAGGGAGGGAAATGTGGCCTGGCTGGCCTGGGGTGCTGGCACTGCCCTGGCAGAGGGGGCTGCCCGATCCTCTGTAGCCTCATCTCCACTTCCAGGTCCCAGCACTTCCATGTCCCATGGGATTCCCATCCCACTGCCCTTGTTCCTGTGCCTGGCACCCTGACTTTGCTGCCGTGTGCTCCAGTGGAGCTTTCCTCACTCCTATTTCTGGGTCACATCTTCGCTCTCCTTCTAATCAGCTGGCATCTGCTGATTTTAGCTGGATGCCTTCCTGCTCAGGCCCTCCTGTGCCTCACCTGCCTCCTCCCTGGCACAACCCTGGCTCATTCCCAGGTGCTGGCACACGCTTTGGCGGGGGGGGAAGGGGGGATGGGGGGTGTGTGCAGATTTTGGGTGCATGGTTTTAATTAGAAATTGACATTTTTAAGCCTGTGGCTGCCAAGCAACGAGCATCCAGCAGCTGATCTCTGCTGTGAGATGAAGGGACCCAGCGTCCATGTTCCCAGGCTGGGGAAGGGCCAGCCTGCCCTCCTGTACAGGCACTCAGCCATGGGGACATGGGCAGTGATACTGGATGGGACACAAGGCTCGGTGGGGACCCAGGCTCCACCACCCCAGCACTGCTGGAGCAGCAGGAGCTCAGTGTTCAGTAGCGTGGGGGTGAAATCCCCCATGAGAAAAACTGGGATGCTCTGAGCCTGCAGCCTGATCCCTGCACGAAGAAGCCCTGTGGGCCAAGCCCAGGATTCCCACACCTGAGGATCTGGCCCCTGGTTCAGGGGGGAAACAGGAACCTGTGGGCTGGTGCTGCCACAGCCTGGAGCCCATGGGGACACAGGCAGGAGTCAGAGCACAGTCAGAGGTTTCTGCCATCCTGCTCTGGCCTCATCCCTACACAACAACCACCTTCCTACTCACCTTCTCCTTCCAGAAGAGATTCCTGCCTCACACCAGCCACTGGCTCACTGCACTCCTGGCAGAGCCCTGCCCTGCCCTGGCACCTCCCTGGAGTGCTCTGGCTAGGCTGGCAGCACAGGGCAGTGCCTTGAGCCAGGCGCCAGGGGCAAAGCCCTGCAAAGCTCTGGTACTCAGGGCCATGCTGCAGGTGCTGATGAGCTCCTGTGCTGTGAAGGGGACATTGGAGCTGCCTTATTAATTTCCTTCTTCTTTTATGGTACAGGCTCATCTCTCACAGAATATCACTCAGAGCTGTGCAGACACCACATGCACTGGCAGCTCTTGAGGAGCAGCTGGACAGTGTCCAGCTGTGTCCTCATGCCCAGGCCATGCCTCATGCCAGGCCATGGTTTCCTGCTGCAAAAACCTGCAAATGTCACACTGGAGCAGACTGGTGCCCTGAGTGCATGTTCAGCAGTGGTTCATGGCCGACAGTCCCAAAGAAGTCCTTAAACACCCTTAAAGTTCTTCCCCCAGAGGGTGCTGGGCTCTGCCCAGGCTCCCGGAGAATGGGCACAGCCCCAAGGCTGCCAGAGCTCCTGGAGCCTTTGGACAGCACTGCTAGGGAGTGTTGGGGTGTCTGTGCAGGGCTGTGAGTTGGACTGATGGTCCTGGTGGATCCCTTACAGCTCAGGATATTCCGTAACTCGGTGCCCCGGCCACGCACCCCCACCCTGAGGGGCCAGGTCCCGGCTGGAGCAGCACTTGGGCTGCAGCAGGAGAGCTGCAGTCCTTTGTTTGCTTCATCCTTGGGCCTAACGTGGCTGCAGGCGCTCCCCTGCTCTCTAAGTGCCTAATCTTCCCGAACCTCACTGAGCTCTTCTCTTCACTCCTCAGTGCTCCCCCCTTGCAGGTAACCAGAGATAGTCCCAGTCCTCCTGTGCTTGCTCCTTGGCTCACCGTGTATAGAACTGAACATTTCTCATGTGAGAGCTGGACTGGCTTTAGTTCAGCCTCTCACCCTTCTGGGTATTCAGCACTTGCTGTGTCCTATTTTGCATCTGCTCCAAGAATAGGAGCACAGGACATTTTTTATTCCAAGATCTCATCAACGGGAGATGATGTATTTTGTCTGCATGGAACACGTCTGTCCTGGTGGCCTCCAGACAGGGCAAGAGCCCCTTAGTCTGCCCAGAGTTGCCCACAGAATAAACTCCTGTCTGTCTTCAAAGAGAATTTCAAACCTTCAGCAGAGCCACATGGCCTGGAATGAACCACTACCTGGGCAGGAGGAATTTGGGGATGAAGGGTGGCAGAGGCTGTTGTGGCAAAGGGCTCCTTCATGTGATATAGGCTTTGTAGGAGCTTCCAGGTCCGAACAAGGCAGGGGCAGAGGGACACTGGGAATCTGGGCACCAGGCTGCCTTAATAGGCTGCTCCTCACCAGCGTTTGACATCAGTGAGGAGCAGAAAGGGGAAGATTTGACTTCTGAGAGATTTATGGGCAGGAGAGCAAAGCAAAGCAAAGCAAGGCCATCCTCTGCCTGGTGGGGAGGAGGGGGATGTCTGCACCCACCCTCATCTCTGACAGCCCACCACAGATTTTCTGCCCTTCCACCCCTCAGTAGGCTGCAGAGGTAGCTGCAGCATCCTGAAGTGCAGAAGGTTGTAGGAACTCCCTGGAGGGGCTCAGAGCTTGCTGAGTCTGGGGGGAGCCAAGTGGTCAGTGCATGTCCCTGTCCCTGTCCTCCATGTGGCTGAGAGCTCTGGGCTCTGGACACTGCTCACCTGTGGGCCCTCACCTGGCTTCGATCACCTGTCCCTTTTCCCCAAGGTCCTGGGCCAGACCTGGTTGGTTTTCCCGTGGACCCAGCAGCCCCAGCACTGCCCGGTGTGTGCTTAGCACTGTGTCCATCCCTGGGCACTGCCTCCTTGATCACTCCTTCTCCTTTCACCTTCCACTCCACACATTTTCCCCCAGTCCCTCCCCAGCTTCCTGGACTGAGCCAGACCCACCATTTCTCCTGCTAGCATTGAATATCTGGCCCATTGTAACTGAACTGGCCATTGTCATCCTTGACCCACTCTGTCACCCCTGGAGACAGCAGCAACACAGTGCCAGGGGAATTGTTCCTGCCTAAAAGCAGACTGACACCCACAGCCTATCCTGTGGGCTGCAGAGCCACCACCAGCTGAACCCTGCAATGAGAAAACTTGAGATAGAAGGGACTCTCTGTGAGCAGTCAAGGGCCCATGGAGTAAACCATAACACAAGACCCCAACCCAAGCAAACTCCTCAGCTCTAAACAGTTCTTCTGGGATTTGCTTCCATATCCTCCTCTCTAAAGGACCCTGTTCCTCTCAGCTGGCTGCCCTCCCACACAGCAGCCTTCATAAGGGATGCAAGAGTCTGTAACTTGCCAGTCCTCACCCTCTGCTGTTGTGCCTGCTGCCGTGGGGGGACTCTTCTGGATCCCTCTGTTTCTCCTGGCAACACCATCAGCTCCCGCCACAGGGACAGCCTGATGACACTCTCCCTCTGCTCTGCTCCACTGTCCCCACAGCTAGTGTCAGGGCCCCTCAGGTTTGCAGCACAAGCATCTCTAAGCTTGGAGAAATCCCCTGGGATTGCTGCCCCATCTCCTAGGCCTTCCCTTCCTCCACCTCCATACTCACACTGTCCCTGCCTTCTGTCCCATCTGCCCAGAAGAGTCCTGGCCCCAGGCTTCTCCCAAAGGTTTCAGAGCTCTCTGATTTTCCTCCTGCTCTCCACACATTCAGACACACTTAGAGAGGCTTAGAAGGTCTCTCTGATATCCTTCCTTTGTTTTCTACGTGCCTTTGTCATCCGTGCCTGCCTTTCTCCTGCCTCCCTGTCCTGCTGGGTGCCCAGAGCATGCTGTCCTGCAGCCCTGCCTGGTCCCCTCTCACAGCCATCCCTGGCTGATCTCCACCACCCACCCGCTCCAGCCACCATCACTATGGTGACTCTCAGATCCACTGTGCCATGCCAGACTTCTCTCCCTCTCCAAACCCCAGCCAGCCTGGCTGATGTTTCCTGGTGCAGGGTCAGCCCCTCAGCCCAGTTTCAGCACTGAGTTACTCAACCTGGTCCGAAGCCTTCCCCCATCCCTGCTCTGCAGACACTGCTCTGCTCCACCTCGAGCTCAGCTTCCCCCTTACAGCTATGTCTGAGTCCCACCTGTTCTCTCCATCGCTGCTTCCAGGTGTGTCAGTTCCTCAAGGACAGCACTCCCCTGGGCTCAGGGATATTGCCCTTTGACTGGGGCTGCCCTCAGCTCTCTGGCCTGGCAGCTAACCAATGCTCACCACACCAGCTCCTGGAGAGATCATTTCCCCTTTCCCTCGAATTGCCACCCTTGATTCTCCCTCCTGGATCACCAGGAATGAGAACCATTTGTCTTCACTTGGAAAAGCCTCTGTAGCTGCCTGTGGCTTTCCTGCAGGTGTTCAAGCCCCTTCTTTACTCTGGTACAGCTGAGAAATGAGACTTGGGGCTCTTTCACAGAAAAATCTCCCCAGCTGCCCTTCACTCATAGAATCCCAGAATTTCAGAATGGTTTGGGCTGGAAAGGACCTCAAAGAATATCTTATAGCAAGGGGCTCAGCCATGGACAGGGACAATTTCCACTATCCCAGGTTGCTCCAAGCCCCATCCAACCTGACCTTGGACACTTCCAGGGACCCAGGAGCAGCCACACCTTCTCTGGGCAACCTGTGCCAGGGCCTCCGCACCCTCACAGGAAAGGATTTCTTCTTAATTGTTATAAAACAATTTGTTTCTAAATGTCTTCCTAAATTCCAGGTATCCCTTCTTGTCTTTTTCCTCCACACGGGCTTTGCTGGGCTGCTGACTGAACCCCCAGCAGGGGCTCCTGCAGCCTGCCAGGGCTGTTCCATCCCCCTGGCACTGCACCTGGCCTGGCCTGCTCAGGAAACCGAGTGACTTTCCCGAGGAGCACGCAGACACTCACGGTGAAGTCAGCAGCAAACATCATCACGCATGCCTTCATTTCATGTCCTTTCAGTCACTTGGAGCTGCCATAAGGCTCAGGACTAGGCGGAGTGATGGAAAAAGCGTTGCTCCTCATGGCCAAAAGATTCCATGCTGCCTGGTCACAGCGCTGGGATCCTGAACCTTCATGCCTTTGGCAGGGCTGGAATGCCCTTTCCCCCGGGGTGCCTTACAGCCAGCCACTCACCCAGCTCCTGCTCTGCTCGTCCCAGTGCCTCTGCACCCCAGGCTCCATCATGGACAAATAACTTATCAAATTACAATTTAAGAGAAAAACACGATACATTTTGAAGCTGAGAGGTTTTTAGAGAGCAGAGTTGGAAGCATGAGGAAAACCTTGACTGCCCTGCAAAGGGAGCCAGGCACCCCTGGAATTTGGGAGAGGAAAATGCCAGGGTTGAGAAAGACTTTGGAGGGTGCAGAGAGCACTGTGGGGCTCGTTGTTCCTCTCTGCTGGGCCATTTCCCCTTAGGGATGAACTGAATGGTCAATTCTGTATTCAGGACTGAGAAGGCAGCTGCACTTTTGCTGAATCTGCTACAGGAAGGAAAAAAAATCTGTATATTTCCATTTTCCTTAGAGAATGAAGCCTCTTCCCCAGAAAGCCAGCTCTCCATTTGCACAAGCACCAGGGCAAAGGGATGACAAAATCCCCATGGTAGCTGCTCCCACACTGTGCTCACCCCTCAGGCCAGGCTCTAAGGCAGGTGCAGAGACTGCGGAAGTGTTTCACAGAACTGAGCAGTCCTGGCTCTGATCACCTCACTCCCATGGGGCAGCCCTGGCCAGGCATCCCAAAACAGCAAAATCCACAGATTTGTAATCACCTCTGAAACCACCAATACCTGGATCAATACCTGGATCGCCTGAGGTCAGGCTGGGAATCCCTGGCAGAAGGAAACACAAGAGCTCTTGCTCTCTGTCCTGCCTGGACCCATGAAAGCTCCTCACCTGCCCTGTACACAGCTCCAAGGGCAGCCAGAGAGAGAGGTTGTTCCCCCAGGTAGGCTTCTCAGCCCTGCCTAGGACAGGGGTCTGTACAGGCTGGGCATGGGAATGCCATCTAGCCAGGAGCAGAGCACCCCCAGATCCGAGAGCATGTCAGGAGCAGGCACTGCCCTGCAGCCCAGTGCTGGCAAGATCACCCCCAATCCATGGCAAGGACATCCCCAACCCATGGCAAGGTCATCCCCAGCTTATGGCAAGGACATCCCCAGCCCATGGCAAGGACATCCCCAGCCCATGGCAAGGACATCCCCAGCCCATGGCAAGGACATCCCAGCCCATGGGAAGGAAGGCACATGTGCACCAGAGTGACCAAAAGCCCTGAGCAGAGAAGGAGCAGGAAGTGAACAGTTGAGCCTAATTTGTGTGAGGTTGTAAATGAATTTCACTGTGGCAGATGGTCAGTGGATTATTTTCCAGAGGGTTAAGCAAGACCCAGATTAGGAAAAGCTGAGAAATTTTGATGTGGCATGCAGGACCTTATCCTGGGGCTCAGGACCCTGGTGTATTTGAGGGGGTCCTGACTGTGTATGAAGGCGAAGGTGTCCTGTCTGAGCACAGCTGGGCTCTGCAAAAAGGGCAGATGTGGGGCCAAGCATGCAGCCCCTGCACACCAGATTTGCAACACCACCAAAATGTGCCCCACGGGATTTCCACGCCCTTAAAGCCAAGCTCCTGGCAGGGGTGGTTGGTGCCCCACGGCTGGGTCAACCCTGTCTTAGGGGGGGACATTTGGGTTCTCCAGGGGGACCATGCCCTGCCCTGGCCCTGCGCGGGTCCGTGCCCACCGTCCGCAGTCCCCAGCCTTGGCACCCCCGGGAGCCGGGCTGGGGCTGCCGTGCCGGGCTGGGCGGGGGGTGCTGCGCCGGCCCCGCTCCACTCCCTGCCCTGATTTCCTGGTGGAAATCCCAGAGTCTTCTCCAGATCCAGCTCTGGTTTTGGGGGCAGCCATCTCCCTCTCCCTCTTTCCTCTTCCCTCCTTCTGCTCTCCTTCCTCCTCCTCTCCCTCCCTCCTCTCCGCACTGTGCTCTCCGGGGGCTCTCGGTACCGCTGCAGCATCGCCAGCCCCCTCCATGCAGGCGGTGGGGCGAGGCCGGCGCGAAGGGGAGGGCTGCGGGGGCCAAGCTGAATGAATGGGCTCGCTCGGTGACGCTCGGCATCAGCATAGGCGAGGCCGGCGACGCAGCCGAGGGCCGGGGCAGAGCAGCGGGGCCGGCCAGCGGCCGGGGCCGGGGCCGGGGCCGGGCCCGCGGCCGAGACCGAGACGGGCCCCCGCCCAGCCAGACGGGGCGCTGCGAGGAGCGAGAGGCGCTGCTCTCCGCCGCACGAGGCCCGCACAGCCGGGCAGGTGAGCGAGGGGCTGCGGGGACCGGGTGGGCTCCGGGCGGGCGGGAGTGGCGGTACGGGCGCGGGGATTGAAAGGTGCGGGGGAAAAGGAAACAGACTGACGGCTTGTGTGGGAACGGTTGGACTGTGCAGCGTTGGAGGGATGGCCGGTGCGGCGGAAAGGTCGCAGAGGTGCGGAAGGGACTGGCTACTGCTGGGGAAGGGGCAGCTGGTGCGGAGGGAGGCGGGCGGTGGCGGGGCTGTGTGGCCGGACGGGGCGGGAAGGGTCTGGTCTGGTGACGGGGGGCTGGCGGTGCGCGGAAAAGGGCAACAAGGAGTGAAGTGGCTGAGGAAGCAACCGAGCTCGGAGCGGGGTGTATGTAATGTGTGGTGTGCGTGTTGTGTGGAGAGCGAGGAGGACACCGCACACCCGGTGGGCGTGGCCCCTGCCCACCCCGCGTTGTCCGTGCGGGCAGGGGAGGCAGGCTGAGGTGGCGGGCCTGCTGCGTGGCGGAGGCCGCGGCTTGCGCAGGGGTGCGGGAGACACGGCAGAGCTCGGAACCGCCGTCCTCGCTGCTCACACGATCACAAAAATGTGGTGTGGCGGCCCGGAACCCCGGGCCCGGCGCACCTGCTGCGATGGGGCCGGGGTCGAGCTGCAGGGCTGGGGTGGCACGTTTACGGTGAGTTGGCCCTCCGCAGCGAGCGGGGAGGTGGGCAACGGACCCCAGCCTTTGGGCGTGAGGGTGTCATTGCGGAGGACCGCGCTATGCGATGTGCTAGCTCAGGGGTGTGTGTTACCCCTTTGGTATGTGCGTTGATGTGTTCCCCTTGGATATGTGGTGCTCCACGCGCGGGGTGCGTCTGTGTTCCCCTTGGACGTGCGTGGGTTCCCCTTGGATGTGAGTGTGTTCCCTTGGCCTAGTGTGTGCTTCGATCGGGGGGTGCAGCCACCTTGGACGTGCATGTGTGCCTCTCTGGGTGGGTGTGCACACACGTGTGTGCAGCGGTCGGCCTGGTGGATGTCATGCGGGTTGTGACAGGAGTGTGGGGAGCTGGAGGCGTAGTGGCACGGAACAGCACAGCGGTGATGGAGGGATTGCGGGCACGTGTTGGGGCGATGGGCTGTGAGCCCTGCCAGTGCCTGGGCCGCTCTCCCACCAGAGCATCAGCCTGGCTGCACCCTGGATGGTCTCTGGCTGTGGGCACGCTTGCGTCCCCCACTGTGCGATGAGTGGACAACCGGCACTCGAGCATGGCCTCGCCTGGTGTTTGCTGTGCCTGCCCTTCCCTCAGTGAGTGGTTGCAGTTGCAGGCAGTGGCCTCGCGAGGCGAGTTGCCTGACCCCCCTTGCCGGCCCTTACCCCTTTCTCAAGCAGATTCTCCGTGTGAGGTGCTCAGGTTTGCCCAGAGCCAGGGGGCTGTGGGAGTGGAGACGGCAGGAAGGGCGAGCTGGCTGGAAGAGTTGAGATGGCCCAGCAACATGGAAGGTCAGTCCCTGCACTGTCCCGTCCTGTGTGCCACCCCGGCGCCCACCAGGCTCACCAAGGGCTGAACAGTCCCAGTGGTGGTTGGGTCATTGCACTCTCATTAGACTTCAAGACAGAGGCGGACAAATGTTCCTCTCAAGTTGCCAGTCCCCCACCACGTGCCCAGTCCCCTCCAGGCGAGAGGCTGCAACCATCAACAACTGTCCTCTGGGCCATGACCGCACTCTGGAAGACTCAGTAAAGGATGAGGCCTGGGCAGGAATGGGATTTAGGGCTTGTGCCATCATTTCCAGTGGGACGTTGGCCACCAACATGTATTTGAGGAGCAGAGCCTTGATGACCATACTGACCCCGTGCCTGTGTGGGGCAATTACCCTCAGCTCCCAGGAGCAAGACTGTGGCCGTGCAGAGGGAGAGGGCTGGCATTCGTCAGAGACCGGGGCCACCTTGATGCAATTCCGTCAAATATGGACCTCTCGGGCCTGGTGCGCAACCATTCCGTCCAACGCTTCCCAAGGAGGGAGGATGGCAGACACAGAGCCAGCCCAAGTGGGCGTCTGCAGGAACGGTCACCTGGTAGGAGCCTGCACCCTGCCTCCTGGACACGGAGGGCTGACGTTGTGCCGGCAGCCAACACATGGGTGCTTTCCAGCTGTGGGCTTGGCAGGATGTGGCTCTGGTGTCTGCAGCAGCCGGCTCCCTTGCCTACTCTCGTGTTCCATGACGCTACGGTGTCGGTTGGAAGAAGCACGGCGTGAGTGGTGAGAAACGGAGCAGCTCCAGGGAGTGAAATGTGCACACTCTGCAGCCAGGAGAGATCTGCACACTCCCACACCCCGACAGCAGGGCACATTCAACTGGGGCACAACATCTGGTGAGCCCAGAAAAAAAATGGAAATCGAATAACCATCAGGAAGATTGGAGAGAGGGGTTTGGAAATTGGTTTGCTACATGGCATGCTCTCCCAGGCAGCTTTCCCTGTTAACATTGGGAATCTTTGCATAAAAACGACGGACTTTATTTCAGCCTGGGTCTAGCGGACAGCGCCCAGCAGGATCGGGATAATGAACACGCTTGTGTCCACTTAAAGTCTGCCCACAAAATCAGCACCGGAGTCGCTGCTGCCACAGACGCACGCAGATTGAGGAGTGTAGGGAGCCTGGGATCGCTAGATGGCAGCTGCCATTCTCGCTGCCACGCATGCCTCCCCTACGCGTCCACAGCGCAGGGCAGCAGAGAGGGGAGCAGCCTGACACCAGGTGGGCCTTGGGAGGGACCTGTACCCCAGCAGCCACCTGTGCAGGCCCCCATTTTGCTGCCAGCTCAGGCCAGGGCCATCAGCTCCTGTCACTGAGCGAGCAGCCCCAGGCAAGGCAAGCGCCG
This sequence comes from Certhia americana, assembly GCA_018697195.1. Classification (NCBI taxonomy): domain Eukaryota; kingdom Metazoa; phylum Chordata; class Aves; order Passeriformes; family Certhiidae; genus Certhia; species Certhia americana. Next base: position 13,495,892 of record CM031874.1, read on the forward strand.
GGCCGCGGGAGCGGGCCAGGCTCCCATTTGATCTGGAGGGGGTTTTCAAGGAGCTGATTCGGCGCCGGCGGGGTTTTTCTTGCACTGTTTAGGGTGGGAAATCTCCTAGGATGCGCAGACTGGGCTAGATGGAACTAGGCATGGACGCAGCTTGGATGACACGCTGGGCGTGGGCGAGCCCCTATCTGCAGTCATGCAGCCGGGACAGCCATTTGGGAGAGTGGATGGGGTGTGCTGGGCACCCCGGGCAGGATGAGCATCGCACACTCACCACCAGGAAGCCTGGTGCGAGGGGGATCCTGGCGCTGCACTGAGGCAAATGGGCTGCAGAGGATCTTGGGCTATTGCCTACGGCGTGGCTCAGGGCAGTCATTTTGGCAGTGAGCTGCTCTGTTATTCTCATTTTCGGGTGATATAGCTCGTGCAGAAAAAACAGAGGTGACAGGTCTGTGCAGGGAAGCCCTTGGCTCCACGGGTCGAGGTGCGGCCAAAGTGGCGTCCTGCAGCAGGCTTTGCTGAAGGCCTCACAATCAAGGCCCATATCGCACCAAGCTCCTCGCAGCCTGGCTCCGCTGTTAGCTTACTATCCAACGGCAAGCAAACACGCAGGGGTGAGGGTCTGTTTGTTCATCCACCGCGTACCTGCTCACAGCTCTGCTCTGGGGAGTCCCTTGTGGTCCCTCCATGGAGCACAGATGTGCCTTCACACCAAAGACCCGCAGCTCCCAGTGGGATGCCTGCTGTGGGTTCTGTGGTGACCCGTAGTTTGGGTGTGCAACGGTCACCGAGCTCTTCTTGCTGCAGGAGATGTTGTAGAGGGCAACGGTTTTCCCACCATGCTATGCCCCTCGTGCCCCAGCTCTGGCTATGCTTAGGAAGG
>CM031874.1:13497868-13517909 GCA_018697195.1 Certhia americana
CTCCCTCTCCCTCTCCCTCTCCCTCTCCCTCTCCCCGGTGCTGCTGTGGGCACCTGCAGCTCATTGCCAAGGGCTGGTGCCCCGCGGGACGGACACCCCTGAGCTCCAGGGCAAGTGGGATGCCATGGGCATCCGCTGGGCCCGGGCCTGCTGCCCACAGGTCCCCTTTTCCTCCTGCCTTTGGGGAGAGGCTGCTGCGGGTGGGACTGTGACATTGGGGGCTGAATTCCTGCCCACACCTGCATGCCTGCCCTCAGCCTTTCCACCCCGGTGTTTCCCAAGCAGTCGTTCCCCTCTTGGGTGGCTGCTTATCCTGAGATCAATGCTGAGCGCTCTCCTCCTCCTCCCTGCTACACCGTCCTAAGGGACGGACCATTCAGCCTGCTCCTCCTCCTCCTTTTCCACTTCATTAATGAGTCTCTTTGCACTAAGAAGTCGTGATAGCTGCCGGGGGACCTGGGAGGGCTGTGGAGAGCAGCGGGGAGGCCACCAGCCCAGCTCCCGGGATTTGGCATGCTGGGCACTGGGGTCGGGATACTGCGGGGTGCCTTGGTGCTGTCTGAGCCCCTGGCACAGCACGAGGGGGGGCAGGAGGAGAGGGAGGGGACAGTCAGGGGGACTTTTGCGTAGAAGCAGTGACAGGAGGCAGGGACAGCAGCTCGGGGCAGCTCCAGCTGCTCTGCTGTGATTCTGCCCCATTTCTGCCGTCCATGGTGTTCCTCACCCTGCGGCAGGGCTCCTCCTTTGGGGGTGCCATGGGCAGGGGGTGGCCACTGATGCTCCCACAGAGGCCTGTGGATCTCACAGGAGATTTCCACTGGCTCTGGTGGCCTTCAGATCCCAAGGGATGCACGTGGCAGAGGGAAGGGGGCCTGGGCAGCCCCCAGCCCCGTACCAGCACCTGTCCCCAGCACGTGCCCACTGGCAGCAGAAGTGTGACACCTACACGTGGTGCCTCACTAAAGAAGCTGGACTTTGCAAACACGTTCTGTGGGCATTGCTTTAATTTCCCAGTGTCTCAACACTCTCCCAAACCTGAGAAACTGAGATGGTTTCTGCTCTGCGGAGAGGGAGGCTCCTGTTGTCGCACTCTCACATACGCACGCATCACACACACACAGAGACTCTGATTCCTCTCCTTCCCACTTTCCTCCTCCAAATGACTTCAAACACTTTATGAAAATGTTATTTTCTCCCAAACTGTTGCCTTTCTGCCTTGCTCCCCTGAGCAGCCTGTTGGCTTTCCCTGGGCTCCCATTGTGCAGGAATAGGGATGTCCCTGCAGGGGGGGGACGGTGCTGGAGGGGCTGAGCTGTGCTGGGGGGGGAACACCAAACCTGTGAGCAGGGTGTGCCTTCTGGTGGGGCTCATCTGATCCTTCAAGTTTCTCTGGAATGAATCAGTGAATCCCAGAATGAGATTGAAAGGGTTCAAAAGACACCACAGACCATCCAGTCCCACCTTCCTGTCATGGGCGGGGACACCTTCCAGTAGATCAGGTTCCTCCAAGCCCTGTCCATCCTGGTCTGGGACACTTCCAGGAAAGGGGCAGCCACAGCTTTTTTTGGCACCCTGTGCCAGGACCTCAGCATCCTTACAGGGAAGAATTTTTTTTAAAAAAACCCAATGCAATAGAGCAAACCACTCCTGTGAGGTAGTGCAGTGAGGACACAGCTCAGTGCTCTCCACGATGCCATGGGGGCCCTGTTGGGAAGATGCCCCCAGCCCTGTGGCAGCCTGACTTGCCCAGGCAGGACCTGTTTCCCCTGTCCATGGCAGGCTCTGCTGTCAGAGCATCCTCTGGGTACGCAGGGCCCGGGGCCAGGCTGGAGGAGGGCTGGAGTGAACCCCTCAGTTGCCTGTGGCAGGGGCTGACTCACGGCACTCTCCAGTCACAAGCAGATGGATGATTTGATCACCTAGCAACTGAAATAAGTCGAGGATTAAACCATCATCCCCCTGGGTGGCAGGGTCTAGGCAGCCCCCAGCCACTCCCCAGCCCCTGGGCTCCCCTGGGATGGAAGACAGGGAAGCTTTCTCCTGCCAGCCCACCAGAGCAGGACCACGCCTGCAACCTGCCCCCTCTGGAGCAGTGGCTCCAGGGCTGAGCTGAGTGGAAGGAGGGAGGAAGTCTCCCAGAACCAGCTCCCAGGGAAGTCCAAGGGGCATCTCCAAGCATGCACGGAGGGACCAGGTCTCTGGCACCCTTTGGACTGGCTGCTGACTGGAGCATCCAGAGATCCTCTATCAGGAGAGAGATGCTTGTGCCAGGACCTGCAGAGTGAAGTTTCTGGGAGATTGAATATGGAGAATTTTGGATGGGATCTGCTGACCCCTTGTCACCCTCTCCACCACCAGCTCTGAGCATCCTTGGCTCCAGCCCATTCCGTTGTCTGGTACTGTCCAAGCCAGAGAATAATCCCAGCACAGTGTGTTCATTCCAGTTGTTCTATCACAGGCAGGAGGATTTTGCTTCTGGCAGAGCCCATGGTGCTGCCTGAGGTGGCATTTACTTCCTGATGGCTCCAGCCACATCCAGAGGATTTTGCCATAGGGCTGCTATCCATGCCCCATCCTTGGAAGTGTCCAAGGCCAGGTTGGGCAGGGCTTGGAGCAGCCTGGGATAGTAGAAAGTGTCCCTGCCCATGGCAGGGGTTGGAACTGGATGGGCTTTAAGATCCCTTCCTACCCAAACCATATTGGGATTCTGTGATCCTACCACAGTCCTGAAGGGGATGGGCCCTCCTGGGACAGGGTCTGAGCTGAGCTGGAAACCGAGTGCTGGGTAAGGAGAGAGGCAGGAGTAGGTGTGAGGATACTGTCAGATTTGAGGTGCTCATGGCACCCATTTGGAGCTAGGGAAGTCCCTGTGCTGCAGAGCCCTCCATGGCTCCAGCATGGTGCCTGTGGGATGTGGGGCAGTGGGGACACGCTTGCCCTGGCCACAAACTCCAGTATCTGGTGGGGGGACACTCTGAGCTGGCTCCTGTCCCCATCACACCGCTCTGGTGTTTGGACCTTTTGGGAGTGTGGGATTGCTCACAGCCTGTGGGGAACCCAGGATGAGCCAGGCTGGAGTCTGGAGGGTGGGATGGAGACCACCAACCCATCACAACTGCCCCAGGCCCATGCAGCCATCTCCTGCCCAGAAGGAAGCTTCCATCTGGGGGAATGAGGCAGCGGGGCCATCCCAGTGCCAGGCCGGGGCTGGGCTAGTGCCAATACGGCACTGCCGGGCCCAAAGGAGGGCTCAGGAAATAGGGCAGCCCAGCTGCCAGCTGCTCTTTGTGGGACACAGTTGATATAATTAGATGAGACACCCTGTTCCGTGCTATGGGAGTCGCTGTGCCCCGCGGCCCCGGGAGCCCCGCAGCCCTACTTTGGTGGCACTGCTTGTCCCAGCGAAGGTGAGCCACTTCCAGGGGGGAGCCCTGCCTGCTGGGCTTCTCCCTCACTGACTCCTGGCTGGCTGACCACACGTCCTCTCCGCTGCTCGGGTTTTGGTGGCTTTGGAAGACCCTGCTGACCTGCAGGAGAGGGAGGTGATGGTGGCAGGAGCTGTGTCAGCCCCTCGTCCCACTTGGGCTCATCCCTGTTTTGTGCCTGTGGGATGGAGTGACCAAATCCAGTGCCTGCCACAGCTGCAAGACATGGGACTGGCCTTGGAGCCAAAGCCCCACAGGCAAACCAGGCGTTGGAGGGATCACTCTGAATCAGGCTTTGACCTCATTAGAGAACACCCCAAACTGCATCTGCTCTGCCTCTAGAGAGCCCTGTGCCCCTGAACACCCATCCTGGTGCTCAGAAATGCCCATGCCTGAGGCACCCAGCATGGCTGTGCATCTCTGCCCCAGAGCATTCCACACCTCCCAGGCTGATCCCCTGGTCCTTCCAGGCCTGGTAATCCCCATGAGGATAAATTGTAGCTATTTGGGAATTACCAGCTGGAGCTGTCAGGGGTGGGGTTAGCTTGGGGATCAGGGGAAGGTTCTTCCCCCTGAGGGTGCTGGGCACTGCCCAGGCTTCCCAGGGAATGGGCACAGCCCCAAGGCTGCCAGAGCTCCAGCAGCATTTGGACACCACTCCCAGGCACAGGGTGGGATTGTTGGGGTGTCATTTCAGGGCTGGGTATTGGACTCAGTGATTCTTGTGGGTCCCTTCCAGCTCAGGATATTTCATGGCTCTGTAGGAACTCCTGCTTTGTGATTATGACCACAAAACCATCAAATCCAGCCATTTTTGCCCCTGTCAGGAAGCCAGAAATGTGTTTGGCATCCCCATTTTTCTAGCCACTATCATGGGGATGGCCACAGACCAAGCCAGGGCCTCTGCCAAGCTTCCACCTTGGTCCAGGGTGGATCTGTGGGTGCTCCAGGAGCATCCCATAGCCCATGGCAGGAGCAGCCAAGGGTCTGTGTACAGAGGCAAATTTCAGAGAAAACTAAGAAGAATTTTATTTCCATGAACATCTGTTTACATTGAGCTACTGGTTTCCACTGGAGCTGGAAATCTGCTGTAACCTTCCTGTCTCAAATGGGTGTGAAGGGATATTCCATGTGCCTTGAGCTCAGAGGTCTTGGAGCTGTTCTCCTGGCAGCGAGAGGAGCAGGAGGGAGAAGAGCAGCTGCTTTGACATCTCCCACCATGGGCAGGGAGTTACCCCCTGAGGGATGCCTGGGAGTGGGGGGGCGCATGGGGACATTTTCCATGAGGAGAAGTCACAGCACATTGTGGCCTTTGGGGAATTTGGTGGGAGGAGGAGCCCTGGCTCACCCTGGGTGCTTGCCCTGGGCAGTGCCCTGAGGTGTGGGGTGCAAGGGGGTGCAGGTGGGGCTGTCCTGCCTCAGGGCACAGGAGGATCCCTGTATCAGCCAGTGGTGAGGCCCCAGAGTAGGAGGGGTGTTGGGAACCTCCCAGATTTTCCTGAGACTCACTGAGCTGTGACAGAGCTGTGGGAACAGCGCAAGAGCAGGGGTAGCAGCAGGACTGGATGCTGCTGGGGGCTCCCATGGCACAGGGCATCTCCTGCCCTTGGCAGTGTTGCCAGAGGCTGGGGCAGGCTGGAGAGAGAAGCGGTTTTGGTTGGAAAGACAGAGTGGTGGAGAGCAAACCCCCAGTGTGGCTGGAGAGGACTCAGCTCTGCCCCGCACCCAGCCCAGGCACCCCTCAAAGAGGGTCTCTGTAGGGGCTTTGTGGTCAGGGAGAGCCCCAGGGAGATCTCTCATCCAGGCCATCCCTCCTGTGCCTCTCCCTGAGGATCAGAGCAGCTGCTGCCCAGCATGGAGCCCTCAGCACCTCAGAGCCCCTGCCTGCCTCTCCTGGGGGAAAACTCTCCTGCCCCTTGACATGTTTTAACCTCCAGTGCCATTCCTGCTCCTCCCTCACTCTGCAGATGGGATGGGAAGGTCTCTGCTCAGCTGGATGTTTTTGGGGAGGGTGGATCTGCCTGTCCTCCCTGCAGGAGGGAAGGAGCCCCGGGGGGGGGGGGGGGGGGGGGGGGGCTGCTGGCTCAGCTGGCATTGCTGGGGAAGGGCAATGTCGTAGGATTCACAGGAGGAGGAAGGAACAAATCCAGACCTGTGGGTTTGAGGAGGTCATCCCAGGTTTAAATCAAGCTCCAACTCTCCTATTTTCCCCAGTGATGGGAAAGGTGAAACTGGAAAGGAGCCCAGGGCACCTACACTGTGTTCCAGGAGTAACAGGAGACGTTGGAAGAAACAGTAACGTTGGAAAAGTGATCCTCAGCTGGCAAAGCAGACAGGGGGGCTGGAGACCCCCCAGCCCAGCTCCTGCTGTGAGAGCCTGGCTGGCAGGATGGGCTCTCCACTTGGGATAGGAGGGGGGGTGGGGGGACAGGGAGAGCCCAGGGGCCTGGGGGCTGTGCTGGGCAGGGGCTTCTCATCACCTCCCTGAGCACCTCGTTCTGCCAGCACCATCTCCTCCCAGCTGAGAAAAGACAGTATCTATTTTTTCATGGAATTCACTGTTTTTCTAACTTTTATCACAATGGGAACATATGTAACTGGCACAGTGGAGGGGCTGCAGTTCTTCCCCTAGCTGCTCTGCTGGGAAATAGGTGGCTGTAAAAATGTGGCTGCAGGTCCTGTTCTCTCTCAACTCCTATGTTTGTGGGCATAAAGAGCTTTTAGAGATAGATTAACTTCATCAACATTGAAAGTATTCATTAATGGTACTGTAACTCCTCTGGTAATGGCTGAGCCAGGCTCTGTGGTGAAGCTGCTCCCCTGTGGGTGCCTGCACCTGTGGCTTCCCACCTCTCCCTCTGCCTTCCCAGTGGCTTTGCAATCCTGTGTTGGGTGATGCTGTGCCAGGACTGGCTCAGTGCCCGGGGCAGCAGGGTGGGAGACCCCAAGGGGAGTCCTACCGGGCTGGGGGGCAAGGGGAACCCTACCCCAGTGCCCTGGGGATGTGGCTTATGCTTCTGGCTCTATGCTCTCTCCCATGAAAAGTCTTGGAGCACATGGGGACTGAGCTGAGCCTCCTGGCTTTGTGCCCATTGCTGGGGTGGGGTTTAGAAGGGCTGTGATGCTGGGTAATGGAGATGCACTGGGATGATTTTGGGGAAGGCCAAGGCTGTAGAGCTGTTCCTGAGGTTTTCCTGGGCCCACCAAGGCTCCTGCCTGACCCGAAGCAGGTTTCTCACCTAGGAGAGAGGGGCCTGGTCCTGTAAGACCCTACACAGGGCCCAGGGGCCCTGCCAGGGACAGTGAGGGCTCAGAGAGGCCTGAGGCCCCTCCTGGGCTGGGGCAGTGTCCTGTGCCTGGTCACTGCCAGAAGAAGGGGTCCAGAGCAGCCTCCATGCACTCAGCATCACCTAAACCCTACAGATGGCTGCCCCCATACCCGGCAGGTGGGCACAGGTCTGGGGATTCATCTCAGAGGTGTGGCCATGCCTGGCTGAACCCCATGACCCCCGGCTCTCAGCATGGAGCTTCACTCTGAGTCCTTTCCCCAGCCAGACCCAGCCCTCTGTCACACAGGAGGCCAGGGTGCCAGGAAGCTGCGGCGTTTGTGCTACTGCCCAGCCCCTAGTGGGACTTCCTAGTCACGGAAGGGAGGGTCCTTGTCCCCCTAAGGCCACACAGGTGGCCGCAGCCCAGCGCCAGGCTGCCCTGCCTCGGCAGCACCAGCAGCAGATCCGATTTGTCTGCTCTGCCTTCACCGGCCCCACTAAGCAGGTTTTAATTTTGTTAAATAAATATTAAGTAATGGCAGCAGGGCTGGGAGCCAAATGGCCTGTAGACATCCTTGGGAGCTGGGCGGGCTCTGCAGTAGGGCAGGACCAGCTCTGGGAGCAGGGATGGGGTCGGGCAGAGCTGCTGGCAGTAGGGCCGGCAGGGCAGTCCCGGGGTGGTCCCGGGCCTGCTGCTGGAGCAGATGTGGCCGCTCATCGTGTGGGGCTCGCGGCACCGCTGCCTTCAGAGCAGTTTCTAAATGGCTGCTAAACAGCACTGTCAGAAGCATGCTCATCTTCCCGTCCTAATTAGTGGATCAGACAGTAATTTGTAATCCGTTTGAATAGCAAGATCTGAATGTCTCGCCCTGGGCAGGACATGGGGATGGCAGCATGGAGCAGAGCTCTCAGGGCAGTGATGAGGGCTGTGCACAGTGTCCTCTTGGTGCTGGCAGGAATTGCTCTCCCCTCTCAGGTTCCATGAGCCTTCTGCTTTCTTTGGCATTTTCATTTCTCTTTGTGGTACCCAGCACAGCATCCTCAGCAGCAGGGTCACAGGTCACCTCCTGCTGTCCCTACAGTGGTGGCTGTGGCAGGGCACTGTACCTGGTCACCAGTGCCCTTTGCAGCACTGGCAAATCAGCTGGGCATGGCCACACTGGAGCTGGGATGGGCTGAGGCCAGGGTCGCCCCTCCAAGGCAAACCCATCCCAGCAGGGCTCTGGTCTTAAGTGTGCTGGTGTTTGTGTTTTCAGTGCTGAGGATAAAATGAGACCTGGAGCAGAAGGATGGGAAAAAAGCCAAAAAGTTGAAAAACAAGAAGTGGAAGAAAAGGGGTGTGAGGTGAGCAGGCGACAAGGCAACGAGCAGGAGCAGCCCCGGGTTGGATGGGCAGGGAAGGAGGCTGAAGTGGGGCCATCCAGAGCACTGCATGGAGCAGGAGTTTGGCGTGACGGCCACAGCTTAACGCAGGTGCCAGCGCCTCTATGTGGCCCTCGGACAGAGCACAGGAGCAGGGCAGGGGTGGGGATGGAGGTGGGGTCCCAAGGGATCCCAACAGCTTCCCTGCACTGCAGGAGCAGTGGACGGGACAGTGGCCGTGGTGTGGAGTGGGGTGAGCCCGGGGAAGGTTATGGGCACTGGGGTGGTCTCGGGTGCTGGGCTCACAAATAGTTCTGGGTTCGTGGGCAGGGCTGACAGGCAGGGTCAGGCTGTGGCAGACCCAGGGGCAGCAGCATGGGGGACAGGGTCACACTGCCCTCACCAGGGTGGCACCGAACTACTCCGTGCTGGTGGTGTCTTTAGCACCAATTAGCTGGGGAGAAGCACAAGTGTCCTGCATGCATTAACCTTTAGAAACGCCGGAGTTCGAGGAGCAGCCGGGAGGCACAGGGGAGTGGAGCAGGCACGGCTCAGGGTGTCAGCCCTGCGTGAAGAGCCTGGCTCAGGGACACAGCCTTGGGGGCTGCCACCCGCGGGCCAGGACGGGGGACAGAGCCGTCCCGGGTCGCAGAGATCTCGATGGAAGGCAAGAGAGCTACAAGCAGTGACTTCAAGGAACAGCACTGTCCTGCTGCGTTTATTTCCCTGCCTGTAGCGAGTGTAGCTAATGGCAGCAGTGACTCACAGCACTTTACTCACCGCTAATGACGAGCAGGGTTCCGGGTGACTCCGGCTTAGATAAACCCAGCCTCTCTCCCAGATTCCCATTAACAGGGCAGAGCTGTCTGGGGCATTCGGAGAGGGCAGGTGAGCAGCATGGACAAGGAGAACATCATCTTGTCCGTGATCCTCACAGGTCCCCCAAAGCTGAGGTTCTGCTCCAGAGCCAGAGGGAAAAGGAGAAAGGAAGCGATTTTGAGGGGAGGCTGCAGAGTCACTGGAGGCTTCAGGAGACACATGCTCCAGTTTTGGAGCTCTTTCTTGTAACCCACCCCACAGCTACACCCCAGGACAGCTGTCCACGTGTCCATGGAGGGGGTGGTTTCCCCAGCTCCCAGAGGAGCAACAGGAGGTGTCTGTGGGATGGAGAGGCAGTATAGCCAGAGCAGGTAGTGAGGAGCCTCAGGGGCTGCTCTCACTGCAGTCCCTGCTCTTACAGAAAGTTCTGGGTCAGCAGGGGAGGGCTCCTTTGGGGGTGAACTGGAAGACAAGCCTCGAGCCAGGCCTGGCTGTGGGTGGCTTTCAGGGAACAAAGCTCAGGAGCATGAGGAGCAGAGTGACCGTGGAGCATAGTCAATATCCAGAGCAGGGTCTCTCTCCAAGGAGCAGGGTTACCATGTGGAGCATAGTCATCCTGGAGCAGGATCACTGTGTGGAGCAGGGTCACCTTGTGGGACAGGATCACCATGCAGATCCGGCTCATCGTGTGGAGCAGTGTCACCCTGGAGCAGGGTCACTGTGTGCAATAGGTCACCATGGAGCAGGGCCTTTGTGCATGTCAGAGCCTGGATCCAGAGGGGAGCCATCTCCAGCTCTCTAGAAGAGCCTGTCTCAACAGCGTGCCCAGCTCACTGCCCTGCTCTTGTCCCCAGTGGGACCTGCTGTTCAGTGCCTGCTGGTGGCAGGAGGCCCCAGCCTGACCCCTGTGCTTGGGTGAGTGTCCCCCACACCCCCAGCCCCTCCTGTGCTGCCAGGGCTGTGAGTCATGGAGCCGGCATGAGCAAGAAGCCTGAGGCAGTCACACGGAGCCGTCATCGCTGCCGTGGGCTTGCCTGCCAGCCTGCCACACTTGTCACGCTCCCCAGGGACGAGTTGGTGGCCCCAGGCATCGCTGGCTGCTTTAGGCAAACCAGGGGCCGACCCACCACAGGTCCTCCCCTCCAGGCACTCCACGTGCAGTGGGAATGTTGACAGCAGCATTAGCACTGGATTGGATAGTCCGGCGGATTGGTGGGATCACACCCTACTCCCTCCATGTGCTGACAGCACACTCAGCTCTGGCTCCTACGGAGGAACCTGGGGGATGTAAGGAGTCAGGAATGTGCCGGGCTGGTTGTGAAGCCACTGCAGGAGCAGGACGTGAGGCTGGGAATGGAAACGATGCTGGGGTGTGAGAGGTGAGCAGGGGCTCTGTGGGGAAGGACACTGAGCTCTGCCTGCTTTTCCAGTGGTGCTGCTTCCCACAGGTTCGGTGGGGCCGGAGGGGCTCCTCAGCCCAGCTGGGTTGCTCTGTCCATCCCCCGTGGCCACAACGTGCCCTGTCTGCAGCAGGATGTGTCCCTGCTGGCACCAAGGCCAGGAGCTAGGGGGAGATCCCAGAGCCTGGGAACAGAATTCTTTTTCTGCCCATCCATCTATGGATGCAGGGTACACCCAAACCACTCCTAGGGTGGTTCCTGCCTCTGCTCACCCAAGCCATGTGGGATTTGGAGGGGCCAGGGAGATTTTCTGAGGCTGAGACTGGAGGCTGGAGCCAGGGCTGCTCCCATGCTGGCAGGGCAGGGCAGGGTAGGGGCTCATCCTCCATCCTGACCAGGAATGTGTTAGCTCACTTGGATCAGAGAAACCCATCCTCAATCAGAGGGGCTGGACAGAGGGAACAGTGGGAATTTTGTGGGGGCTCCACAGGCACTGTGAGCCTGGAGCAGGGGCTGGAGAGGGATGTGGGATGTGAGGGATGCCAGGCTCATCAGGGTGGCCCTGGTACCTGCCCTGCCAGTGGGGGAGAGCTTCCTACAAATCCATCCTCAAACTGCCTTAGGCCAAACCTGGTGTTTGAGCTGCTTGGTTTGCTGTAAGGGGGCACTTGCCAACTGCTGCACCCTCTGCCCAGGCTGCAAGGTGTCACCTCTGGGCACAGAGACCTGACAGGGCTATTCCCAAGGCTCAGTAAGGTGGGGGTCAGTGGGACCCTCCTGTACCTCCCTGGCCCAGCCCTGGCACTAGCCACCTGGGGGGCCCAGACTGCCCAGAGCAGCTGTGTGTGTGTGTGTGTGTGTGTGTGCGCGCGCGCACGTTTTGGACAGCAGGAATTCATTTTAAGAGGTCTTTTTCACCCTTTTCTCCCTAAGGTAGCAGATCTGGGACAGAGCTGGCTGTTGGGGCTGCATCTGTACATTATCCTGACATAAAGAGGGGTGTGACGTGTCTCTGGCGGTGCAGGCAGGAGGGGATGCCGGCTTTGGGAGAGAGGAGTGTGTTACCAAAGGGTTGCAGACAGGTCCTGGAAAGAAGAATGAGGAATAAAGATGGAGAGCACAAAGCTGGAGCAACAGTAAGGTGCTACAGAAGCAAATTTTTCCTTGGTCCTTTCATCTTCCCTCTTTATTACAGCAGGGCAAGAGTGAGCTCTTCACGGCAGGGGCAGGAGTGAGCCCTTCATGGCAGGGTCTTGGTTATTATTTTAAGGCAAAGGAATCTGCAGATGTGATGGGTTGAGGGAGGTGGGGGGTTGTTTGGGGAGGAGACTGAAGGAAACCGCACACACAAACACAGCAGTACCACAGAGGGGCCAGAGGTGAAGCCAGCACCCAGGCAGAAGGAGCTGCTGAGCTCCTCAGTGTGAGGACATCTGTGTCAATGCCTGAGTTCCTGGGGAGCCCAAGCACCCAGAGGGGGAATTTCCCAAAGTGCCACAGGAGCTCGGGAAGCTCTGGAGCCTTTGGCACCCAGGACAGGAAGATGTAAAACACCTGGCCACTGACCTGGCTCTGCCCCAGCTCCAGAGGATGGACAGCCCCCAGGACCCTCATTCTCTGGAGTCCCTCAGCGTCTGTCAGCCCTGCCTGCTGCCTGTCCTGCCTGCTCTCCCTCCCAGCAGGGCAGGGTGCAAGATGCCGGAGGTATCCACGTCCCCATCTCTGCTACAGGAGGGGTTGCCCAGCTCGTTCCCACACATGTCCCATCACTGCCCATGACCTCAGCTGGACCCTGTCCCTCTCTGGGGCCAGTCAGCCCTGCCTCCAGCCCCAGGCTGCTGCCTGGCAGCCGTAAGCCATGTACCAGTTGACAGCTCCCTCCCATCCTAGGGGAGTCTCCCCGCGTGGGGCTTGGAGCTGTTCTGTCAGGTGTTTCCAGGGGCTGCCATCCCAGTGAGCTTCTGTACCTCCCTCCTCTCTACTCCACCTCTCTCCAGGCAAGGGAAGACAGGGTGTGACAGTGGCAGCAATGCCACACCCCCAGTGCCTCCCTGAAGGACCGAACACCCAGCCCTTGCTCCTCCCGAAGCTCTCTATGCTGGAGCGCCGGGGCTGAGTCCCCTCTCCATGGTACAGGGATGCAGCCAGGCCCGGCTCTGGGCTGTGCTGCCACAAAACCAGTGTGGAAAACTGCGAGAGGAAGATTTCCATGCCTGAAACTGGGAGTCTCTGCAGGGAGGCAGTGCTGGGGGTCCTGGTGGAGGTGACAGTGAGCCCCAGCTCAGGAGCCGCAGGCTGGTGCCCCCGGAGCTGGGAGAGCACAGCCGGTAGTAGGGCTGGAAGTGCTCCTCATCCCTCCTGCTGCAGGATTCTTGTCTGCCTTGGGGGAAGCCTGGAAGGCAGAAAGGCTCCCGCTGTCCTCTGAGCAGCCAGGGTCATTTCTGGGAGCCAGCACAGATGCCAGCTGCCATGTGGCTCATGCCCGCAGGAGTGCGGGGTAAGGAAAGATGGTCAAGCAGCATGGGAAATGGGCTAGGAAAAGCGGGAAATGGCAGAGATGCCCCTGGATCGGGACTCTCCACTCCAGAGGTATTTCTCCATGTGCAGGCCTTCAGCCCTGGAGTGGTGGGGAGTGTGTGGGCACGTGAGGTGTGGGTGGGAGCTGGCGCTGTGCTGGCTGTGGGTCCCCAGGGCACCCGTGGTGTCCCACATCCTGTCTGGCCTCCCTGGACAGGTGGGGTTTGTTCCAACTCAGTGCCCTCGTTGCTTTAAAGGGGAAGAGTGGATCTGATCTGACTGGGAAACATGGAACAACCATGCTGAGGCGGCAGCAAATGGAGGGAGCAGCCTGGCAAGTCAGGCAGCCATGGCAGCGCCCTCCACAGTGACAGTGTCCCCTGGCCATGGCAGTGTCCCTCCACAGTGACAGTGCCCCCTGGCCATGGCAGTGTCCCCAGCAGTGGCAGTGTCCCCTGGCCATGGCAGTGTCCCTCTACAGTGACAGTGCCCCCCGGCCATGGCAGTGTCAGAAGTGCAGCTGCTCCTTGACATTCTCCAGTCTGGCTCTGCCTGGTGATTCCCTGCAGTGCTGCTCCTCCAGCATTGGGGTCATCCTGCTCCTTGGGGTTGGAGCTGCCTGGCTCTGGGCAGCCAGGGCTGGTTGTGCCCTGAACCTTCTCCTGGTTCAGTTTCCGTTGGGTTCCAAGGGGAATCTGCTCCAGGGGGCTCCCATTACCCGGGGACTGGGGGCAGGGGCTGTGCCTGCCCTGGAGGGGGCAGCTGGTGACTCAGACCAGTGTCCCCAAGCTGGGCACAACTGGTCCTGCTGTATTGGTGTGCTGGGTGACTGGACTCCCACAGGAATATTTCAGCAGGGATTTTCAGTGCTCCGTGGGTGGTTTTAGAGATCCTGCACATGGTGATCCTGGCAGCTCTCATCCATGGCTGGCTAGGGGCTGGTGCTTCTCTGTGGTGTGCATCTCACTGCCCAGATCGTGCTGGGGATGCTCCAGGGTGTTTCTCCAGGAAATGATGCTGCAAGTCTGAGCACTGCCATAGCCATTGTCCCCATCCCTGGGAGATGGAGGCTCCTGGGCTGCTCCATCTCCTTGTCCTCATGTGTGGGATCAAGGGGCCATGAGTCAGGGCTTTGGGAGAGCCAAGTACCATCCCTGGCTCTCCTATTGGCTCTCCGGGATCTCTTTGGCAAGGCCTTCCCCCTCTGTGCCCCATAATATCCAGTTGCAGGCAGATGTAGCTGGACATACTGGCGAGGATTCTGTGCTGATGTTGGGATCTGCAGCATGTGGGGGCATTTACGGCATGTGTGGGGACAGCCCTGGGACAGCCTTGTGCTACTGTCGCCAGAATGCCCACTGGGATCAATCTGCTTGTGGTTATCAGGCTGGGAAACCTCCTGGAGAATGCTTTGGGGTCTTGTGGGCACGTGGGGCATCCAGGGCACTGGAGCAAACTGGTTTTTCAAGGAAATCAAGTAGGACAGTGACCTACTGGGACCAGCTGAGTCTCAGAGCTGTCAGGGAATGGTTTGGGAGGCAGCTGGAATGGAAGGCTCTGGTTGGTGTTCAAGGATGAGGGAACAGGATTTGGAGCCTGTTGGAGATGCCTGGATCCTGAAAGAAAAGGCAGCAGTGTGGGGACATGGTCCCTGAGCTGTGCTGGGAGAGTGTGGAGGTGTCCTGGTGGTGGCCTCATCCTGGCAGAGAGGGTGGCACAGCACTTTGTGCCTTGTGACAGCCATGGATAGGGGAGGGGGAGAATCACAGAAAGGATGTTGGGGTGGTGGGACTGCAATGTCCTGCTCTTCTGCTCTGGGCCTGACCAGCCTGACTCTCCTCAGGTGGGCTCACCTTGACTCCTCTGCTCTCTCCCACCATGGAAGGGACCCATCCCAAGGCTCTGGCCAGGCTGCCTGGAGGAGCAGCCCCTGCTTTGGGTAGGGCTGGGTCTGCTCAGCCCCTCGTGCAGACAGAGCAGTTGGGAATTCTGCCCTACAAATTCAATTTACTTTTTTTCCGGCCCAAATGTCTTTCCCACCTTGCCAAGGAAGCATCCGATCAGCAGCAATTAGCAAAGCAAACTGCAGTAATGACCTTTCTGGCATGTCTGTTCCCTCAAGGAACACTTGCCAGATGTTTGGGGAGCTCTGCAGGACCAGGGCCTGTCAGTGCAGGGGAAGAGGCACCTCTGGGACCGTGTGGGGTTGCAGCAGTGTCACTTGGGCACCTCTCCACAAGCACAGCCTCTGCAACCAAGGGAGGGGATGGATCCTGGAAAGGGTCCAGGATGGGGCTGAGGGAGCTCAGCCTGGAGAAAAGGAGGCCCAGGGGGGGCCTGCGCAACTCCCTGTGACAGGAGGGGGCGGCTGGGGGTGTCAGGTTCTGCTCCCAGGGAACAGGGACAGGAGGAGAGGGAATGGCCTCAAGTTGCACCAGGGGAGGTTTAGATTGATATTAGGGAAAATTTCTTCATGGGAAGGGTGATCAGGCATTGGCACAGGCTGCCCAGGGCAGCGGTGGAGTCACCATCTCTGGAAAAGAATGTGTGGATGTGGCACCTGGGGACATGGCTCAGTGATGGGCTTGGCAGTGCTGGGTTAAGGGTTAGATTCAATGATCTTAGAGGGATTTTCCAACCTTTATTTATCTGTGATTCCAAGCCCCCATGGCCTCCCAGGTTCTTTCTGTGGTTTGATCTCAGCTCGCTTTGCCTTCTGCTGCTCACCAGCATATCCAGGGAAAAGCTGGACTCAGGCACTGCTTTCCCATCCATCATCAGTGATTCTCTTTTCATTTGCTTTTTGGGCTTCACCATTTTAATCCAGCTGTCTCCTGCCTTACAAATGTTCTTCCCTCAATTACTTACACCAGGCTGCAGGGCTGGTTCCATCCGTCTCTGGCTGAGCTGGCAGAGCACAGGAGGTGCCACCCCAGCCACTGTCCTCTCATCACCAACTGGTGGCGCTGGCAGGAGGGGCCTCCCCCCTGAGCCCTCACCACTGACCCCATCCCAGGTGGCTCCTCTCAGCCTGCCCCTTCTCCTTCCCTCTCCCCCACTGGTGCTGTTGGGATTGTCTCTACAGGGAGATGAGGCAGCCAAGGTACCTGCCTCTCCCAGAGGAGCAAGCTGGAGAGCTTGGGCTTCTTCTTGCCTTGCTGCAGCAGCTCCTGTCCGTCCCCAGGGCATGGGCTAGGCTGAGCTGGGCTGGAGCTCACCCATGTGAGGATGGCTCTCTGGGAATCTGAAGCTCTGAGGGAGCAGCAGAGCCCTGCAAAGTGCACTGTGCCTCCCAGACCACATTCCAGAGAGGGACTTCCCAGATGGGGGAATCCAGTGGCTGCTTGGGGCTCAAGTGCACTTGAATCTGGAAGGTGCTGGGTCCCCTCACTGGAAGGAGGGGCTGTGGGACAGATCACACGCTGCTTTGAGGTGTCTCACTGAGCACTGTGCTGTCCTTCTCACTTGGAATTCCAGGCTCCTGTTACTTGGAGTGCTCTGTGTGCTGTGCCCTGTCCTGCTGCCATGGAGGGCCTGCTCCCGTGTGTCAGGATGTGTCATACCTAAGCTGCCCCCAGATGCCAGGGCATTGCACAGCCATCTCCCTCTGCCAAATCCCAGACAAGGGACCAGCTCAGACCATCCCTGCACCAAGACTGCTGCTTCATCCCCTCTTAATGCTCTTATCTTGAAGGCTCCTCTCAGATTAAAGCCCTGGCAGCCAGTTCCCTCCCTGGATTTATGGCAATGCAGTTTTCTTCCCCTAATCTGATCTGGATGTAAGCTGCTCTTTGGGAAGTGCATGGGAAGGACAGATGTGCCCATCACTGCTGCAGCAGCCAGGCTGGTAGAGAGCAGTAGTGAGGTGCCCTGCCCTTCTTGGTGGTATCTCTGGCTCTTCTCAAGCCTTGAACCCCATTTCTCCTCAAACTGCTGAGAGCAGCTCTGTGGAGTCCCAGGTTGGTTTGGGCCCCTCACAACCAGAGAGACCCTGAGGGGCTGGAGCATTTCCAGAGAAGGGAACAGGGCTGGGTAAGGGGCTTGAGCCCCAGGAGGAGCTGAAGGGGCTCAGCCTGGACAAAAGGAGGTTCAGGGTAGACCTTCTGGTTCTGCACAACTCCCTGACAGGAGGGGACAGCCAGGGTGGGGGGTCAGGTTCTGCTCCCAGTGAACAGACAGGATGAGAGGAAATGGCCTCAAGCTGTTCCAGGGGAGCTTTAGGTTTGGGTATTAGAGAAAATTTCTTCATGGAAGGGATGGTCAGGCACAAGTGTTCAAAAGGCATGTGACTGTGTCACCTGGGGACAGGGGCTGGTGGTGAACATGGTGGCAGTGCTGGGTTGATTTCGGTGATCCAAAAGGTCTTTTCCAACCTTAACAGTTTGGAGCCAAGGCAGGCATTGGGGTGCATCCACAGCTCCCTGAGCTCACGTGTGTGTTGTCCCTCCTCAGCCTGAGGCCCCTGGTGAGCGCGGTCACCGAGCTGCCACCCGGCTCTGCCACAGCCAGCCCATGGGCCACCAGTGTCCCCCAGCCCGCGGATGACGGCAGCATCCTGCAGCAGCTGTGCCACCTGGGAGAGCTACGACCAGACTGTGAGTGCTTAGGGGAGGACTTTTGCAGGGATGTGGTGTGGCTCAGGGGTTCCTTTGGTGAGGGGCATGAGGAGGCTGTGGGTGCTGGGAATTGTGTCCTCTCTTGCAGTGCTGTCTCTGCCCAGTGGGAAGAGACTGCGCTCGGTGTGGCAGCAGGGGCACAGAGCTAAGCTGGTGTGAGGTGCTGGCAATGCCCCAGCATGGGGACAGAGGGTGGCTGGAGGACACTGCTATAGATACTACAGGACACTACTGTGCACACTGGTGGACACTGTTTCAGGTGTCCCTGGGGCAGGGAGGGCTGTGAGCAATGCCAGAGCCCAGAAGCAGTGGGGGCAGAGCCCACAGGGAACACCAGCCATGAGGCAGGTTGGGAGCAGACCCACACCCCCTAGGAACGGGCTCCCTGGGATCCATGGGGCTGCCCCTTGCCGTGGTTTGCTCTGTTCTCTGCACCCCCAGCTTGTGATGTGCTCCCTGACGTCTGGGCTCACTGTGGGCAGGATGGGCATGAGCAGGGGGCAGAGGCTGGACCAGTCTGACAAGCCAGAGAAGGAGGCTCTTGCAGGGAATTTGTCAGCCCACGAGGAGCCTGTATTCTCCCTCAGGAAAGCTGTGTGAAGGGCAGGGCTCTGGATTTGGGCAGCGTTATTGCAGCTACTGGTCCATGAGGAAGGGGCATGTTATGAAAGCAACAGGCAGGGTGAACAGACAGGGCAGACCTACAGAGGAATAAATCCCATGGCATTCCCTCATCAGGAAAGATTTCCTCGTGTGTTCCAGGACATGACACTGGCTCCATCAGCCCAGCCAAATCCAAACAGAGTCTGGAGTTGGTCTCCTAAAGGGAGAAGATGGTCAGAAAACCCATTGAGCTTCTAAAGTGTGTCAGGGGTTTTTCCTTCACACCCTGTCAGCAGGTGTGGGACCCCTAGGGGTGGGAGTGATGCAGGGGCTGCTGTGGGTGCCCTGTCCTGCTGTGCCACCACCCAGAAGTAAAACACAGCTTCTCCAAAGAGCTCAGAGCTCAAGGAGCTCAGGCCCCTCACAGCGCAGAACTTCCTCACTGCAGCTGCTGCTGTGAGTTGTGTCATGGGAAAATCCATGGGGGTTTTTAGCCAAGCTGATCTGTTTACCCCCCTTTGGGCCAATAAAAGGGGGTCTTTGTAGCCTTCTGGGGCCATGAAGAGGCCCCTAGTTCTGTGCAGGCTGGATTCTGGAGGGTTCTCCCAACATCAAGGCTCTGGCAATGGTGCAGGGATGTGAAGGAGATTTGGGGATGAGGATGGAGGTCGGATATCCACCCATGGGGTGGCTGCTGTGCTGGGGTGAGGATTCAGGTCCTGCCCAACCCAATCACAACCCCTCTGTACTGCAGGGAAGTTCTTCCTCAGCCCTCCTCCTCCTCCCAGCAGCAAAGGCCGTCAGTGCCAGCTGGGCCTGGTGAAGGCTGAGACAGACTCACTCCAGGCAGCACCAGGGACAGGGTCAAAGGACAGGAGCTCAGGTGGGTTTGGGTGTTCCCTGGAAGTGACATCAGGAGGGAGGGTGGGATAAAACCTACTTTTGGATTTGGGAAGGAAGACCTGGGAGCAAAGGTTCCCAGTCCCCATGGGGCACAAAGGTGAATGGTTCACAGGCAGAGTGATGTCCTCAGGGGGGGAGAAATCTCTGGGAATTCCCCTGGGTATTGGGGGTCCCCACACCCCCTAGGTGGGACTCCTCTCCCCTGGGGGACCTAAACACCGCAGTGGGAGCAGCAGCCCCAGTTCCCTGTCCCCCAGCAGTCATCAGCTGCCTCCTTCCCTTCACTGCAGCTGCTGGATTTCTCTCTGGGTTGTTTTTTTAATGTATGTGACACATGTTTGGTTCGAAGCGCTTAATTGCCTCTTGGGATGCGTTTCATTTATTCATTAAGAGAGAAATTGGAGTTGTTTGGTTTACTTTATTTTGCTATTTTTTTTCTTTTTTTTTTTTTTTTTTCCCCTTCTCTATCCTGTAAGGAAAGGGTGAGGAAAAAAAACTCCACATATGCCTCCAGCATGTGTGTGCCCAACCGCTCTCCTGTGTGCCCCCAGTCTCTCTCCTCTGTGCCCCTCTCTCCTCAATGCCTTTCAGCCTCTCCTGTTTCTCCTGACCAGGAGAGTGGTGGTCCCTCTCCACCTGGGATGTGAGAGTACAAGAGCTCTGGAGCTGTCTTTGCTTGTGTTTCTCAAGGGTGAAGGCCAAGACTTGTATGCATGGGATGTGCTCCTGCCCTGCCCTGCCTGTGCCAGTGGGATTCCCTGTGTAGGAATGGTGGCATTTCCTGGTTTGGAGACTGGATAAGGCCAAGGATGGGTGTTAAGGGGTGGTGTCTGTTGCCCTGGGCCACGTTTTTAAAGCAGTATCTGCCCAAGCAAAGTGATGCAGATCCGTCTTCTGGCTGAACCCAAAGCAGGAATTACATACCTTCTTCCCTGGGGAGATACCCCCAGGCACACTGGAGTAGATAAATGGAGATTCACTGGGATAAGCAGCAATCCAGACAAGCAATGGATTTGGTTTGTGTGGAGATAAAGGAAGAAACTGTGGACAGAGGGATGGCTGGTGGGTAGAGGCAGGCAGGGATGGATGGATGGATGGATGGATGGATGGATGGATGGATGGATGGA
>CM031874.1:13517919-13532765 GCA_018697195.1 Certhia americana
GGATGGATGGATGGATGGATGGATGGATGGATGGATGGATGGATGGATGGATGGATGGATGGATGGATGGATGGACGGATGATGAATGGATTTGTTCTAAAGAGCTGCCTCAGTCCAGAGAGGTGAAATGGTGGATGCTGCAGTGGTGAGATGGGGCAGGGCCAAGACCCACAGGATCCACTGAAGGCAGGTGGATCCTGACCCCACACATCCCTCAGGGCTTCTTCCCAGAAGCTTTGGTGCCTGGAATCCTCCCCCAGCACCCTGCCCCAGACACAGCTCTGCTGCCAGGGGCTCCTGTCCCTTGTTCTTAGGGTTTGATGTTTTATTCTTTCTCCTTCTCAGCTCTCATCAGTATGAACATTCCCACTAGGAACAGGTGGGCTGGGACAAGCCCACAGGAATTTTCTGTCCCTTGTGGGAGGCACAGCCCCTCCCTCCCTGCATCCCCTTTGCTCTGTGTCCCAGAGCAGGAAGAGCCATAGATTTTAGGGGCAGATCTCCTCCTGAGGGACTCCCTGCATTTGCTGAACCTGGGCTCCACAGTGCTCCTGCTGTGGGCTGAACCCCCTGAAGTCTTGTCCCCTGGAAAGGACCCTAAGACACTGTCCCTGGATTCCTCCATCTACCAGTCCCTGAGGAGCACAAATCCAGTCTCTGTTTTCTTGGAGAGTTGTGCCAAACATTCAGCTGGCTCCCATAACCCTGGTGATGGGGGATCTCGTGCACCAGCAGATGTGGAGGTTGTTTTTCTGTGGATTCTGGGAAGATCTCCCCAGCCCAGCAGTGCCATGTGTCTGGAGGAGAACAAGCTCTAGAGGCTGGCATTGTGGGGATGTGTCAGGAGGCTGGGATTGGCAGTGGACAGCTTCCAGCATGGAATCACAGCTCTGGGAAAGGGCAGCCCTGCTCCTGGGGGCTCAGCACAGACCCTGCCCAGGCACCGGTGAGCAGCTTGCCCAGCAGCAGATGCCAAAATGGAACAGATCCTTCCCCCCCCCAGTCCAGCTTCCCCCAGTCCTGGATCTCCACATCCCCATGGCCCAGATACCCCCACAACACCTGGCCCACGCTCCCAGGGATGCTCCCCTCCTTTCAAAAGTCCTTGTCCTGTTTCCAGCCAGCTGCCACAGACCAGGCAGCCTTCTTCCCTCTGCCTTCTCCTCCTCCTCCTCCCACTTCCCAGGTCTGGAGGGAAAGCTCAGCTGGGGCTGTCTGTGCCAGAGACAAGCACAGAGAAATGGGGATGGCTGGTGCTGCTCCCAGCCAGGCTGCCTGCCAGGGAAGCTTTGGCTTTATCTCCGGAGCCAGGCACCCTGGGAATGGAACCAAGGCCTGCCTGGGGCAGGAGGGGGTGCTGGTGCTGCTTCGGACCCCTGGGCTCACTCCAGAGGGGTTGTTTTCCTTCCAAGCAGCACTGCAGCACTCACACAAGAAGAGATTTGCAATGCAGAGGAAAACCTCCCACCCGCCACGCGGCAGCATGTGGGCAGGGAGCGGAGCTGGGAGCAGCTGTTCTCCCACGGCCTGGGCTCCACACTCCTGCCCTGCATCGTGGCATGTCCTGGGCCATTCCTGGCTCTGGCACCCTCACCCTTTCAGGTGGGATCATGGAGACCCCCTGCATGCCCCAGAGCTCTGCCCTGGGACCATGGAGGTGATGCTCTGCTTCCCATTGGTTTGGGGCTTCTTCCTCCTTCCAACACCGGATTCCCTCAGCCCGCTGAGCAGGGACAGGGTGGCTGGCATGGCTGGCATGGCTGGCATCACTGAGGGCCTTTCTTGGAGTCCTAGGCATGGAGACCACTATGGAGAGGCAGTGCAGGTGTAGGACAGGGACAGTTTGGGGTGCCAGGCATTCATCCCTTCTGCAGCATTGAGCAAGGAGCTCACAGCACATCCCCATCTCCTCCCACCCTCGTTCCCCCCACATCCCACTGAGAACGAGGCCTGAACCCCATCCTACTCCCTCCCAAGCTGTCACCTGTGCTGTCACCTGGCCCAGTCACAGTGGGAGCTGTGAGGGACCTGTGTTGGGAGCACTGGGGTCCCAGCTACTGAGAACACTGCAGGACGCCTTTCCATGGAAGTCCAGGGAGATAAAGGGGCTTTCCCTGCTCTCCTGGTTTGCTAGCAGCTGCTGAGCTGCTTTTGTCCCTCTGTACTGGATGTATGTACTGGATGGCAGGGGCTGGAGCTAGATAAGCTTTAAGGTCCCTCCCAACCCAAGATATTCTGTGATTCTACATAGACTCTGCTCCCTCCCCAAGGGTCGGGTGGCAGGAGGGGAGGAATTCCTCCAGCTTCCAAGAGGAGGCAAAAGCACACCCCACACACACCCCCCCTGAGCCTTGGACCCCCTGTGACTGCACGGCAAGGCTGTGTTTTCTTGCTCAGAGCACAACTGTCAATGGCAAAGTCTCGGCACAGACTTCAGTGCTGAGAAACACTGTGGGCTGGGACATTTTGGAGAAGATTTTTAGCTGCAGCAAAGAAATTTGGCAGCTTGGAAGCAATCTAATCATCCTCCTCCCATATGCTTAGTGCTATTTAAAAGGGAGCATGTACCCGATTCCTTCCGACCAGCACGCTGACATTTCCACAGTGCATTTGGAAATAAATTTGGCATCCGCTGTCAGAATCTCAGATTGAGCCCAGTGTGGCTAATTTGGGCTCTGAGTGCCTCTGCAGAGCACCTTTCCCTGCTCGCAGACGCCCGAGGAGCCACGGCAGGGTCTGCTTCCCACAGGCACCACCAGGCTTTGGGGACTGGGGGAAACAAGAGACTGGGGGCTGGGCTGGTGGCTCAAGCTCTTTCCAGTAGCCCCTAAAGCTGAGAAGAATCAAGGGTGGTGGCTGTGCCTGGCTTTCCTGAGCACAGGGAGCTGTGAATGTTCAGGCTCATCCTGAGCCAGGACTCTGTCCTGCTCCGGGCTCTGGGCTCTCCAGAAACTTCTCTACAACCTCTCCTTTCTCCTGTTGCCCAACACCCAGTGCTGGCAGGCGGTGGAGCGGCACCTGGGGAGGCATTTTGGGTCCCCTCAGCTCCCCTCTCCCGTCACACAGCTGGAGGGCCGGGGGGATGCCCGAGGGAGTGGGAGCGGTGTGGGGATGGCAGCGCTGCCCCAGCGGTGCTGGATTCTGCCCACCTGGGTAAAGGGGCAGGAAAGGGGGGCTGCTCCTGCCTGCCTTGTGGGGGACAAGTGTGGGGATCTGGGCAGTCCCCATCCCACAGATGTGACAGCGAGGGGTGGCTCCTGTTTCCATCCTGCAGGCGCAGCAGCAAGGGGAGACTCCAGGCATGCAGAATGTTTGGAGGAGCTGTGTCTGGTGTCCTGCCTGCCTGTCCGCGTGGATTGGGTCGGGATAGATGGGCTACCCCTGGAGATGACACCTGGTGCCACATCTCTGAGCGGGAGCTGTCACCTCCTCTCATTCAAAATCTCAGCTTCCCTCAGGCCCCCCAACCCCACCAAGCTCTGCCCTGGCCACAGCTGGGACCCGAGGGTCCACAGGGCTGTGAGCCCACCCACCCCAGGGGACAGCCTTCCTCCCCTCTTCTTCCTCCTATGGGTTTCAGTGTCCCCCAGTGCTGCACTGGGGTAAGGGTGGAAGAGGAGAGCAGGTTGGAAACATATGGTGGGATTAATGGGGAATCCGTGCCTGGGAGCCATCCATGTGTCCCTGCTCTGTGCCATTGGCCTCATTAGCGCCGCTGGAGTGGGGATCAAACCCAGTGAGCTGTGAGCTGAGCCCCGCCAGAGCCACTCCGGAGGATTAGGGTGAATTATGTAGATGTGAATCAGGCAGCAATCCAGCCATGGACAATGTCTTGGGGGGGTGGCAGGGCTGGAGCTTCACTGTCCAGGAGGTTTCCTGGGACCTAATTAGCTCTTCAAACAGCTTCCCCCAGCCAGGGCTCTGTGCCCGCCCTCACCGCTCACCTCCAGCGCTGGGGCAGCAGGGCCTGGCCCTGGGGACAGGGGACATGGCAGAGGGTCCTGGGGCTGTGCACACAGCCAGGGAAAGACATTAACAGGTCCCTCTGGCCCCAGGTAGGAGGTGGGAGCTGATGTCTTCTCTGCCCAGGCTGAGCACTGGGGCACAGGGACGTGCTGGGGACAGGCTGGGGACAGGCTGCTCCTCCTGTTCAGTGCCTGGCAGCCCCTGGGATGAGTGATGTGCTGGACTGGGAGCAGCACTTCTGGTCTTGAGAGGAGCTGTGAGTGGGGCAGTCCTGCCCTGGAGAAAGGCTCCCCTGGAAGGGCTCCTCCTTGTCACCTGAGGGTGACAAAGGCTGTATCCTTCATTACAGGGAAGAGCTGGAGCTTCTTCCATGGTCCTGATCCAGACCCAATGCCTGGTGCAGGCCTTCGGGGCCATCCTGCAGCCCAGACCCTCAGGGCTCGCTCCCACGGACCAGGGCAGGCTGACATGGAGTTCTGTGCCTGGATCTCTGCTGGAGCTCCTTTCTTTCCCATTACTCTGCAGTGACATGCAGTGTGGGATGTGCTGGCACAGGAACAGTCCCAGAAGTGCCCTGACCCCATCCCACAGCCCAGGAGCACCTCAGCAGGGGCCAACACCCCCACACCAGCACCCTGGGGTGCTCTGTGCAGAGGATCCCAGCAGGTGCTGGGAAGGCTTCTCCGGGGCTGGGGCTGCAGCTGGAATCCCTGCCAGGAACCAAAGCCAGTCGGGGCTGGAATGGGAGGATTCTGATCTTGGCCAGTTTGGCATGCCCTTGGCTGAGGAACCTCTGCCAGACACACCAAAGGGCTTTGCTTGTGTCTCAGGACAGGCTTGGGACCAGGATAAATTATTCCTGATTCAGGAAGCATCTGGGCAGGGATTCAGCTGCAGCCCCAGGTCTGGAGGAGCCAAGGCTGCTCCTCTGGGCTGATGTCTGCTGGGGAAGACTGGGCAGCTGCCCTGGTGAAAAGTAGCCCTGGATGGGCTTCTTGGGGCAGATCCCTTTGTCCTGCATCACCTCTGTGTGGTGGGACATCCCTGAGCATCTGCACACCTCCAGGATCCTTTCCCCCTTGAGGTGGCCCTGCCTGGCCCCTCCCCTCTGCCCTGCATGGCTGGCTCCTGACCCCTGGGATTGTCCCAGTCCCACCAGGCATGGCCCCATCTCCCACAGCTGCCATGGACGAGTACCAGCTGGGCACATCCACAGCCCCTGGGACAGCATACGGGGCTGCAGTCACCTGGTGGTCATTCCACCTTCCTGCCATGGGCAGGGACACCTCCCACTATCTCAGAGTTCTCCAAGCCACATCCAACCTGTCCTTGACACTTCCAGACATCCAGGGGCAGCCACAGCTGCTCTGGGCAACCTGTGCCAGGGACTCAGCACCCTCATAGGGAAAAATTTCTCTCCCAATATCCCATCCAACCCTGCCCTCTGGGTTATCCCTTGTCCTGTCCTTGCAGGCCTTTTGTCCTTTGCCCTCTCCACCTCTCCTGGAGCCCCTTTGGGCACTGGAATGGGCTCTAACGTCTCCCTGGATCCTTCTCTTCCCCAATCTGAATATCCTCAGCTCTCCCAGCCTGGCTTCATAGTGAGGGACTCTGAGCAAGCTGGCTCTGGGAATGAGGGAGTGAAGCCCTTCATGTGCAACCAAGAAAAACTTTGTGGGTCCAACTGATCCCTGTGGGTGGATCAGACTCTGGTACCTCATTTTCCCATGCCCCTACACCCTCTGCAGAGACCTTGGAAGAGCCTTCAGTCACCCAGTCAAGTTTGTGGCCTCACCCAGCCCTGCAGGGATGTGCTGAGCGGGGCTGGGTGCCTTGGGCAGGGCAGGAGTTGTGCCCAGCTGGTAAGACCTTGGCACAGGGTTCCCAGAGCAGTTGTGGCTGCCCCTGAATCTCTGGAAGTGTCCAAGGCCAGATTGGACAGGGCTGGGAGCAACATGGTCTGGTGGAAGGTGTCCCTGCCCCTGGCAGGGGGTGGAACAAGATAATTTTTTAAGATCCCTTCCCACCCAAACCATTCTGGTATCCCATGGCTCTATGGTGCCCAGCAGGTTCTGCCCCAGCTCTGTTCCCAGAAGCCCAGTGAGGGCAGTGAGGGGCACAGCTCTGAGTCCTGCCCAGGAACAGACAAACCTTCCCAGCTGTGCTACCCACCACCCCACTGGAACAGACTTGTCCAGATTCAGTGAGGAGTGACACCTGCTCTGTGTCTTTTTGTTATCACTGTTGTCCTCTTTAGAAGTGAGCTGTGAGTGCCGTGCCCAGGCAGTGGGATGCTCCCCCTTCCCTGGCTGCTGGAAAAGGAGCATCTTCAGCTGCTCTTTGAGGGTGTACTTGCATCAAAGCAGTGGGAGAGCAAAAGCCAGGGTGGGCACACACCCCAGTGGGGAAGGCCTGCGTGACCTGGGTTATTTTAACAGGCCTGGGAAGAAGTGAGTGACAGATGTGGTTTCCATGACGACCCACAACTGGCTGGGCAGGATTTCCAGTGTCAGCAGCACTGGTTTCCTTCCTCCCGGGAACCTGGGTAATTATGGATGCACTCAAAAATGTGCATATCCAGACGTGCTTGTGTTTTAAAACCTTTGGAGATAAGTGGATACAGGGATA
The DNA here is from genome assembly GCA_018697195.1 of Certhia americana. NCBI lineage: Eukaryota > Metazoa > Chordata > Aves > Passeriformes > Certhiidae > Certhia > Certhia americana. The sequence continues at coordinate 13,524,514 of CM031874.1, forward strand.
ACATCCCAAAGGCTGGTCTGCTGGAGCATCTGCCTCTGGCGGTGTGTGGCCATGGTCCCCCAGTGCTGGGGTAGTGGATGGGGATGGAGGATGGACAGGGGAAGGGGAGGGGGAGGGAGAAGGAGAAGGAGAAGGAGAAGGAGGAGGAGGAGGAGGAGGAGGAGGAGGAGGAGGAGGAGGAGGAGGAAAAGGAAGGAGGAGGAAGAGCTGCCAGTGCCAGCACACACAAATTTTGTGGTTTGTGCTGTGTTGTTGCAAACTGAGGGGTCAGGAACACACGCCAGGCTCAGAGCAAGGTAAATAGCTGGGAATCCTAGGTAGATCCTAAAATGGTTTGGATTGGAAAGGACCTTAAAGCTCATCCAGTGCCACTCCTGGCCAGGGGCAGGGACACCTTCCACTATCCCAGGGTGCTCCAAGCCACATCCAACCTGTCCTTGACACTTCCAGGCATCCAGAGGCAGCTCCAGCTGCTCTGGGCACCCTGTGCCAGGGTCTGCCCACCCTCACAGGGCAGAGTTCCCTCCCAAAATCCCATCTGACCCTGCCCTCTGGCAGTGGGAAGCCATTCCCTGTGTCCTGTCCTTCCAGGCCCTTGTACAAAGTCCTTCTCCAGCTCTTCTGGAGCCCCTTTAGGCACTGGGAGGGGCTCTGAGGTCTCCTTGAAGGCTTCCCTTCTTCAAGATGAATAACCCCCACCATCCTCTTCAGGAGCACCATCTCCTGATGGAGCTCTGCTCCATGGCTTCCTTCCCACTGGAGCCTCAGTCTGAGGGATTCCTTACCCTGGGAATCTTTCCCAAGCACTGCTGTGCTCTGGGGGCAGCTGGCACAGAACCTGTCCCCCTTTCACTGGGGAGGGAAGGGGCTCATCAGTGAGGGGAGGGACACACAGGGACGGCCTCTGCAAACCCCCTGTGCCTGTCACTGCTATAATAAGTCTCAGTCATGTGTCTGGAAGGGCTGAAGAGAAAATCTATTTTTCTCCTGTTTTCCGGCTCTGCCTGTGTGACAGGGGCTCTGCGGGCATGGGCTCTGCGGAGCCGGCGCCGGCTTTTCCTGGTGTTTGTGTGGGTTTGCACATGGCAACGGCAGGGAGAAAAGCCTTTTTTTTTTTTTTTTTTTTTTTTTTTTTTTTTTTTTTTTTTTCTTTTGAAGAAGAAAAAGCAAATATGATTGTGAAAAGCAGCTCAAATTTGCAGGGAAGAGCTGGGAGAGTGGCAGGAACAGGGATGGGAGTGCATTCCATTCTGGCACCACTATGGTGTCTGCCACACAGCCCAGCCTGGGGGGTTGTGCTCCAAGGACACCCAAAAACAGCCTGGGCAGGTTCCTCATGGCCAAGGGGAAGCAGGTCAGCCTCAGGCTGGAATTCTGCAGGGAATTTCTGTGCTAGAAAGAATTTAGGTTTTCAATGCCTCAGTCCTCAGGTTGTGCCAGGGAAGGTTTAGGTTGGATATCAGGGAAAATTTCTTCATGGAAAGGCACTGGCCCAGCTTCCCAGGGCAGTGGTGGAGTCACCATCCCTGGAAGTGTTCAAAACATGTGGATGTGGCACCTGGGGACATGGGTTAGTGGTGGCCTTGGCACTGCTGCGTTAAGGGTTGAAATCAATGATCTCAGAGGGCTTCTCCAACCTTAATGATTCCATCCTTTGGGAAGCTGTGGTAGCAGAGGGAATGGAGAGGTCACGCTCTGCTAGGGCACCTGGAGCTCTGTGCTGAGCCAGAAGGAACAGCATCTCAGAGGTCTGGTCACCACTGGTTACTGTGGGGGGCTGTGGGAACAGTGCCACCACAGCCTCCCAGCTGTGCCAGGGCCACCAACTGCTTGTGCCAGGCTGCTCCTTCCTGCTCCTGCCCTGGAGCCCCATGCAGGCTCTGGCACTTTCCCTGCTCCTGCCCACCAGGCTGCACCAGCCTGCTGCTCCCTCGGGGAGCTGTTCCCAGCTTTGGACCATCACGTCCCTCCCACGACTGCTGCATGCGTCACTTTTTTTCCCCTTCCTCACACAACTGCCCTTTAGATATTTATACAGTGTTATCCTGTTCCCCCCTCCAGCTCTGGCTTTCTAGGCCATACAAATTAAATTCCCTCAGTCTCTGCCCGTAATTCATCCTTCCCAATCCTGCCTCCCTCTGGCTGCAGGGCTCGGGCTTTTTCCTTTTCCATGCCTGATGTCTCTCTCGCTGTAAGAGCCTCCCTGGGAATTGTAGGGCACGCTCCTACCACGGCACAGAAATAGGATTAGGAGCTGTTTTGTCCAGTGAAGGATTGTTCTGGGCTCCCACCTGCAAATCCTTCTGCGCCGTGTTCCCATTCAGATGTTTCCAGCTCTCCGTGGTTGCTCTGGAGCCAGCCATGCACAGGGCATGTGCACCTCCTGCAGCAGCTCCTGGGGCACAGGGGGATCCCTGGGACACCTCACAGCCCTGTCCCTGTCACTAACCCTCAAGGGCCAAGCCCAGACAGTGCTCCATGACCAGATGCACAGGGAGACATCACTGCCTCAAGTGCCCCACACCATTCTTGGGCTGGCCCCTGTCCCATACCAGGCCTCACCCCAGAACAGCCCCTGGCTATGGCTCTTGTGTCCTCCAAGTGCACCCTGACCCCTATATATGAGTCACAAAGCCCCTCTGCACCACATCTGTGGATGATGGTGCCTCTTAAACCCTCATCTATGGGCCCCTGCACCCCTCAATCCCACACCTATGGAGCCCAATGCCACCCGACCCCTATCTATGTGTCCTTGTTCCCCCTTAACCTCACATCTATGGGTCTAAACAACCCCCAGACCCAGTCTGTGGGGCCCAACGCCCCCCTGACCCCCATCTGTGAGGTTTAAACCCCCACCTAAGTAGCGAAACACTCCTCAACTCCCCCCTTACAACACTCCCTGACCCCATCTATGAACACAAACAACTCCCCAAATCCCATTTATGGGGCCCTAACACCCATTTATGTGTCTAAACACCCCTAAATCCCCACTTATATGTCCTGACCCCCCATCCATGCCATACTTAAGGGTCAGGATCTCCCAGGCTATGTGGTCCCACAGGTGACACCCCGTCACTCAGTGGTGTTGGGGTGTCACAGCTTCTGCAGGGACTTCACCTCCTTGTTGACATCCTGCCACTTCTCTGGGACAGAGCTGAGGGACACAGGGAGGGAAGGTGTGGGGCCTGGGTGTGGGGTCTGTCGTCCTTCCTGGCTGGGGGGCCTTGGTGTGGACCCTGAATGCCATTGTTGGGTGTGCAGCCATCGGAAATTCCTGCCTGGATCTCCCAGGATGAGCTGTCACCAGGTGTGCCAGCGTCCCCCAGGCAGTGTCTGGCACCAGGGGCACAGAAGAGGCTCCTCCCTTGTGCCAGACACCCTGGGCTTGGGATCCCAGGGGGATTTGGGTCATCCTGGAGCCACAGTTCTGGACAGTTTGGTTGGAAGCACTTGGAGAAGAGAAGAGCATGTAGGAAACAGGACTGCAAGAGGCCAACTGTGCTTTGGTGTGTCCTTCTCCAGTCCATGATCTCTCCCTGAAATGGCAGGGATTCAGTCCCTGCACTCCCTGCTCCAGCCTCTGCCTCACACTGCCAGTTTGGGGCTGTGGCAGGAGGGAAAGCATAGGAACATCTCCCTGCTCCGTGGTGTGACAGAGGTCACAAAGCCTCAGCAAGTGCCCCCCCAGGGGGTGAACCCATTCACACAGCAGCCACATTCCATTTGATTCCTATTTTCCCTGGAGAAATAGATTCTATCTCCAGTTGCTGCTGCTGTTTTCCACTGGATGCGGAGCTGAGTGCCCTGTGCTCACGGGGTGCCCACAGCAGAGCTGGCAGAGTTCCCTGCCTGGCACAGATCCCAGCTCCCACCACTGCTGTGGTGACCAGAGTGACCTCTTGGGAGAAATTTGGTCATTCCCGTCAACCAAAAAGGTTTCTGTAATTCTTGCATCTATGATTCCTGGGGTTTGTCCATGTATTCTGCCAGGCTGTGAGTTCATCCAGATCTGCTCCTGGGGAGAAGGGAGCTGTCTGGGAGCTCAGATGGTGGTATGGAGAAGGGGATGAGCTGGGGCTTTGCACTCACTGTGTCCCTGTCCCTCCACCTGAAGGATTCTGTTCTCCCATGATATATCCTTGTTCTTTCCTGACCCTTCCCTCTGCGTGTGAGCTCAGGTGTCTCTTGCCTGTTGCCTGCAGGATGCCCAGGGTCTGCAGAGAGTTGAGCTGGAGTCACACTCCATCCTTTAACACCCTTCATCCTTCTCTTACCGGCGTCAGGACTGGGGAGGATCACCCCATTCTTTGGGATCCATTTATGCTCTTTAACCCCCACAGCTCACCGGGCCACTCCATGAGTAGCATCCCTGACCCCTGGCAGTGTAGGGCTGGACATGGATCAGGACAGCCACAGGCAAGGGCAGGATGTGTGGTCCAGCCAGTGCTGTGGGGCCTGAGGAGTCCCACTCCCAGGTCCTGGGGACTAGGATTTGTTCCTGCAGCTCCCAGCAGGTAGGGAGGGCTCACCAACCAATTCAGCCCCTGTCATGCCCCTGGGTCCCAGGGCTCAGACAAGGCTCAGGGTGCCCATGTCCAGCACTCAGGTCAAGTCCTGCCAGCACCTGCCCAGCCTGGCAGGAGCAGCCCTGGACTCACCAGCAGCCTGGAGGAAGGGCTGGTACCCCACCCCAGCACTGAGTGCCCTGGGCTCCCACAGCTATTCCCATTCACCCCATTGCACTCCACAGAGCCCTGGACTCCCACATCATCCCTCCCTATCCCTTTCCCTGCCCAGCAGCTATCGGGGTCCCTGTTGTTCAGACCCCTGAAATGCCACCATGTCACTGTCTATCATCCCTGACATATCCATGTGTTCCACCTGGGAAGGGTGGGGATAAAGAGCCTCCCCTGAGGATGAGGAGAGGATTGCAGAGGCTGGGTTAACTGCAGCCTCTCTGTGCAGCCTCCCTTGGAGCCAGATTGGTGTGGGCTGAGCTGCCCAAACTGGTGGGGACACAAGGGACACAGAGCAGCTCATGGAGCCTGGACAGTTTTTCAAGGTGTAGGAGGCAATTAAGTGCTAATTATCTGAGATGCTCCATAGTGTCCCTGTCACAGCAGCCTCGTGTCCCTGAGCCTGCCTGGTTTATATTCCCTAAATTCACTTGCCATCCAGGCAGCCGCTCTGTGGATCCACAGCCTTGTGTGGTGTGTTCAGCCCATGGGTCCAGTGGGGACATGTGGGTTTGGGAACAGGTTGGAGTGTGTTTGGCTTTGGAAGGTTGGGTTGAGCCGAGTGGGAACACAGGAGGGCACTGGTGGGATCCCAGGGCAGGACCTGGCTGTCCTTGGGACCACCAAGCACAGCCTGTCCCCCATGAGTGCCTCAGCCTGGTCCCAGGGCCAGCAGGATCCCTGCCCATGCAGGATGTGGCTCTGGGGTATCCATGGGGGCAGACATTGTGCTGTCCTTTGTACCCCCAGCAGCACCCCACCCCTGCTCGTGCCTCTGCAGCCCTCGTGCTTCCATCCTTGTTTTCCTTGAGGGAAAAATCTCTGAAGGATTTGTCCTCTTTAAATCTGGCAGAGTCTCTGCTGGGACTTGGAATGTCTCTGCCTTCCCCTGGGTCTGACAGGGCCTTTGATGTCTCTGTTTAATTCCCTCAGTGATGCCAGGGAGGTTCCTGCCTGCCAGAGAGGAAAGGGTTACCCCCTTGATGGATGTGTAAGCCTTTGGGAAGCCTTTGGAGTTGGGGACACTAATCCTGAAATGAAAAACCTTCATGGACAGGGCTGGCTGGAAAAAGAAACCATTGAACTTCTGGGAAGGCAGTGGAGCTGGGGGAGCACATGTGGGGCTGGGAGCTCAAGGACAGCATGAAGGGGATAGAATGTGTTTTCAAGCTCCCTGATTCTGATCTCAGTCGGATTTCACCTGGCAGTGAGTCTCCTGGGTGATCCCTGCCATGCCAGACCTGAATCCCTCTGAATTTCCATGTTGTGGTTCAGATTTCTTTCCCTGGTGCTTGTGCGTTTCTGCTCCAGGGATAAGAGCAAAATGAAATCCCATTTCCCCAACTCTGTCAAAGCTGTCAGCAACGATGGGAAAAGCACAGTGTGAGGGCAAGGAGCAGGATTCCCAGCTAAACCAGTGCTGGCAGAGCACAGCAGGCTTGGGCTCTGTGGGGCAGCCTGGAAAAGCACAGGGACAGATCTGCTGTCTGTTAGGAGCATCCTGAGTGGGACAGTGGCTCTCCATCCCTTTGGCAGCACAGTTTCACCATCCTTGGCTTTTTTTGGACATAAAGCATCACTCCCAGGAGTGAAGAGCTGGAGCACATCACTCCACACACATGGGAAAAAGGATATGCTGCAAGGCTGGTGTGGGATAACAAGCTTTTCAGTCATTAATAACCTGATCCGTGCCCCTGGGCCCCTCCCAGCAGGGACAGCATCCGTCGGTGCCTGTGCCTGTCCCCTCATTGTAGTGACACCACAGCATCCCATCACAGGCCATGGGGTTTTCCAGATGTCTGGAGAAGGCTCCTCTTCCCAGGAGGGGCATCACTCTGGACGCCCTGGGCAGGACACACAGGAAGGACACTGCCAGGGCAGGGCCAAAGTGGGCTCAGGCTTGGAGACAGGATGGATTTCAGTAGGGAATGAGGACTAGGAGAGGGGCCAAAGGTTATCGATGAAAAACCTCGGAGAAGTCAGGGACATGTCCCAGGAGCAGCTTCCTCCAGAGGCTCGTGAGAACCTGCCCCAGCCATCAGGAGCTGGTGCTGTGCTGTGGAGCTGGACTGGGCAGCTCCATCTTCTCCCACACAGATCAACCTCTCTGTGGTCTTGGGACATGGGGAAGGGGCTGCCAGGAGCTGGTGGCACAGGCACAACAGCCTGAGCTGACTCCTGGGCAGCACTGGGAATTCTGGAAGGGACAGCTCTCCAAAGTCCAAGTGCTGGTCAGAGAAACTCTTCTTGTCAGAGACAGTAACTGCCTTGCACTAAGGACAATTAAATTTTACGGGCATCTAAAAATTTAATTTGAGTATAATCTCCTTCGCCAGAGCCAGAAGTCCCTGATAAATATTTTATTTTCCTCCAAGTAAAGAGGCTTTAGGATAATTAAAGCAAACAATGAGTCCTCCTCTCCTGTGAGCAGGGGCAAAGTCATGGCTTGTTCCAAGGCAGGAGGCGCTCCCTGCACTCCATGCTGTATGGAGCTGTCTGGGAACACAGCTCCCAGGGAAAGAGGAGAGTTTTGCTGGCAGCAGCAGTATTAGGAGAAGAATGAGTGGAAAGCAGGTGAGGAGGTCATGGCCTTCACTTTTGAGGATCCATTTTTCCATCAAGGGACGAAGTCGCTGCTTTCTCAGCCACATCCTGTGTCCTTCGTTGGTGCTGCTCACTCTCCTCCCAGTGGGACATTAAAAAAGGTTCTTTTCCAAGCTCATTGCTGGTGGGAAATGCAGCAGCAATTGGAGATAGATGGAACTTCAAACAAGGAAAGCTCTTCCCACCTAGCTAAGGAAGGGAAGGGTTTTCTATGAACTCACAGCCGTGGTTTCTTGACAGATAACTGAGCAGCAATAGCTGCAGGAAGATGGATGTGGGAGAAGCAGGTGTTCCAAAGGATCCATGTTCCTGGCCTTGGCTGAGCTGGGCTCAGTGCAACAGTTTTGTCACAAACTGGGAGGCTGCACTGAGCAGAAAAATGGGGTTGGCAGGAAACACCATCAGGAGCCAGGCTGGGAGAGCTGGGAGTGTTCACCTGGAGGGCAGAAGGATCCAGGTGCCCCTCCCCAGAGCCCCTCCCAGTGCCAAAAGAGTCTCCAGGAGAGCTGGAGAGGGACTTCGGACAAGGGCCTGGAAGGACAGGACACAGGCAATAGCTTCCCACTGCCAGAGGACAGGGATGGATGGGATATTGGGAGGGAATTGTTCCCTGTGAGGGTGCAGAGGCCCTGGCACAGGGTGCCCAGAGAAGCTGTTGCTGCTCCTGGATCCCTGGAAGTATCTAAGGCCAGGCTGGATGTGGCTTGGAGAACCCTGGGATAGTGGCAGGTGTCCCTGCCCGTGGCAGGGGTGGGACTGGTCCTTTCCATGAATCATTCAATGATTTTGTGATTCTATAAAAATACTCCACTCACCCAGGTGTTTGGCTGTGTCAGATGAGGTCAGAGCAGGATAGCATGCATGCATGGATGGATGGATGGATGGATGGATGGATGGATGGATGGATGGATG
>CM031874.1:13542570-13596909 GCA_018697195.1 Certhia americana
CCAGGCTGCAGATCAGTGCAGTGCTGAGAGCATGGAGAGAGCATCCCTTGCACCCTCCCCATGGCAAGTCCTGCCAGTCCAGGAGGTGTTGGCAACTCTGGGACAAGGTCTAGCCCTGGCAGGGTGCAGAGAGGACAGAGCAGGACCTCACAGGATGCAGTGGGTGCCAGAGAGCTGTCACATTTGTGGGTTCATGAATGACTGCTGAGGGAAACCCAGGGAGCTGTGCCCCTCTCTCTCTGCTGTGCCAGGCAGCAGAGGGGGCTCTGTGCTGACCCATCCCTCCTGAGTCTCTCTCCCCTGCACATCTCCCCAACCACAGAGTAAATGATGGCAGAAAGTGATACATCTCAGCCAGAGAGCTGTCACCCGGGCCCTGAGTGTCCTCTGGAATTCTGAGCTGGCCTCCCAGTCTGGAGAGCTGCTGGAGCTTCCTGTGGGACACCACCCTCCCACCCACACTGCTCCTCTCCAAGAGTTGGGCATCTTAACAGGGATCAGGGACATTTGGTGCAAGAAAAATATTTTCTACAAGAAGGGACTTGTAAAGCACTTGGAGAGTGAGGGTTGTTGAGCACTGGCACAAACCTGCTCTGTGCATTCCTGTATGAACAGGCCACAGAGAGCCCCAGGGGGCTGCTCTGTGCTGTGGCTGGGGCTGCACACCCTCCCCAGCCCTGGTGTCATTTGACCCATTCCCATCTCTCTCCTCCTGGATCACAGCAGGCACAGGATTCTCTCTCACAGAGACTGAAGTAGACCCTGGAGCCACCCCTTCCTGTGCTCTTTGGGATGCTGGTCCCTCGTTTCTTGGCTGAGGCCAAGGGCTCCCCTGCCTCACTCAGCTCCCTGCCAGTCAGGTGTGTTCTACTGGTCTTCAGCTGGTGGCTGGAGTCCACCTGTGCCACAACAGCCATGGGACCCCAGAAGCAGGACAAGCCTCAGCCTCTCCCCACACAGCTCTGTTCTTCTCACTCAGCCTGCAGTGACAGGGACAGCCTGAGCTGGGCCATGTCCCCAGCCCTGGGCAGGGGAGGAGGGGATGGGGTGGGCAATGTCAGGCTGGTGGGGCTCAGCCACAGAGAGCATGGAGGTGCCAGACTTTGCAGGAGAAAAAGGCCCTGCCCGGGCCATGTGCTGGAGAGGCCTGAGGCAGAGCTGGGACTGATGGAAGGACTGGGTCTGACAGCAGGGACAGAACTGATGTCAGGGACAGGGCCAGTGGCAGTGCTGGTGGCAGACTGATGGAAGTGACCCCATGTGGTCCTGGGTCCATGTGCCTTCTGGGACAGAAAGGGACCCCACAGGTGCCAGCACACGTGGTGTCCCAGAGGGTCCCAGCACAGTGCCGTGCTGGAGAGGAGCCCAGGAATGTGTGTGCTGTTTGGATTGGGACAGATGAGCACTGCAGAGTCAGCTCCACAACAGGAACATCTGCAGGGCCCTAGTGACAAACCAGATTCCTGCAGGTGATGGATGATGCAGTGAATTAAACCCAGGCTGGGCTGAGGTTCTTCGGGGATTATCTTCCAAAATCAGGGCACTGTTGTTATTTGGAGAGAGGGAGGTATTTACTCTCCTTCCACCTCTTCTGATGCAGTTCAGGCACAGAGGCACAGTAACCCTCAATGTCCTGCCTTAAGGAGATGCTGCTGCAGGGGCAGGGATGGCTCTTCAGGGGGCCCAAATTACACATTAAAACCCTGCTCCCAGTCCTGGCAATTTGGCACCTGCAGGAGAGGCCTCAAGACACATCCCAAGGGATTCTGAGCCTCAAGACACTTCCTGAGGGCTGCTGATTCTCAAGGCACATCCCAAGGGATGCTGATCCCCTTCAGCTCCTCATGAAGGCAGAGGCTTGGTAGGCACTACAGCTCTGAGCAGAGGATGGCTGCTGCCCTGGTGGGACTGCAAAGCAGAGGAAAATTTAATGTATGAGCTGGGGTTTTAGAAGCTCCTGAGTCATGGTGACACCAAGCTCAGGGCCCCAGCATCTGTGAGCCTCAAGAGTACGGTGGCACCGGTGTCTCTCTGGGATGGGGGGCCCTGAGTGGGGATTGTGTGGAGCTGGACTCGGAGGGAGGCAGTGCTGCCTCTCCAGGAATGATGCTCTCAAGCTTCCACTGAGTTCAGCCCTGTCACTTCTCTGCCTCCAGTTCCAGCATCAGCTTCTTCAAAAACCCCCAGATGATGGGGGTCACAGAGGCCCCCAGACAAAGCCCTTGGAGCTGGGGACTGGATGCTGCTGCTGGGGAGGCAGAAGGAGGCAAGGGTGGGAGTCACTGCATGTCCTTTCCCCTTGCACTTTTCCACACTCCTAGTGCTTCTGACTGCCTTTGGCCATGCCTGGCACTGACAGCTGTTCCTGGGTAACTGCAGATGGCCAGGAAGCCGAGGCAGCTGCCAGCACGGACATCCCAGTGCTTCTGTTCCCCTGGTCATGCTCTCCATCCCAGCCGAGCTGGAGGAGACCAGGTAGCCCTGATGAGATGGCCCCACTGCCAAAAAACTACTTCATACTCCTGGTGGAAAAATATTTCTTCCAAAGGTGCCTTCCAAAGAGTCAGGCAGTGTTTAGAGTGGGATGCAGTGGCTGGGTGAGCAAATAGGGACATAGCCTGTCCCATGTCCTGGGGATGGAGCACACAAGTCCACTGGGGAGGGAGGGAATGGCTCTGTCTCACTCATCCTACAGATGGTTTGTTCTGGTTTTTTTGCTGATCAGTCACTCCGGATCGCGTGTTTCTGCAGAGGAGCTGCATTAACAAGTGCCACAGCCTTTGCCTCTGTCCCCATTGGGATGTGACAGTGTTCAGTGGGAGCCCAGGCCACAGCAGGTCTGGAAAGAGGCACTTTGGTATCTGTGGGTCACAAGAGAAAACAGGAAAAGGAAGAAAGGACAGCCGGGGAGCTGCTTCTGAGTGGGCAAGGGCTGAAATATCCACTGCCCTGAGTGTGTCCTCCCTCTCACCTTTGCTGTGTTCCTCCATACTCAGCACAGGCCCCTCTCCTGGCCCTCTGAGGGGTTGCTGGCCCACCGTGCCTGGGGTTCCTGCTCCCAACTCTCCTGGCACAGGCTGTGGGAGGTGACGTCTCGCCATGCAGGTGACGCTCTGGCTCCTGTGCCCACGTTCCAGGAGCATGGCTGTCAGTGCTGCTCTCTGGCAGATGCAGGCACAGACACCCAGGACTGCTGGGAGCACATGGATCAGTGCAGAGAGCTGCAGTTTCCACCCTCCCAGCCCCTCCAGCTCCCTGCACCAGGACACCAGCCCTGAGACAGCTCCAGGCTGGAGGAGGGGCTGGACCTGGGTATGGAACAAGAATTTGCCCTCCCAGGCGCTTCCTGCAGAATCCTGAATGAGACACTGGCTGCTAAACCTGGGCAAAGCCAGGGTGGAGCATCCTGCCCCGTGGGAGAGCTGGGAAAGGAAGACAGTGGCATGTGATGAGACACCACATCAGCTCCCACAGGGACATGATGTCTGTGGTCATCTCCATGTGTGCAAGGGGGCAAGTAGAACATAGTCAGAAGCCATTTCCAGCTGGTGCTCTGTTCAACATCCCAATGTTGTCTTGGCTTGGGAGGTTTTCTTGGCAATCTCAGCTCACCCTGCCCAGCAGCCACTTCACTCCCAGCCAGCAGCACGAGCTACTCTGATGACAAATCGTCCCAAAGGCAGGACTAAGGAGAGCTCAATAAATTCTTATCTTACATTCACTCATCACTTCGAGGAGCAGCTTCCCTGGCCTGCTCACAGGGCTGCTGTGCCAGCCTCAGGGGACAGTGGCACCCCTGAGCTGCAGAACTCTCACACAGCACCTACCAGCCCAGCACTAATGGGTCTCAGCCTCTCCTGCCCCAGGGGTCATTTCTGAGCATATCCTGGGCCAGGACTGTTCCGAGTAGTTCAGTCCTGTGGGCTGAAGGTGCCAGGGATGTGGCTGAGATACGGAATCTCTTTCCAGTGCTGTGGCCAGGGCACACACGCACAGCAAGGGCAGGAGGCAGACAGAGGCAGCAGGAACAGGCCCACCCTACTCTTGAGGCTCACAGCTCAGGGAGAAAACCCTAGCTGAGTCTCTCTTTCTCCCAGACCCTCAGTTTCTCCAGGATCTGACTCTAGCACAACCTGCTGCACTCACAGGCTACGCTGAAGTTCATCACCAGCTCCAGATCACTACATGGGATGCACCAAATGGGAAAAGAAGAAGGCAGGACAGAATGCTTCTTCCTTCCCTTCTACCAGCATCCCTCCCTTTCCAAACCTGTAACAAGTTTTGCACAATCCCCAGATTTCCCCAGGAGGCACTTGGTGCAGCAGCCCCATTATTCTGCTTACCTTTCTGGAGAGTTTCTGCTGCTCCTGCAGGTAAATATTCAGCTGTGATTATTTAGAGTTTTTAAGGTGGTGGCTTAGAATGATGTAGGGGTGCCTGAGGGGCAGCTGAGGCCAGCACCATCTTGTTTCCTCAGACTACTCTCTGGTTATTCACATCCTTACACAGCTATCCCTGGAGGACAGGCAGAGGGCCACAGCAGGAGAAGTGTGAGAGGAGGGTGTTTTTAGGTGGCTGTTCCTCTCATTTGAGGTGTTGTGCCTCTCCACAATGTAAATATGCGTGGACACAGGAGCACTGCAGCCACTCTGCCTTGGAAGGGTGTTTTCCACCCGTCCTGAGCCCTTAGCAAAGGGTCTGTTGTCAGACAATGGCACAAGGTAAATTGGTGTCTGTGGCTGCCTGAGTTGAGCCCACCACCCCCGTTACATGGGAATGGATCAAATTGATAAGGAGGCCTTGGAAGTGAGTGTGGTGTCACCCCTGCTCCCCTCCCAGCTCCAAGCACAGCAACACACAGCATCAGGCTCTGCTTGCCCAACGCAGCACAGTGAGCATGTTAGTCCCTAATGAGCCTGGGCCCCACTGTGCTGGGCAGACAGAAATCAGAAATCCACAGACTTTTCCAGTCCTGCAGGGCTTATGAGCTCTCTGGTAAGCCAGGCAGAGGAAATGGGATAAGCCTCACTTTACCAATGGGGAATAGAGGCACCAAAAGGTTTAAGTGACTTAAGAGGGATTTGGAGAGGAACATCTCCAGAGCCCAGGTGCAGAAGCATCCCTGGAAGAAGGCGTGACCTTTCAGTGTCTGCCTCATTAAAAACAGCAGGTGGCACAAGCAGGAGGTGGCAGCAGCCTCAGAGGACAATTGCTGCTGCCAACCCTGCTCCATATGCCCCCAACTCCTCTATTTGTCCCCAGTTCCTCCATGTGCCCCCAACTCCTCCAGGTGTCCCCAGCTTCTCCATGCTTTGAGGCTGGTGGGGTGCAGGCAGCCCCTGGCCAGGCAGACATCTGTGTCCCCTCCTGCTCTGCTCAGCTGTCCCTTACCCTGTGCAGGGACACACAGGGACTGGCCTCCGGGGCAGCAGCAGTGCCAATGCCAAGTTAGGAAAGCCACTGTCCTACTGCCATCAGTGGGTTCAGGGGAGCAGCCCACCCACCCCACACCAGGTCCAGGAGCCACTGGAATGTGGAGGAGAGCTCTGGAGAGGAAGCTAGGCAATCCCAGGGAGCCTGTCTGCTGGGGGCTATCTCGTCCTGCGTGTCCCCAGCCTGCTGCTGGCACCTGAGCTCTCCTGGTGACTTGCCAAAGGGTTTGTCTCCCTCTCCTTTGCTCCCCCTTCTCTTGGGCACTGCAGTGGCTCTGGCTCGTTGTCACAGCCTGGGGAACTGTGTCAGCACATGCCCAGTGCGTGTGCGAATGTCGGCAGGGGTGTGCGGGCACAGGGACAGGGGACAGTCCTGGAACCTGGATACCCAGCATCATCCTTTCCCAGCACTGGTCCTGGAAGTGCCTGCAGGGCAGGGCTGGGGGGGCTGCAAGGGGCTGACCTGGAGCAGTGCTCCCAGCTGGAACAGGGAACAGGTGCTGCTCTCCCAGGAATCCAGGGCACAGCTGTGTCCCCCAGGGACTGGATGGGCAAGTGGCCTTGGCTCTGCTCTCCCTGGCACAGCCCAGCCGTGGGCCCAGCTCTCCCATGCTCTGGGAAGTCAGGAGTTGTTCGGCAGAGGGGCATTAAGATGATTTTGGAAACAGGTGCTGGACAATCAGTGCTGGGTGCTGAGGTGTCACGTTTGGCTTTCTAGAGAGCCAGAGACTGAGGAATTTGTAAACACATCATGTCAAGGTTTATTTACTGCCTTCTGACTTTCCAAGCTGTTCGGCATCCCGTGAGAATGCTGAGATCAGGAGGCCAGAGCTTTGTTGACTAAATACAGGACAGCAGGCTGGGGTGACCCCAGGAGCTGGGCATGGGGACCCTATGCTGAGTGTTCATACACCAGAAAATGCTGTGGGGAGGAATACACTGAGCTTTGAGCTGCAGAAAAGGTTTGGTACATTCCTGTGGAAGTGCAAAGTGGCCCTGCAGCACATGGAGCTTGGCTGGAGAGAGGTTCCTGGCTGGGCTCAGGGAGTGTGGAAGATGCTGTGCCTCTCCAGAGGTGTTTCTGGATGCACTCAGGGTGTGGAAGGGATGCTCTGCCCCCCAGAGGGGCTCTTGGCTGAGCTCTGGGTATGGGGGTGCTGCTGTGGTGCCCCAGAGGGGCTTCTGCACCCTTGGATCTGAGTTGCTGCATGACAGAACAGCCCCTCTGCTTCACCCCTGCTCAGGCTGGGGAACCTGGAGGGGTCTCAAGGCCCAACAGCATCAGGTCATGGGCCAGGACCCCCTCACCTGCAGACCAGCAGCCAGCTCAGCTTTGCAAACCAGCATTTGCAAGCCAAAAAAAGAAAATTCTGTTGCTGATTATTTCCTTTCCTTTTTTCTAAAGGCCAGGTGGAAGGTGCTGTAGCAATGGTGGGGACAGGAGGAGTGGGGGAGTTGCTGAGAGCAGGTGTAGCAGCATAGGTTGAGGCTGTGAATCCTGTTTCTGAGACACTGTTGAAGGGATTTGAGGCACATCTGTTACAAATTTGGGGTGAAAGGGCTTTGGTTGTTTATAACCTGTTTGTCCTGTGAGCAGTCTGTGTCTCGGGTGTGTCAGAGTCCATGGGAGCTGTCCCTGCCCAGTTGGGGTGAACCCAGGGCTGTTTCTGACCACCCTGCCCTGTCCCTGGACCCAGTGAATGTGTGCCTGTAGCTCTCCATTGTCACTCACTGGGCTTTTGGGGCTGGGCCAGGGCCTCACCCAACACCTGCCTGCTGTCCTGGCTGGGACAGAGCAGTGCCAGGTCTGCAGGCTGGTGTTTCATGCCAGCAGAACCTCGGGAGCAGCTGTCCAGTGTCCAAGGAGGGGACTCCAGCAGTGCTCTGGCCCCCCCATACCCTGGGAAGGATTTGCCTGAGGAGAGGAGGTTCCACAGGGAGCCTCCACTGAGGCCCTGGGAGCTGGGGATGGGTGCAGGGTGCCCACAGACTACCAGGACAGCAGCGGTGCCAGAGGGCCCTTCTGCCACCTCTGCTGCATCCCAGGACTCAGAGTCACTCTGCCGAGACTGTGCCAAGCACCCCAAGAAAAGAACCTCCCCCAGCTCCTGGGACAGGCTGGAGATGAGGGGTCACATGAATTCCCTGTGATTTATGGAGTTGTGTGCATGCTGAGACAGCTGCATCCCTCCTGCATCCCACAGCCTGTCCTCCCACCTGCACCTCAGCCGCATCTTCCTCGCCCAGTGCTGCAGGAGAGCCCTTGTGACTGTTCCCAGGCTGCTGGGTGCCCACCAGTGGCTGCCATCAGTCTGCCCTGGCTCCCCAGGCTGCATTCCCCAGGCTGCCAGGCTCTGGCAGGGTTTGAGCCTGGGGGCCTGGTGCTGGGCTGGGGCTGGTGATGATGCTGGGACTGTGATGCTCATGCAGGCAGGCAGCAGTGGGAGCAGGTGACCGCAGGGCATGGAGCCTGCCCGCTTTTGCATTCCGGAACAAGGAAAGCTGTGACCCAGAAGGAGCTGGTTGAGGCTCAGGGGCAGCCGTGTGGGCCATGGGGGAGATTGGTGACATCTGCAGTGATGGCTTTCCCATGGGAGCTGCTCTGGCTCCAGCCGTGGGTGACTATTTCCTGATTCCCAAACTGGAGCAGAGGGGCAGACTGGAGCCACCTGGGCACCCAAAACCTCGGGAATGTGGGCTGCCCACCTGGGGATTTGAGCACAGATCCTCAGCCTTTATTCCCAAAGCATGGAGCGGTCTGCAGAGGCTGCTGGTGTCCCCACGTATATTTTAGGACAGGAAGAAACAGCCTCAAATTGTTCCAGGAAAGGTTTAGGTTGGATATTATGCAAAATTTCTTCACAGAAAGGGTGGTCAGGTATGGAGGGAACAGTCTGGCCAGGGCAGCAGTGGAGTCACCACCCCTGGATGTCACATGGATGTGGCACCTGGGGAGATAGGTTAATGGTGGGCTTGGAGGAACACCTGGACTTGATGATACTAGAGGACTTTTCCAACCCTAGTGTTTTTGTGATTTTGTGATTCCATCCCCTCCCCAGATCACTCTTCTGGAGTGGGTAACTCAGATCTTTTTCAGCTGCAGAGACCTAGGCTTTCCTCAGCCTCCCACCTTTGGCCTTGGCTCTGCTCCACCATGAGCTGCAAATACTCCAGGGGCTCCACTCTTGGTGCACCCCACAACTGCATTTTTTCCCATTATCTGCCATATAAGAGACTGAAACAGATTTCTGTCATCCTGGGCTGGCAGGACAGGGGCCTGCAGGAGCTGGGAAGCTGCACACCTGCATGCAGCACCACAGACCTGCCTGGGTGTGTTGCCGTGCCTCAGTTTCCCCTTCTGTGGTGAGGGGACAGCTGTTCCCAGCTGTTTGCAGGAGGCATTGCTGCCACTCTGGCACCTGGAGCAGGGACTGAGCTAAGCAGAGGAGAACACAGACTGGCTAGGGTGGGAAAGGACCTTAAAACCATCCATGGGCACGGCCAGGGGCACCTTCCACTACTCCAGATTGCTTCAAAGCCTGTCCAACCAAGCCTTGGACACTTCCAGGGATCCAGGGGCAGCCACAGCTTCTCTGGGCAAGTTCTGTAAGAGTAAATGGGTGACTTTAGCACTCTAAGTCCTTGATAGAGGCTCCTGAACCACACTGGGAAAGGCCTTTATTTTCCTGTATCCCCTCCCAGGTGGGACACAGCTGGTGTGAGAGCAGAGGAGAACCTTAGCATTGCTCTGCTGCAGAGTCCCTGTCCTGGACTGGGCTCTAGCCAGGTGACACAGAGGGGCTGCCCTGGGTCTGGCTGGTGCCTGGACACCGTGGCTGCTGGAGGTGGGTGTGCTTCGGGTCAGGAAATGGCAAGAATAGGATCAAGCTGCTAAAAAATGTCCTGTCAGAGAGACAGGTGAATCTACAGGTCCCTCCGGAGGGCCTCAGGTACTTGGAGCCTGTGTACTGGTAGCTGAGGGCAGACGTCCTTCCTGACTGGGTTTTTCTTTGGAAACATCAGGATTTGAGGTTTTATCCATCTGTTTGGTGAGGATTTTGGAGGTTCAGCATTACCACCCTGGGCAGAGGGTTGTCCTGCCACCCCTGCACGTCACCTTCCCTTTCCCCTCTGGTATCCACTGGGGTTCTCCTGTACTGCAACAGACCAGCAGCCTCATGGGGAAAACACCAGCAAACCAAACCCTTCTGTATTTCTGGGGAGCAGTGAGGTGTCCCTCGGCAGGGGCAGCTGAGGAGAGACCTTCAAGATGTTCCACTGTAGTAGGTTGGTGCAGAATCCCTGGGAGGACTTATCCTGGAATCTGCCTCTGTGTGCCAAAGAATCAGAGCAAAACACATCCCCTTCTGCCAAATGCCTCTGTGTCTGTGTGAGGTGGGTCCAGTCCCAGCCCAAAACCCAGCCAGCACCATGGCAGGTTTTTGCCAGGGTTCTACACCTCCAGAAAAACACCAAAAGGGGACTGAGACCCAAGGCTGTGTCTCTCCAGACCTCTGGGCAATGATTGGGAAGACCCCTTGGTCTCTGTTTTTGGCCTTCATGTGCTGCTGTGTTTAAAAATTCAGCAGCTCTGGTTTCAGGCACACAGGCAAGTCTCTTCTTGAAACAATTGGACTGGACCAATTGAACTCAGCTCCCAGAAAAACAGCAGGACTTTGGCTGGGCTTTGGAGGTCTCACCTCGCTGGGGATCCCTGGAACAGGCAGGTTGGAGAAGCCCAGGAGGTCAGAGGGCTCTGGGCAGGTCCCCAGCCAGCCCCAGCGGCGCTGGTCGGGTTCCCTGGATCTGCATCCCTTGGCATGGGGATTTTCCTGCATCCAGCATCCTTCCCAAGAGCTGGCTGTGGGAGTGCTGGATGCAGGGCACACCCTATGGACCAAGGAGTGGGATCCTGGCACGCAGGGAGCTCCAGGAGGGTTTAGGGATGGAGGCAAGGAAGCATTATATGCAGGTTTCCAGAGAGGCCAAACACGAAGGATTGCAGCCAGGCTGGAAATCCCAGCGATGCCTGGCTTGTTTGAAAGGAAGGGCTGCAGCAGCTGCCTATTGATGCATTCCTGGGTAAACACGAGGGTGGAGAAGAAAGAGCTCAGCTAAAGGACACCAGAAGTGATGCAGTGTTTGGGGATGTTCAGGCTGGAAACGCAGAGTTTGATTTTTCAAATCCTCTGAGGAACTCACCTGCCGAACTGAGCAAGTCAAAACTCATTTTTTTTAAAGTCAAAGTACTTTCTCTCAATACTTCCCTCCAGGATGCCTCAGCAGCAGTGTTAGGGTTTCCTTCCATTTAAGCTAATTTCGTGATACTTACAGAATTCCATCAAAGCTGGAGTTGGAAACAGAATGTGTCTGTCTGTCTGTCTGTCTGTCTGTCTGTCTGTCTGTCTGTCTGTCTGTGAGGGGCTCATCTTCTTCCTCCCATTCTCATCTATGTATCTATCCCTCTCTCATATTTCTGCCACGGTCCTTGCTCTGCCGTGCATCCCCCTCCTCCGTGGTGCTGCACCCTCCATCCCAGAGGACAGGATAATTCCCGGCATGTCCCCTGCCTGCCCTGCCCTGCCCTGCCTTGCCACAAGCAGCAGGAGGAGCAGAGGAACTGCTGTGACCTGCAGGTTTTACCTGTCTGGCATCTCCTCCAGCCACCCTTTGTGTTTATCAGGTGTCTAGAACAGAGCCCTGTCAATGTCTCTCCTCCCAGGAGTGTTGGGAGGATTAATTAGTTAATGTTTGCATAGTACTTTGAAGAGAAGTGTCAGGTGGGAGGGTGGTAGGAGCAGAACTGGATTCCTTCATCCTGTCTCTTTCTTCCCCTCACTGATGGTGGCAGCCCCTGTGCACCTCCTGTGCCAGGTCACCTGGGGAGAACAGGGCTGCTTCAGGTGCAGACCAGGGGAGGGGGCAGCCTGTGAGGGAAATCACTGATGGGGAAGAGATCAAAAAGCAGAGAGCCATGGAATCATGGAACGTTTGGACTGAAAGGGGACTTAAAGCTCATGCAGTTCCACTCCCTGCCAGGAGCAGGGACACCTCCCACTGTCCCAGGTTGCTCCAAGCCCTGTCCAGCCTGGCCTTGGACACTTCCAGGGATCCAGGGGCAGCCACAGCTGCTCTGGGCACCCTGTGCCAGGGCCTCCCCACCCTCACAGGGACCAATTCCTTCCCAATATGCCATCCAACCCTGCCCTCTGGCAGTGGGAAGCCATTTCTCCTTGTCTTGTCTTTTCAGGCTCTTGTCCAAAGTCCCTCTCCAGCTCTCCTGGAACCCTTTTAGACAGTGGAAGGGGCTCTGGGGTCTCCCTGGATCCTTCTGCCCTCCAGGCTGAGCACCCCCAGCTCTCCCAGCCTTTCCTCATAGGTGAGGTTCCATCCCTCTAATCTAATGTTTTACCCACAGGACCTTCTTTTCTTCTTTATTTCAATCTATGCAAAAGTAAAACAAACTCCAGTTGTTTCACCAACATTCTTTCAGTTGTCTGTGACAGCTGCCCCCAAAGCAGCTGGTTCTGGGGAGATCCAGCAGCTCTTCCCTCTGCTCCTGGAGCAGAGCTTTCCTATCTGAGCAGGGCAAGTTCAGCATGTTGGACAGCAGGGCTGGAATTTCCAGCTGGAGAACTCCCACCAGCCATGCCCAGCCCTGGCTCCATCTCATTGTACATCAAGAGGGGCTGTGCCTGGGCTGGGGAGTACATGTTATAGCTGGTGATGTTAATTAAGATGTAACGAGCCTGATGGAGTTTTATTTTCAGGCTGTATGCTTGGAACTGATTATGCACAACTGGGAAATGGAAAATTGACCTCCTGCTCATTTTCCTGTCTTCTCCACAGCAACAGTTAATTATTGTGGTGGGCAACACTGCCCTGGACAGGCCTGATAGGGAGCAGTTCTCCAACCTAGCCCTGGAATCTGGTTCTCACCTCTCTCCCTCCATCCCAGATCTTGATCCAGGCAATCTTTCCTTTCCTTATCTTTTTCCCCCTCCCAGCCTGTGCAGATTCAGGGAGAGGGAGGCTGATCATGGATGTGGAGATCTTCAAGCCTGGAAAAGGAGGGCTGTGGTCAGCCTGGCAGGCAGGCTGGGCAGCTCGGGGCTCAGCTCCGGACGCTGGGTGTGCAGTGCTGTATCCCTGGAATCTCCTTCCCCAGCTGGGACCACAGGGGCAGGCACTGGCAGAGTTCAGCAGGCTGGAGCTCTCTCCCGGTCTCCAGGCTGACCTGCCCCATCCTGTGCCTCGGTTTCCCCTCAGTGAGGGTGATATTTTGAGTGAGAGTAGTGGGTTTTGCACTTGCCAGAGTTCATCCCTCTGCTGCTGCACTCTCTCCAGAGCCAGTGGCTCCAGTGGGAACAGAATGCTCCAGTTTTCCACATCTGTGCAGCGTGAACCTGTCCTCATTGTGTTTTCCTCCATCTGGCCTCGCACATAGCCTTGCTCCCTATCCCTGCCTTGTGCAGCAGCCTGGAACCACTGGCTGCCTGCAAGCAAACTGGGCTGTGCTGGGAACTGCCCTGGGCTGTGAGTCCTTGGGCTGGGACCCCTCTGCACCCCACACTGCTCTCTGCAAGATGGATGATGCCAGAGGGGTCCAGGCTCCAGGGAAAGCAGCAGCTGCCTGGACAAGCAGAGAAAGGCTCTCCAGCCTGGCTGTCAGTGGCTCGGGACTCCATCTGTGCCCACCCTCAGCCAGCAGCAGACTGGGTGGAGAACAGGCAGCACTGAAGGGCAGCTTTAACCCTTGAGTTCCAGGTGACCTGCAAACACAGCCCACAGCCCCACATAGCCCTCAGGCAGTGCCAAAGCCCAGCACAGCAGTCACCCATAATGCTTGTATAATTTGCTTTCTTGGCCGTGACTGTTCTCCCAGGAAAAGGAGGGGGAGGCATGATTAATTTTCATTAGCCTGGTAAATAATAAGCTTGTTTCCGCTAGTCTTGCCCTGTAATTAGGGCTCTGGTGCCAGGGCCCTGAGAAGGAAGCTGGGATTTGCTGGTGACTCATGGGAAGCTGGGCCAGCCTGGACATCCTGCCCTGAGCAGGAAAAGGGAAGAGGCTGGGACTCCTCAGGGAGACAGAGCTTCCCTCGCTTCAGAGGGCAAAAGAGCAAGGGACAGGGTCCTCTGAGGGCAGAGTGCAAAGGCCACCTTGGGAGAGGGAAAAACATACCTAGGAAGAGAGAAAAAGACACCCAGGGAGAGGGATAACCCATCCAAAAGTAGGCTATTTTCCAAGGGAAAACGAAGGCAAAGCTTTTGGCCCAAGAGCTGGATGTTGACATGGATGTAGGATGAGCTCAGGAAGAGTTCAGTGATGTGGAGATGAGGAGGAGAAGGAGCACCGGGGTGTTTTCTCTGAATCTGGGGCTGGGTGTCCAGCAGTGTCCAGGTGTCCAGAGCAGCAGGGAAACATCTGGACCATGAACAACCTCTGCAGGTGAGGGCACATCTGTGTCTGCCTGAAGGGCTGGAATTGGAAAACAGAGCCCGCCCCACACAGGGAGCGGCTGCTTTGGGGACTCTGTTCCCTACCAGGGGGCAAAGCATCCCAAGGGGATCAAGGGGGGATCCTCTTCGATGGGCAAAATTCCCCTGTGGAACTTGCTGCCCTGAGATACCAGAATCATAGAGGTAAAGAAGTTTCAAAGGAGAAATTAAAAGGGCTGAAAGGGGTGTAGATGAGGAGGATGTCCCTGCCTGCAAGAGGGCCCCTGGAAAAAGCAATGTGCAGGATGCCACCAGCACTGGGAACCCCCAGGAATGCTTCCATCTCAGCAGCAAGGGGCTTCCCAAGGAGGAGCAGGACCTGTGCCATGCTCTGCACGTGAGCCGAGTCCCACAGCCTCCACAGGAGGAAGCTTCTGCCAAAGAATGAACGCACAGCCCCATCAGGGAGCAGTGTTTTCCCAACCCATCAGATGCAGCGAAAACCTTCACTGAAAGAGCTGTTTGCTAAGGAAAAAACAACTGGCACGCTAATTAAAAGTGACTGATTAAAGGACTGAAAGGGAATTACTCATCGTAATCGTTAAAAGAAGCACCTGCAGAGCTCTCCTTGCACTCAGAGCACGAGCATCCTCCGCACTGCCAAGGGGACACGGCAGCTCCACGGTGGCGAAGCTGGGGCAGCCCCGATAGGCACTGCACATCACCTCCCCTGGCACAGCCCCGCAGCCAACAGCACTGCCCTGTGGTGGTCAGCCCAACGCTGTGGCCACCAGCCCCGTGCCTCCCGCGGAACTGCCGTGAATTGGTGCACCGCAGGCAGTGACATCTCTGTGACAGCAGCCAGAGGAGAGCAACCCAGCCTCAGAGCACATCTCAGCACAGCGGGGCCAGCCCTTCCCTGGCTTTGCCACAGACGGCTTCTCCACCGGCTCCATCCCTTGTGCCCAAGATACAGTTGGTGGCCTCATCAGCGCAGGGCTTGGGCCATCAGCACAGAGCAGGGTCGTGCTCCAGGGACATCTGGGTGTTTCCAGGTCCGTGGCACCCAGTGGGTGATGCAGGATCTCCCAGGTGTTACACCAGGAGCTTCTTTGCCCCTTCCCTGCCAGAGCCAGAGAAGGAACAAGGTTGAGGTTTTCTCAGCAGAACTGTACAAGCATGGGGCTTTCTGACACCTGCGGTGGTGTGACTGACCTGGTTTAGGGATTTTTTGCTGAATTTGGTGTGGCTGTGTCAGGTTGTGCCCAGCCTTCATGAGAGACACTGTCCTTTGTCCCTTGTCAGCAGACAGTTTCAGGAGCAGGGAGCAGGGACAGATCCTGCAGGTGTTCCTGCCACAGGAGAACAGATCAGTTCCCAGCATGGTCAGGATGTGGGCACTTTGCAGCCTGTTCCCCTCCTGACCCCAGGCTGGGCAGCACGGGAGATGGTTCTGAGCCAGCACCTCTGTCTTTCTCTTTACTCTGCAGCCACATTCCAGCTCAGGCTGGCTGTCCCAGCTCTGAGTGCCCTGGCTTTGCTGGTCAGCCCAGGGCTGCAGTAAGAGCCAGAACAGCCAGGGACAGGCCATGACTGGGTGTAGGTGCAGCTGTAGGACTAGAAATAAGCCTTTCTTTGGCTTTGGGTTGATGTGCCTCCATTCTTTTCCACAGTCACTCAGACTGGATATTAGGAAAAATTTCTTCACAGCGAGGTTGCTCAGGCACTTGCACAGGCTGCTCAGGGCACTGGTGAAGTCACCATTCCTGGAAGTGTTCAAAAAACATGTGGATGTGGCACTTGGGGACATGAGTTAGTGGTAGACCTGGCAGTGCTGGGTTAAGGGTTGGACTTGATGATGTCAGAGGGCTTTTCCAATTTTAATGACTCCCTGATGCTGTGAACATCCTCCCAGACACCGAGCTGCCATAAACTGACTCTCTTTTCTAGTAAGGCACTGTGGGTGCCACACACATAGGCCCTGCTCCTCTTGCCTTCTCTGGCTGAGGCAGGGTCTCCCTTTAGCCGTGATTCTGTAGAGATGTGTCCAGCTGTTGAGCCACTGTGTCCTGCACATCCATCCTGGGCTCACACTGGGATGCTGTGCTCTGCCCAAGTCTCTCCCATAGCAAGGGAACCTGTTTTCCCTGCGGATCACACACAGAGCAGCTGCCAGGCTGGGGAAGGCCCTGTGTGTTCTTGCACCTTCTTCTGTCTCTGCTGGAAGAGATCTGAGTGCTTTGCAGGTGGATATGACTCAAACTGCTGACCTTGCCTCCCATGACATCTGATGTCCCTTTGCGCCCTCATTCCTCCCTGAAGTTGTTGATTTTAACATTTGCTGGTTTTAGCACTCCAATTATGTGACGCTCCCAGTCAGATTTCAGGAGCACAAAATAGGTCAAATCCTTGTCCATATGTGAGTAGAGTGTATTATCCAGGCTCCCTGGCATCAGTGGGAAGGCACTTAGGGAATTTCTTCTCTCCAAGTCCCTTGTCTAGACCAGTTTTATTCTCCACATCATGATGTCACACAGGTGAAGTCTCCTGCTTGTTCATCTCCCTCACTATTTCGGGCCCTATTGGGTCTGTCCTCTGCCCTCAGAGGAGTCTTCCACCACAGGAAGCATCTCACGGGTCCCTGCAGTCACTGGCAGCTCTGCAGAATCCCTCCTCACAATTCCAGGCTTCCCAGCTTTACAAACACCCCATGATGGGCCGTGTGGAGGGGATGTGCCACCCCACTGGGGTCCCTCAGCAGGAGCATCTGTCCTCCCTGCTGGGGGCACAGTTCTCTCACTGCTTGGAGGGAGAGGCTCAGCTCCGCTCCATCCAGCTCCGTCCCCCGTTCCTGCACTGGGAATCTCAGGGCTGTTTGCTGCTGTTCCCATGCCAAGAATGGGTAGCCCCCCCGTCCCCGTCCCCAGTGCCCTCTGCTGCCCTCCAGGGCTGCTGGCCTGGCCAGGCTTCCATCTCACAGAATCATCAAGCTTTGAAGAGACCTTCAAGATCACCAAGCCAAACCATCAACCTCATCCCACCACAGTCACCCCTAAACCACATCCCTACATGCCACATCAAGGTGGCTCTTGAACACTTCCACACCACCTCCCTGGACATCTCATTCCTGACCACTCTGTCAGCGAAACAATTTTGTCTAATATCTAATCTGAATCATTTGAGTAGAGCAGAGTGTTTATTTAGTAAATTGGTGGCAGCAAATTTAATATAAGGTCCTAGCAGAAGGGAAGGTGATGTTTCTTTCAAGTGAAACAGATTTCAGGCTCTCCAAGTCACTCTCTCCAAAGCCTTTCTCCATTAGGAGATGCCTCCAGGGTCTGGCAGGTCCCCCTGTGTATAAAGGAGTGGCACTCTCAGGTCCCCTGGGTTCCTCTCAGTTGACAGTGATGTGGGGTTTGACCTCTGGGAGTTATGAGGATGGATTTTTTGCCTCAGCTTCTTGGTCACCTCAACTTCCATCTTCAGCAGGATCACTGTGTGTTGTCCTTGTGTTCAGAACATCCTCCTGTCAGGAGAGCAGGGAGAGGAATGGCCCATTCCATGTGCTGTAACCTCATTTTCCTGCTCCCATGCCCCAACAGGACCCTGCTGACAACGCATCTGCGTGGGAGCCTTCTGGGCTTGTGGAGGGGAGCACCTTCCTCACAGCTCAGCAGGACTTCCCACTCTTCCTACCTTTGCTCAATTGTTCCCTCTGGTGTTTTAACACACACATTTTTCCTTCTGTGCCTCCTCAGAAGGATCTTAATCCTGTCCACAAATCTCCTCCCTTATGCACAGCCATATCTCACCTGTGCATTCCCCTCTCTCTACAGCAGCCTCTTGTCCTAACCTGGAGGTGCTGCTCCCAGCTCAGCCTCCAAACATCTTCCATGTAATAGGTGATTCTTTCTGGGACACCCAAATGAGCTCAATGCATTTGTTTTACCTGAGAAATGGTGCAGAGATCAGAGGTACAAGAGCACACATATATTTATTTTCATTAGTTCTTTCACTGGATTTGAAAAAATAGCCTGTTTCAGAAGGATTGGCAATGTCTGCACCACAGACATTGATCTGATCTTACATCTGTAAATCCAAGCGTTAGAGGGAGTTCAGTCTGGGGACGAGAGCAGGAGGGGATGAGAGCAGGAGGGGACAAGAGCAGGAGGGGTGACAGCAGGAGGAAGCAGCCCTGTGTTCAGCAGCCCTCACCATCACTAGGCACCTGTCTGTGGGGCTGTGCTCTGCTCTTCACCCTTTCCTTTCTGCCTCTGTACTGGACCTGCTCATCCCCCCCTTCCCTGCCACATCCCTGTTGTGCTCCTGGGATCTCACAGGGACTCACAGCCTTTTTGCAGAGCTCTGGATCCAGCAGTGGGCTGGCTGCCAGGTCACTGTGCTTGTTCCCTGGAATGAGGGCTTCATCTCCTCTCAGGTTTACCAAAAGCAGCCGTGGGTGGCTTGCTGAGGCTCTTCCAAGTCTGGAGGAGAAGCAGGAAGGAGCAGGAGGTGACAGCCCAGCCTGGGAGGGACCTATCTTCTCGCAGAGACCCGCCCAAAATGCTGCTGTTTGATCCTGGAACATTCCACAGGATTTCCCCTAGAATTAGATCCCAGCACCACCTGCACCTCCACAGCTCTGCTGGCCTTGCTCTGCTCCAGCTGTGACCACATCAGTGTGGTCCTGGAGTGGCAGGAGAGGAAGGACCACCCTTCCTTCCCTCGTCATCTGCTCACTCGGCTTAAACTTCATTGCCTTCCTCTGGAGGCCCCAGCAGACACTGATGCTTCATATTTCATCACCGACCTGCAGCCACCTCTGAGGTGGGATCAAGAGCACCAGATATGACCCTTCAAGGCATTCTCCAGCCACTCAAAACCACACAGGCTGCAGCAGAGCAGGCTGTGGCCTCCTCCCTTAGACCGAGATGACAATAATCACCAACTCATTCTCCACTGAGGCTTGGCTGAAGAGCATCTGAGACCTCATTCCCCAAAATTGTCTCTTGAAGGGGCATCAGTTCATCAGCTAGACACCCCTGAGCAGAGAAGGGTCTTGGGTGGACCCTTGGCTGCTTCCTCTGTCATCCTGTGCCCTCATTACCTGGAAAATCAGGTCCCCAGCTTGACCCCTGCACCCCCACTCTTCCACTGGTCTGCAGTCCCCTTCCCTGAGTTTACATCACCTCTCCTGTCCTTCCCTGCATCAGCTTCCATCCCACCCCCTCACACCACAGACATGAGCACCCTGCTCCTCAGACTGGCAGGAAGAGAGGGACAATAGAGGTGTCTGGCTGGTTGGTAACATCAGGTGGTTATGCTGGTGACACAGTTGTTCATTTGCATTTCCTTGGGCATTGATGCTGATATTAATTCAAAACAATTATGGTGCCGTTTTCTCTGTGCAAGAACAGCATGCAAGGGGAGAAGCAGTGTTCCAGACCAAAATGTTTCTTCTCCCTCCAGATCTTCAATGACCTTGTTTGCTTGGAGGAACCTGCTGGTTGAGGGGAGGCCTGGCACCCAGGCACTGCTTCTCCCTGTTGGATGTGCCAGGGGTTGCCAGGAGTTGGCTGTTCCTGGGGGCCTGAGGCACCCTAAAGTGCTGGTGACACGCACAGACGTGGTGGGTGAGGTCAGCTCTGGACAGGCTGACATCTCATCCCAATAGCTACTGCTGCTGCTACAGGGTGCTGGGTGCTTGTGGTGGTACTTGCGCAGCAAGGAGTGTGCTGGAATGTCTGGGTTTGGGTTAGGGAGGTGTCCCTTTGGCCACAACAGAGGCCTCCTGGGCTGAGTGAAGCCACATGTGCTTTACCTCTGTCTTAGCCTTGGGCTCTGACTTCACAGCCCAGCAGCAGCAAGAAACTCAAGAAAGAGGTGCTTTGGTGTAGAAGGCAGGTGAGCTGTGGGGGCAGATGTGAATGCCTTACCTGGCTGTCCCAGGACATGAACCTTTGCTTTAGCAATTCCCTCTGCAGTGCTGGCATATGGAGCTAGTGGGAAGGTGATGAAGGTTTGTACCCAATTTAGGAGGCCAGTCTGCTGATCTGTCCAGGCTTTCCATTCTTCTGTCTGTTGGGATATCCCCCATGAAGGCCTTGGGTCAACACAGTCCTCTTATTCTCTGCTTGGACTGTGCCTCTCCATCTCTCCAGTCTTTGCTTCCTTGGGACAGGTTCTAGGAGGGCTGCTGGGAATGTCTGAGGAGAGCACAGTGCCTCTGCCACAACCAGGCACTCAGAATGTGTGTAATCCCCAGGCAGGAAAAGGTCCCTCTGGCTGAGTGGTGGCAGGTGGCACAGCGGGGTGTCATAGGCACTGCAGCACCCACCTCTCCATTCTGGGCGCAAAGAGCTGCTGCCTCTTCTCTGGACGCCAGTTTGGTCATCTTCTGCATCACCAGGGTGGGAGCCAAGCCCAACACCTGGATCTGGCTTTCCTAGAAAAGTTGTCAAGGTTTGTATCCTTGTCCCAGCCTTCCATCTGAGCCAAGAAACGGGTTCAGCTATTTTCACCCCTCTTTTAGCTCTCACAGACCTTCTCAAACCCAGATGGCCCCCTCCATTCAACTAGGAATGAAAAAACTGTCCTAGGTAGGCTGACTCCTCTTTTTACTCCCATGCCATTCCCAACTCTTGCTTCCCTGTAGCAGGAGTTGTCCAGTTTGCCCCAGCAAAACAGTGCAGGACAGACAGGCTGTGTGCGCACACCAGCCAGCCTGGGATGTTCATCAGTGCAAACCTCAACACCGCGGATTAGATAACTCAGGCTGTGTTCTTTGTGAGGCCAATAGGGTTTGGGGGGCACTAAGAAACATTGGGGATTGTTTTTCCCCTTAGTTATTTACCTGGCTTTTCACAGAGGGAGCATTTTCCCAGTGGTTTGCAGTATGGTTGGGTGGCAGGGAAGGAGGAACCACCCAGTAGCACCTAGTGACCAGATGGGAGAGGTTTAGTGGGAGCTGCCATGAGCAGCACTGGAGGTGAGAGTCAGAGCAGGTTCTGGCAGGTGCAGTGCTGGGACACAGCAAGAGCAACGCTAGAGGTACCATCTGCCACCCCGGACAGGGGGATTGTCCGCAGGATTGTCCTTCCTGCCTCCCCAGGCTCTGCTCAAAGGGTGAGGCACAGAGGGTGACAGGGTCTCCCCTGCCCAGGTCAGTGGCTCCTGGCATGGCCATAGACTGCAGGGGGACTGGTCCATGATAAAGAAGCAAGGGAAGGAAAGACAAAGAGCACTTTCCCACAAAGGGGCTCTGCCCAGTCCTGAGCCCCCAGCAAGGAGCATTTTGGATGTTCTTCTCCCCACCTGGCTGATCTCCAGCTCATCCTCTCAGTCCACATGACACGCATACGGACCCATTCTCACATCTTTCCCTGTCCTGTGGGCACTGCCTCTGCCTTACTCTGCCATTTGCTCTTTGCTGGACACAACCTGGGTATCAGGCAGAGCTGTCAAGTGTTTGTAGCTTGGTTGTGGCCTGGAATGTTCGTCAGGCCTCTCTGACCCTGTGAGGACATGTCCCCTTTTCTCTCTGCCCCGCAGGTCTTCATGAGGGACAG
This sequence comes from Certhia americana, assembly GCA_018697195.1. Taxonomy (NCBI): domain Eukaryota; kingdom Metazoa; phylum Chordata; class Aves; order Passeriformes; family Certhiidae; genus Certhia; species Certhia americana. Next base: position 13,564,012 of record CM031874.1, read on the forward strand.
CCCTGGAGCCCAGAGGGACATACGGTGCACAGGATGCTGAGTCTGGCCTAGACCCTGAGCCCAGCAAGCTGTGAGAGGTATGGGATGGCCCAGAGGTGGCTTTGGGACTCCCAAGGGGGCTGGTGGAGGGGGGACAGACCTGCCTCTGTGCTTGTGGATGAGGGGCAGTGGAGCTCCTGCAGGAGCAGGCTGGGGAGGGGAAGCTGGGAGGGTGATTCAATGACAACCCTCCCTCCGTCTCTTGGTGAATCCTGCAACACACCCCTCGCAAAATAAAGTTATGAAATCTCATGCCCATTGCTATAGTAACGTCACGCCTCCGCCTGACCCACTTTGAGACAAAGGAAGTGTTCCCGAGCTCCGAGCAAGCAGGAGCTGCACACGGGCCCAGCCTGGGCTCTGAAGGGATGGCACAGGGAGCTGCTGGCTTTTCCCACCTGCTCCTCTCTGCCCCGGGACCCTCAAACAAGAGGAGCTGCTTTGTTTGAGGCAATGAGCAAACCCGGTGCTGAGAGCATCTCCACCCTGCATCCCGAGTTCAGGCAGGGTCCTGCCTGGCTTCATGTGGACGTTTAGGCAATGAGAACATCTGCCCTGGAGCAAAGAAACATCCTTGCTCAGCTGGTGGTGCAGCAGTGGCATCCACAGCCATTTGGAGCAGTCTGTAGCTACTCTGCCACGAACATTGAGGGCAAGGAGACAGAGAATCATGAAATGTGCTGAGCTGGAAGGGACTCACAAGAATCATCTATCCAACTCTGGCCCTGCACAGGCACCCCAACAGTCCCACCCTGTGCATCCCTGGCAGTGCTGTCCAAACAGTCCTGGAGCTCTGGCAGCCTCGGGGCCCTGCCCATTCCCTGGGCAGCTCCCAGCACCCTCTGAATGAGGAACATTTCCCTAATCTCCAGCCTGAGCTCCCCTGGCACAGCTCCAGCCCTTCCCTGTCCTGCTCTGGTCACACTGAGCAGAGCTCAGCACCTTCCCCTAGTGAAGACTCCAATGATGTTTGACCTGTGTCTCCTCCTCTCCAGGCTGAAGTTCCTCCTCCTTCTCCTCACACAAAGCATGTTCTTTGTGCCCTAGGAGGGTCAGTGGTGCTGTGGTCCTGGGGCTGCTGATGGTTCTGGCAGCACAGAGAGGCAGGAAGACTTAGATAGGGTTTGAGCAGGGTGTCAGCACAGGAGGCCAAGCAGAGTCTCTGCTGTTCTTTGGATCACGAGTTCTCAGTTGCAACTCTGAGTTGCACTCAGCAAGAGTGGACACCTCCATCCCTGGGAGTCAGGACAGAAGCAGGTCAAGGGCAGCCATTTTCAGGGCTTTGCATCCCACTCTCGCTCCATATATTCAGGGGGTGCAGATATTCCCTCACCCGCTCCAGACCCCTTGAGCAGCACTGGCCAGAACAGATCAGCTTTGGGCCAGAATGTTCTCATTAGCTGCTTTTCCAGCCAAGCTGGAACATGCCCCATGCAGTCACCAGCCTGTGCCCTAAGTACTCTGCAAGGCAGCAGAGGCTGCAGGTAAATTTCAAAGACAGCAATCCAGCTCTCAGCCCTGGTCCTTCCACTCCAGCCTTCTCATCAACTGTCCTGCTCTCTTCCTGAAAATTCCCTTTCTTATCTGTCTCATTTGTCTCATTTGACCTACTTAATGCTTTGCATTTCCTGATTCAGAGCAAATCCCATCTCATGGAGAACTTTGAGAAACTTCTATTTAGGGACAGACAAATAGGTTGCAGCATTTCTGGAGTTTTGCTCCCTGGAGAGTTGATTACATTACCAGTGACATCTGCATGGAAATAAGTTCTCTGTTTCTCTCAGGAGTTCATATGCTCCTCCAGTTTAGACAACACCTGAAGCCAAAAACCTTTGTCATATCACAGCCTTTGACTCTCACAGCATTTGGTTTTTATGGTAGATTAAAACAAAACAAAACAAAACAAAACAAGAAAAGAAAACAAAAAACCCCAAAACAAAAAACCAAAACAAACAAAAAAAGCAAAACCAAACCAAAACAACAAAAAAAGGTAGTATTTAGAGCTCTTAAGGTAAAATAAATGACTCCTTGTCATTTTGTTATGGTGCCAGTCAGATCCTGTCCCTCTCATCACCCCAGCAGGCACCAGCAGGCAGAGACACCCCTTGGCCTGAAGAACAAGCAAGAGTCCCCTGGTGTTCAGCTGTTATGAGGCCTCAGGAGCTGTGTGTAGATCCCACATTCTAACGGCACCAGCCATTTATTCCCATGTGAGGAGGGATGTAGGGAAATTCTTCCCCAGGGATGCAGACTGCTGAGTTCAGGTTGGCACTGTGTGTGTTTCACTTGGTGATGGCTGCCTGGCAGGGTGGTGAGGATGGGCTGGGTGAGCCCCTGGGACACCCTTAGGCAGTGGGCAAACCAGCCCTCTGGAGGATTCCCTGTCTCCTGAGGAGGGATCCCAAAAAGGTGACATGTTTGTCTCACTGGAAACTACTGTCCATTGCTGTGCAGTGAGTGCTTGGTTCTCCTGGTGACACTGTCACGGTGGGTGACATTAACTCCTCCTCAGGAACCCCTGCCTTCATCCCACGATGGGCAGTGCTTTCTTCTGCTCATCCCTGGGGATGGGGTCCACCCCAAGACAGAGCTGCCGAGCCAGCAGCGGGAGCCTCCTGGGAGCAGTGTGGCGGGAGGAGGGTCTGTTGTGTAATGAATTGTTCCGAGCAGGAGCCAGCTATTTTTATCGGCCACGATCAGATTGTGAACTCTGATTCATTGTTAATGCAGGGCTCTGGCAGCCAGCGGCCCCCCGCACCCAGCACCACATCCTCAGCTCCTGCTAATTCAGGGAACGTTTGACTCCGAGCGTGTGGGCAGGCCCACGTCACCTGCACCACAGCACACAAATCCTTTCAGCTCCTTGCAGCAGGGAGAGGGGAGGCATTTCCCCCCTGCAGGTTGCAAATCATCTCTCCCGATTCCAGCCTGTTATTATCATCCTGGTTCCAGATATAAAAGCCACCTCTGTGTTTGTAGCCAGCCTGGATGGCTGGGCCGGGGTTTACATGGGAGCCTGTGGGATGTGGAGTCCTGGAAGAGCTGATCGGCAGAGGGCAGGACCAGCTGGCCCCAAAGGGTGCCCTCAACCCCATCAGTCCAGGAGTGGCTTCCTCCTGGAGGATGTATTCTCTGAGCAGTCCCATTTTACAGGTTGCTGATTCTTCTGATGTGCTGCCAGCCTCTCCTGAGCACCCAAGTGGCTCTTGGCCCTGTCTGGCCAGCCCTGCCTCAGTAGTACATGGGATCAGGGAACCAGAGAATTCTGGAATGGTTTGGGTAGGAAGGGGTCTTGAAGCCCATTCAGTCCCATCCCCTGTCATGGGCAGGGACACCTCCCACTACCCCAGGTTGATGGTTGATCCATACCCAACCTGGCTTTGGGCACTTCCAGGGCAGCCACAGCTTTTCTGGGCACCCTGTGCCAGGGTCTCAGCACCACTTAGAGAGCTCTTTGAGTGCCCTTTTCTGGGTAAAGGCATTGCTCAGCTGTGGCAGTTGTGGCTGCATCAGCAGAGCCAGGTGGCCGGGGAGGGGACAGGGAGTCCTTGCATGGCACATGTGTGCCAAGGGCAGGGGAAAAGGCAGGAGAGAGGCAGCCAGAGCTGCCTGTGGAGGGTGAAATGAGCCCCCAGCCCAACACTCCCTGATTCTGCAGGAGCCCTGAAACACCCAGGGCACCCCAGTCACAGGTGCACCCCCCCCCACAGCCCATACACCTGGGCACCCTCCACGTGTCACACACAGCACTGTGCCACACATATCCCCACTGCCACATGGAGCTGTATGTGCCTCCATGGAATCAGTGAGGTTGGAAAAGGCCTTTGTGGAGTCTGACCATTGACCCTGCACTGGCACACTCACCGCTAAACCATGTCCCCAAGTGAAAAATTCTGGCTACAGTCCCAACCTGCACATACAAGGAGCAGAAATCTGGACGAGTGGGGGGTGCTGTCAGAGCTCCCTGGGATCTGCCAGGCCTGGTGAGGAGTAAGCCTTGCCCAGAGCCTCTGCCACAGATTGGGATGGCAAATGCCAGCCAGCTGCAAAGAGAGATCCTGGAACAGATGGGAGCAGAGACCAGTGGGGCAAGGCTGTGAGGCTCCTCCTGCTGTCCCCTCCTTGCTGAGAGAGGGCAGGAGTCTGCCCTGCTCTCTGCCTTCTCTGTGCCCTCAAGATAAGCTGGTCTAAGGTGGCTTTGCAACATTTAAGACAATAGAAATAGGGCAGCATCTCTTGAAATCCATGTCCACCCCAGAAATTAAAGAGGAGGGGGCATGGTGGGCAGTGGCATCAGTTTTCCCAATTCCCCTGTGGCGCAGAGCCCCAGCACAGAAGCTGATCACAACCAGTGGTCCCTGACATGGCTGGAGACCCATCCCTGGAAGCCAGGTTGTTTGTGGCTTGGAGCAACCTTACAGGTCCAGTGGAAAGTGTCCCTGCCCATAGCAGAGTGTGGAACTGGATCGCCTTTACAGTCCCTCCAGCCCAAACCACTCAGGAATTCTGTTCTGTGATTCCAACCCCTGCCCGGTGTCGGGAGCTGCCTGAGGTGCTGCTGGAGGGGGTTTGGGTGCAGCCCATCCAAACCTGCAGGCTGTGAACCAGGCCCAAGATGCTGTCTCTGGCTGGGGTCTGGTACACACAAAAGTGCTATAAATCAGCTCAGGTCAGGTCAGTTTGTCCCCTCTGAGCATCAGCAAAGCCACTGGGAAGAGCAAGGGCAGTCCTGAGAAAACAGACTGACAGGAACAGAGGTAATGAGGTGAAACCAGTCCCTTTCCATGGGCTCAGGAGTCCTGTCCTGGCCCTGGCAGCCCCTGCTCTGACCTTCTGCTAGACAAGTCTCCTGCAATGACCCTGGTGCTCCCTCTGTGGTGTGGGGCTGACCACCCCTGATGGGGTGCCTGGCTTAGGGCAGGGTGACACAGCAGGGACATTGGGCAGCTGTCCTAGGACAGCCCTTCCCAGTCTGTGAGCTGCAGGATCATGGATTTTGGAGATTTAGTTTCAAGCTTTTTTCATCCTTCCAAATCTAAAAGATGGTGGGGAAGGTCTTTCTGGACTTTTCCCTTCCCTAACCCCATGTCTCAACAAGTGCCAAGGATTGCAGAGAGTAATTGAAATGTAAGAAAACAGTTTAATCCCTCTTAGAGGGAAACCAGCTGACAGAGGAGGCAGCAAAGACAGTGTGGTGGGCACTGGCACATGCCCAGCAACACCTCACACCTCCCTGGCTGGTAAGGGAAGGGATCTTGGAGCAGGCAGCACAGGCAGGAGGATCAGGACCTGTGGCAGCCCCACAGGAGAAGGGAGCAGTGAACTCTGCCATACCAAAGTGAGTACCCACCCCTGGCAGGGGGAAACCAGTCTGGGAGAGAGGGAGCTCCCTGCCCTCCCCTGCTCCCACCGTCCCATCCTTTCTGCTCCCGCCCCTCCAAAACCTTCTCTTCTCTCCTTTACCACTCATCCCCCAACCCTTCAGTGTTTTTTCCCTGCCCCTCTGCCTCTCCAGCACCCAGAGCCAGCCTGACCCTGGCCCTTCTCCTCCTGTGCACGCTAGACCTTCACTGCATGGCATTGATTTACATTTCTTAATTTCATTTCCCTACTTCTTTTGATTCCTAAGGTGGTTTACCTGGAGCCCAGTGAGCACAAGGCAGTCACGGGCTGCCTTAGGAGGACATTCCTGCTAAAATTATCAACTGTTCTCAGAAGGCAAAGATATATTTACTATCAATACCTAGAGACATCCCTTTATAATCAAATCAGGCTGTTGTGTCTCTTTAGGGAGCCTGGTTTCCGTGATGGGAGAAGTGCAGCATCCGTTGGAGCCAGGATGGCCCTGGGTGCAAGGAAAGGATTTTACTGGGATTCCAAAGCTGGTGGAAGGAAGCGGAGAGGGAGGGAGGGAGGTAGAATGGCAGGCAGAGCTGAGCTTGAGCACTTCAGTGTGGTGTTCAGGGAGGATCTGAGCTTCTGCTTTCTGCAGGGCTTCCCCTCCAAGTTGTGCAGGTGGAGCTTGGCCATCCAAAACCATCTGGAATTCAGATCAATAGCTCAGCCTGGAGCCTGTTCTACACCCCATCCTTCTCTTCTGTCGGAGGGTTTCCTCTGGGGACATCACCTGGGGCTCTCTGTCACCACTCTGTGAGCACTGTGGGTACCAGCTGGCACATCCTGAGCCTCCCTGCTGGCATCTCCCAGCCAGCACCAACCCAGATCCACCAGCCCAGTGGATTCCATGGGCAGGGGACTGATGCTGCTGGAGAGCACAGCAGGAATCGGGATCGCACCCACCGGTACCAAGAGCAGCTGGGCCCTAGTCAAGGCTAAGGCTGCTTTTGGTGTTTGGGTAGAAAGTTCAGGTTTGGTATCAACATTTGCCAGCTCAGGCCATATCCCCATCCCCAGATGCCTTGGCACTGTCTGTGTGGTGGAGAGGGGCAAATCTTCACCCCCAGAGCAGCACAGCCCAGACCACAGGGCAGGGCACAGCCTGGAGGTGAAGGCAGCTGGAGCAGCTCAGCAGCAGGAGAGAAGGAGCCACTCCATGGGGCCATGCAGCCTCTGCAGCGGCTCAAATCAGGACCAGGCATGCCTGCTGTGGGACCCTGGGATGCCCAGGGATCAATGTTGGGCAGTTGCCATGAGTGCAGCAGGCAGTGGGCAGTGCCTCAGGGCAAGTGGGACGAAGTCAGCTTGGGCAGGACCCCCGGAAGCAGGGCTTGGGGGAAGGGGAGTGGGGAGCATGATGGGAAGCCCAGGGTGCTCACAGCAACTTTAGAAAGCCCAGCTTGGCTCTGCCAACCCACTGGGAGCAACAGAATTAAATGGAGATTGCAAAGCCCATCAAACCATGGAATAAATTCCACTTTTTTGTTTGTTTGTTTGTTTTTGGGGGTTGTTTTTTTGGTTTTTTTGTTTCTTTTCTTTTTTGTGCTTCCAAACAATTCCTTAAAGCTCTGACTGCTTTTCATTAATAATACATTTTTCCCTGAGTGAGGAAGACAAGCTTGTCGATTCCTGCCACCCTGCAGTGATCAGTGACTCCACTCCCACACCGTTTTGCTGGCCACACTGGGGGACAAGTTCCTTGGGAAGACTGGAGACCAATTCACAGTTAAAAGGGATAAGCCAGGAGCACAGACTGCTAACTCTGCTCCTCACAGGGAGCTCCATCTGCATGTGTTAAAAGTCACTCTCTCTTTTTCAAGTGACACTCAAACTAAACCAAAAAAAACCTAAGATAAACTAAACTAAAAGGTAACAGGAAATAAGAGTTCATTTATACACTCTGTAATTTTAAGTAGGTTTTAAGTATGGAAAATCAACTTATTGATTGACAGCTCAACTCATATAAATGTTCATTGATTTTTCTTTTAAGCAAATCCAAAAGGTTTGTCATTTTTCCCTGTATAACACAGTAAAGATGAGGATCACTCTCAACCAAGCAGGATGAGGCAAACCCACTGGGGAGATGTTCAGTGAGGATCCCCCAGGGGATCTCTCTGTCCCAGCTGCCTTTCCACCACTTCACTTTCCTGCTGAAAGGAAGGGACCGACCCCAGCCCCTCACTGTGGCAGAGGGGACAGAGGGGCTGGCTGGGAGGGTGGCACAGGTGACACAGATCCCCAGGAGTGGTGCAGCCCATCAGGAATCATCATCTGAGCAGCCAACAGCTTCTCAGGTCAGGCTCTGAGCGCTCAGAAACACCTCAGCTCTTACACTGACACACCACGCTCTGGGGCAGAACCTGCCAGGAAGGCAGCACTGGCTGGAGAGGAGGTGTTTGCCATTGTGTCACGTTAACACAGCTGCAGGAACTGTGCCAGCCCTGGGATCCATCACCTCGGGAACACCAGGCACCCTGCAAAGCTGGGGTGCTCGGCTCTGGACTGCCTGAGCTCAACAGGACCTGCTGGGTTTGATAGCAGGCTTTCCTCCAACCCCCTGAGCAAATGGGAATGGCAATGTTATTAAGCAGCTTGTGGCTGGGCACTGACACACACGAGCACTGAAACTGCAGTGGGAATGTGAATCCTGCCCCTCCTCTGCTGGGCCCTGCTCTCTCCAGCCCCTGGTCTCACACCCCTTCTCCTCCCCTTCTGCCGCTTCCATCCTGCTTCTCTCCTTTGTCCCTTAATCATGGTGGCATTTGCTTTCAGAGTGGGACAGGGATGTGCCCCCAGTGAGGAGTGGGCTTCCAGAGGGGTTCCCACTGGGCTCTCAGCACCTGTCCTCTTCCTACAGCTGCAGGGAGGTCTGCGAGGGCTCTGCCACACCGTCCCTGAGCCATGGTCTAGGAAGCACTGGGACCATGAAGGGCTTAGGAGACAACAGAAGCCGCCATCTCTCTGAAAACCTGGACTCCCCTCAAGACTCTCTTTATGCCCCCCAGGACAGGAACCCTTATCTCCTCAGCCCCACTGACTCCTTCACCATGGATCCCAGATTCCCGGCCCAGAACACCGTCCATGGTGACTGTCTCCTTCCGCTCAACAACCAGATCTCCAACAGCAGCACTTTCCCCCGCATCCATTACAACTCCCACTTCGAGGTCCCAGATGACAACCCTTTTCCAAGTCATGCCCAAGCCACAAAGATCAACCGCCTGCCTGCCAACCTTCTCGACCAGTTTGAGAAGCAGCTGCCCATCCACAGGGATGGCTTTAGCACCCTCCAGTTCCAGCGGAGCGACGCGAAGCACCGGAGCGAGAGCCCGGGGCGCATCCGGCACCTGGTGCACTCTGTGCAGAAGCTCTTTGCCAAGTCCCAGTCTCTGGAGGGCCCCACCAAGGGCAACGTGAATGGGAAGAAGGGGGCAGATGATGCCAAGCAAAACCGGAGGAGCAAGAGCAAGGACCGGGCGAAGACCTCTGAGCCCAAGCGCAGGACCAGGTCCAACATCTCTGGCTGGTGGAGCTCCGATGACAACCTGGACAGCGACACCTGCAGCTACCGCAACCCCATGGGGCTGATGACGCTGGGCCGGCAGCCCGACCACAGCCAGCCAAAATACTTCATGCACGCCTACAACACCATCAGCGAGCACATGCTGAAATCCTCCAAGAGCAATAACGACCTCAAGGTCACCCCTTGCACCAATATCCCCATCAACAATGACTCTAACTACATCAAGCGGGGCTCCTGGTCCACACTGACGCTCAGCCATGCCCGGGAGGTGTGCCAGAAGGCCTCCGCCACCATCGACAAAGCCTTGCTCAAATCCAAGTCCTGCCACCAGGACTTGGCCTACCACTACCTGCAGGTGGGTGCTGCAGGGGAATATGGGGTGCTCCGTGCAGGGAGAGCATGGGAGTTCAGGGACATCCTCTTGGTGGGCACCCGTGTGACCTTAGCAAACATCTCCAAATGGTTCAGCTGCCACCTCAGGTCACACTACCAGGAGGTGGCTGGGGAGGGTCCTGGGAACAGACCCCTACTCCTGCAGAGACATGGGTGCTGATGGGGCCCATCTCCCACAGCTGCAGCGCAGTCCCAGCACCTTCAGTCCCTGTGCCGGACTGTGGCAGTGTGGAGGGGACATGCCACCCCACATCCTCCACTGGGTGTGATCCCATTTCCTGCAGGCCTCCCACGTGTCCCCACCGCCTGCCCAAGCCCTGCAGGTTCTGGGGGGCACTCCTGGGCAGGTGGGGATGTAGCTTCCCCGTGTGTCTGTTTCCTCTGAGTGCCCACACAACTGGGCATGCTGAGGGGCCACGTCTCACCAGACACAGCTCCCCAGGCTCTGCTGGAGACCCCTGTGCCACTGCCCACAGGCGGAAGGTCAGCCGCACTAACACTCACCCCTTATCTCCACGCATCACAAGGATGTGCCGGCGTGCCCAGTCAGCCCCGCTCTGCCCAGCTTCCCCGGAGCACTGGTAGGACCAGCAGCCACCTCGCTGCTCACCCACGGGGCAGGGCTGGGGCAGCAGGGCAGTGCCAGCCCCGCTTGCATGGCCTGCATGGCTGATGCTGGTTTGAAACCTTGGCACCTACAGCTCCAGGCCTGTGGCAGGTTCCAAAAGTGACACTGGAGCGGCATGAACCTGGTTGTGCCCTAGAGAGAGGAATGAAGACAAATAAGCCAGGCCTGGATGGGGGAGGAGGGGACCAGTCTGTGTATGTAAATCTCTAGCATCCTTTTAATGCAGAGGTGCCAGGGGCTTCCCTGACTGTGCCCAGTGGGCTTAGAGACTTTAAAAAGCCATGAATTATTGAAACACATTCAGTTTCCAATAGCTCGCTGGCCATGACTGCAAATCAAATTTCCAAGGGACTGAACTGACTGCATCAGGAACACCATCAGGGAAAATGATCTTGGCCTGGTTCCTTTTCTTTATCCCTGCTCCTTCCAGTTAAGCATTTGAGGTTAGAGAGCTGCAGCCAAGCTCTCCAAGGGCTCTGTTCCCCTCAGGCTGCAGCACAGAGCCCAGCAGGCAGCCCCATCAAGCCCTGGGCTCTGGGGTGCAAGGCTGCCCTGCTCCTTCCTCCCCATGTAATGAGCCTCCATTTCTTGACAGCCTGACGCAGGGCTGTGGGCACAGCTGGGTGGCACGAGCCTGGCCAGCAGCTGGGCAGCCCCACCGCTCAGCTTGGAGGACACAGGTGCCCCGTGGAGCTGGGACCAGCCCCTCAGCCCCGGGCCAACCGACGCAGGCAGTGTCCAGGTAGGGATCTTGTTTTTAGGAGGAGCTTTTGCTCAGCTCCCTCCCCCTCTGATCCTCCTGGGACCACTGGCCAGGGGCAGCAGCCTGCGCCACCAGACTTGGAGCGGGCAGGGAGCAGCCAACAGCCATGACTGGCATGGCTGGAGGGGCACTGGGGGACACTGGGGTGTGATCAACATCCCCAGTGCCTGGGGCAGGCCCTGTGCTCAGTTCACCAGCAGTTCACCACCAGAGCCAAGACCCCAGGCAACCAGTCCCAAAAAACACGATGCCTGGTTCCCCCACAAGCTGACAGGTCACAGGTGCTTGGGCTCACCTTGTCCCCAGGTGCCCAGTGTCAGCCCCAAAGATCAGGGCACAGGGCTCAGGCACCTCGTGGGAGGATGGGGTCATTGTATCGCAACCCCTGCTTGTCACAGGAGAGGTGATGGAGAAGTCACCTCTGGAGCCTGTGTGTAGGGAATGTCCTTTTGCAAGGTCACCAGTCTCCTGTCACACCTGGGGACAGGGCAAGACCACTCACTCTGTGTGCCAGGGGGAGGAACAGCAAGGATCTGCTTTCCCAGTGCCTGGGGTTCATGGGGACCCTGCCCTGCTGCAGAGAGGGCTGCTGCCAGGCAGAAATGCCCAGTGGGTGTCAAGGTGCAGGGACGTGAGGGAGGGTGGGGACAAACAGGACACCCCAGCCTCCAGGCTGAGTAAGCCCTCAAGGCTATTCACCTCTCCTGCCCCATTTAAAGGGTATGGGGTTTTGGGGGGATTCATTAGCAACTGTTGGGGGACAATGTGATGTTTCCAAGCCCTGGAAACATCTATAGCTGGATGTTGGAGCTGGTGATTGCCCAGTTCCAGGTCCAGGCCTGTCCCATCAGGGTAGGGGTTTCTCGGATCAGTCCCTCGGATTATACAGCTCCATCCTTAGAGCACAGTCCCCAAGGAGTGAGGCTGTGCTCCCCATCCCCTGTCCCCATGGGCCCCATGTGCAGCTGAGAGTACAAGGAAAGAGTGAGCAGGAGTTGTGGATCCACATTCAGCACCAAAGGCATAGGCAGTGTGGAGGCTTCAAGGGGACAGTCACCATTAACCACATCATCCAGATCAGCCTCCCCAGCCACACCTACAGTCAGACCACACCAGAGCTTCCTTAACCTCCAGGAGCCCTGAAAATAATTCATAATCCAGAGTGAGTGGCCTGTTCAGTGCCAGCCACTCCACGATGCTAAGTGCCTCACGCCAGCCCCACCAAGCTGCCATAAAGCAGGAATACAGCCCAGGTCCTTCCCAGAGGGTGCCCTGCCAGAGGGACAGACTGGCTCCAGTTTGCTTTTCAAGGATATGGCTGAGCCCATGGGACAGCACAAGGAACACAGCCGAGGGAGCAGCGCTGTGCCTGCAGCAGTGGAGCCTGTGCATGGCCCGTGCACCCCTGGAGTGCTCAGCAGGGCATTCCTGTGCTGCATGTCCGTGTGTGTGGGGCTGGGCTGCATGGCAGAGCTGGCACTTGTGTGATGGAAACCCTGTTTGCTCCTCGAGTCTCTTCCCCATGACCAGCCCCCAGTGGAGTGAGCGCTGCAGCTCCTGTCCGGGAGTGGAGCTTTCCCTTTCCCCCCACTGCCCACTCCGTTAGTGCTCCAGAGATTGGGGGGTGCCCCAAGGGAAGTGTTCCCCATCGCCCCTTTCCTCTTCCCTCCACGCTTGGCTCATGGCAGGAGAGCAGCAGAGCCAGATGGTGCTGCTGGTTGGTGACTGTGCAGCACTCAGTGACAATGCAGTGTTGTGGCAGCAGTGGAGCACAGCCCCAGGGGTGGACACATGCTTGGATCCCACATCCCTGCACCACATGGACCACAACTGGGCACAAGGAAGGACCCATGTCCTGCAGCCCCCTAAGTCTCCATAAAGTTTCCAGACCTGAGCATCCTCTTAGTCCCACTCCTTCCACCAGACACAAAGCACGATGGGCAGAGCCAAGGCCACACGTGGGAGAGCAGCAGGAAGGACAGCAGAGCCCCACCACCCGTGAGGAGCTGCTCTGTGCCTGGCCTGGATGTCCTCACACCCACTTGGGCATGAGACACAGTCTGTGCTCAGAGCCTCAGGTCACACCTGCCATTAACTCTGCTGCCATCGAGGGGCTGCACTGGCCACTGTCAAGTCTGCCCTCGATCACAGAAGCTGCTCTGGACTCGTCACCCCCATCTCAGGGCCTCAGACTGTGGGACAGTGTCTTCACATTCTCCTGCAGAGAAGCATCCCAGAGGACCCTGATCAGCACCCAAAGGACCTGTACTGCTTTTGCAGGGCCCCGAAGGCACTTGCTTGTCTCTGCAGGTGTGACACTTACAAAACACTTGTCCCGCTCTGTGTCACGTGGGAGCAAGAGCTGTGGGAGTCCCGGTGGACTCTGAGCAGGCAGAGGTGGGACACGCTCCAAAGTGGGGTAGCGGATTCACAGTGTCCTCCCAGGAAGCACCTTCCTTCCCCTTGACTGCTGAACTGGAATGCGGAGGACCTCGAGAGCAGCTCTGTGTCCTGCTGCCTGGCCAAGGCACAAAGCTGAGGAGAAGCAGGGAAAGGAGGATTAAGGCACCTTGGTCAGGACCAGGTGCTCTCTTGATGCCTCAGGAAGGCTGTTCCTGAGAGAGGGACAGGTCCCAGTGGGGCAGGCAGTGCTGGGCCTGCACCAGCAGAGAGAACTGTCTGGAACTGTCTTTGTGCTGCTGTGCCCAGAGAGCCCGAGGCCAGGAGGCAAATGCAGCAGCCATGACAGAACTGACAGCCCCCAGCCCGTGCCCTTGAGTAGTGGCAGCAGAGCAGCTGCAGGATCTTTAGGTCTTAAAGCCCCCAGTGTCCAGGGCTGAGCTCAGCACCCCTCACTGCCCCACACCATCAAGTGCTGGCCCTGCTCAGGGATGGCTGCGCAGTCCCTGTCCTGCAGTCCCTGTCCTGCATGGCACACGTGGCTACTGGCTGGCCCTGCCCTCCTCAGCCAGGGGCTGCAGCCAGCCCTGCCTGCCCCCCTCCAGCCCTGTCTGCCCTTCACTAGCCCTCCCTGCCCTCTCCAGCCCCATGCTGGCCCAGACCCCACAGGCAGGAGCTGCAGCTCAGCCCAAGGAGAAAGCAGTCAATAAAATGCAGTCTCCAGTCAGACCTGACACAAAGGTGATCAATATAAAAGTGATTCTCAGTGTCCTTGTCTCCTTCAGAAAGGGTCAGAGCCAGGCATCCCAGTTACCTGTGGCAGGACTCAGCTGAAGCCAGCAGGGTCCCTCCTGGCCTCAAGGCCACCAGCACAGACAGAGGCTGGGGCAGAGGCAGCACTCACACCCAGCAGGGAAAGTGTTCTGTTCTTGCACTTACAAGGACCTGACGGATGACACCCACAGCCCCTGAGCTGGACAGTCATGTGAGCAGCCAGCCTGGGAGCCATGGCCAAGCAGAAAGATTGCAGGAGCAGAGTGGAAAGAACTTGGAGAATCCACACCAGCAGCAAGTGGGCCCAGGGAGGCCTGGCCAGTGTGTGTGCCTCATGTGGAAGACTCACTCTACTTTGGTCCCCAGCTGGATCTCACACACCTGGATCAGCCCTGGCTCTGTTCCACATCCCCCAGGAATGTGGGTGCACTCCAGGCGGGGCCTGTCAGCAAAGCAGCCCCAAGGGTTGGACACAGGGAGCAGGTTGGTGGGACACAGACTGAGCCCCTGCTCCTTCAAGCAGGAGAAAGCCCTCGGCTCTGGTGTGTGGATTGAGCCTGCACCTGGACACAGCCTGCAGCCTGCAAATCTGAACCTCACCTGAAGGTGCTACAACCCAGCAGTGTCAAACACAACCTCAGATTGGCTCTGGCTCCCATGGAAGCGCTGCTGGGAGCAGGGTGGGAATATGCACCACAGGACTCTGCCCCTGCATCCCCAGAGCACTGTGTGAGCTGTGGCTGCTCAATCCCATGGCTCCCTGGGCAGCTGGGCAGGTCCAGCAGCTCTATCCAGCAAAGCCAAGGTGGAATCTCTTGCCAGCACAAGCTGTGCTCAGCACAAGACCTGTCACTGCTCCTCCATGGCATCCCCAACTGCTGCTGGAGCAGTCTGGATAGCCCTGGGCTGCCCTGGCGCTGGCATAGCATGAACATTGCTGCATCCTCACATCTGGCCTGGCTGCTCCTTGGCCATGTCCTCGAGGGCAGGACAAAGGCCAGCAGCAGTCCAAGTGAGCCACAAAGCCAAGGCTTGGTCCTGGAAACTTGGCTTCCCCATCTTTCTCCTTACTTGTCCCACATCACATGTGGCTCATCCAGGTCAGTCTTGGGCACTGTGGCTTTGCCTCTGGTCTGCTCCACAAACCCTTCACAGGATGGGCAGATGGGGTGGCTACTGTGGCTGCTCAGTGCTTCAGCCTCCCATGGGACCATCAGCTCACTCCCCTCTAGTGAGGGAACAAGAGACTGTATCTGCCTTGAGTTAACTATGGAGTTGTCATCTTGGTGGGTTTAGAAGTGCTTTTCATGCCCAAGGTGCTGCTTATCCCTCTACAGAGAGGCCAGCACTAGGTCTGTGTACCCAAGCTGCTCTAGAGGGACTTGTGAGAGCCTGACTTGGTTTCTGAAAGTAATTTCAGCCACTCAGAGTTAAATTCAACTCAAAACCTTAAAGAGCCCATGAAGGTCTGGGCTCCAAGCCCCAACCCTACTCCATGACAGCACTTCTATGTTCAGTGATGTGGTCTGTGGAACACCCAGGTCCAGCCCTGTCCCAGTGCTCCACACAGGCCCAGTGAGACCGTCCCCTCCTCCCCCTGTTACGCCTGGCATCGTGCAGCTTGTCCTGGCTGTGTGAGCATGTCTGGGATGGAGGTGTCCAGCAGCGGGGAATGGCTGTGATGTGCTAAAACAGAGTCCACCAAACCAAGAGCTGCCTGGCATGAACTGGTAAGGGAGGGTTGTGAAGGAATTGTATTACTTATTCCCACTACACTACAGCAGAAGGTCCAACAATCTCCCCAGTTCCCCATGATCCTGCTGGTCCCAGGATCATGGGTCTGTGCCATCCCTCACAATCTGCTCACGCTCCCCTTCCTCCTGCAGGTGCCTCACGGGGAGTGGAACAACACACTGTCCCGGGATAAGGACAGTGAGATCCCGTGCCGGCGCATGCGGAGCGGGAGTTACATCAAAGCCATGGGGGATGATGATAGCGAAGACTCAGAAACCAGCCCCAAACCATCCCCGAAAACTGCAGCTCGGAGGCAGAGTTACCTCAAGGCCACCCAACAGTCCCTGAGTGAGCAGAGCACCACACAAAGGTAATGCTGGAGCTCCTCTGGGAGCTCTGCACGGGTCCTCAGGGCCATCCCTGGAGCAGTCCTTGAGTTGCAGCACCCCATGTGGCATCAGAGCCCAGCAGTCCTCCTGCCCCCCAGCTCTAACACAGATGAGGAAACAAGGGGGATGGGAGAAGATGTGGCTCCCCATCCTGGTGATTCCCTGTAGTAGCCCTGATATTAGGAGCTGCTTCAGATCTCTGTCCCCTCAGTCATGGGGAGAGCACTCATCTGATAGAGCTGTGGGGATTTCCTCTCTAAGCATCTTCTGCTCTGGGGAAATGCAGAGATCCCAACCCCAAGATGTTCCTTGG
Organism: Certhia americana; assembly: GCA_018697195.1. Classification (NCBI taxonomy): domain Eukaryota; kingdom Metazoa; phylum Chordata; class Aves; order Passeriformes; family Certhiidae; genus Certhia; species Certhia americana. Next base: position 13,580,362 of record CM031874.1, read on the forward strand.
CTATGGAAGCTGCTCACCCTGCTCAGTGTCCTGTCACTCAGGACACTCAGCCTGCTGGGACTGTGCCTGGAGCTGCTCTGCTCCAGAGGTGTCCAGGGACCTTGTGACCAGCCAGAAAGTTGGCACACTGGGCTGGGTGATATCCTGAGCAGCTGAGAGGTTTGGCAACAGGTATTGAGGGAGGAAGACCCACAGTGGTTTGGACCAGACAGACAAAGCCAGTGGAGCAGAGGAGAAGCTTTGCTTGGCCAGAGGCTGGTCCTGCAGGAGAGGCTCTGCATGACCGGGGCAGTGATGCTGTGCAGTGTCCTCAGCAGCTGCTCCACATCCCAGGACAAGACACCTGGGGGCTGTCCATGTTTCAGATGCTGCAGCTTGGGCAGCTGTATATGCTACAGAGGGGCAGGGAGAAGCAAGAGCCGCTGGGGATGAGCTGCTGCCACTCAGCACGCAGAGGGAAGTGTCTTGCCGGCAGTGTGGAGACACCTCACAGAGCCTTTGCATCGAGACCTGGTGCTGCTTTCTGCTGGGAGATAGTGACAAAATCAGCTGTGGGGAGCCCTGGGAATGCCTGCTCTGGATCCATCCCTGTTCCGAGCCTTCACATCTGCCTCAGGGGAGCAGCTTGGGGTGCTGGAGTCTCTGGTGAAAAATACCCACATAGAGAGGCTGCAGCTCCTTCTGCCCTGAGCATCGTCCATCCAGAACGTGTCTATCGGGATGTGGCCTGCCCTGAGCGCTGGGCTCAGCCAGAGCCGGGACAATGCTGGGAAAGATCTGGGGAGCGCGGCGGGTCGGGACAGCAGGATGCAGCTGCGGGGAGCTCCGGGCAGGGCTCGTCCCTACAGGAGCTCTGCGGGGACAGGACCCTGCGGGATCCTGTCCGGGACGAGGCTGGAGCCGGAGCTGGAGCTGAGGAAAGAGCCGGGGCTGAAACCAGGAATAGAGCCGAGAATTGAGCCAGGAATAGAGCCGGGGCTGGAGCCGGGAATAAAACCGGGCGTGAAGCCGGAGCGGGGGCCGGGAGCGGAGCGCGGCCGCCACCTGGTGACCGGCTCTCAGCCCGAGCCCCGGCAGCCGAGAGACCCCGGGCTGTGGCTGACACGGGGGGGGGGCCCGGGGACGGCCAGAGACAGGGCAAGGCACAGTGCTGTCCCCCTGCGAGGGTCTCTGCCCCTGCAAGGACTGTTGGCCGCTCTGTGACTCGGTTTCCCCCTGGGGAGGCGGGATGAAGGCCGGTGGGGTGTCATAGGGACACTGCCCACCCCAGGACATGGCTGTCTCATGGTGTGAGCTCACGGACAAAACCCTCAGCTTGAGAGAAACCCGGCAGTCAGCAGAGAGCCCAGGGCTAGGGGTGCCACATGGCCGTAGGTCCCCATGTGGACTGGGTGTCTCCTGCACCTCCCCTGGCAGAAGGGACAATTCCCCAGTCCCATCCCACCCCGGGATGAACACTTCAGTGTCCCTGTGGGATGCCCACATGATGCACAAGGCTGCTGTGCCCTCCGCTGTCCCCAGGCAGGTAACAATCAGACCTGGCAGATGTGAGGGAAGTGGCGCCATGAGGGCCTCAATTGGGATCACAGACGATTCCACAGAGAGAGACCCCACAGCTGTCCTGGGCTACTGTGGCTGTCCCCCACCGTGTGCACCCAGCCTGTGACTAGGACTCCTTCACACAGGGTCTCATAGGGGAACAGATCCCTAAGGGAGCCCCATCCCTCCCAGCCCCCATGTGCCTGAGTCTCAGCTGAGGTCTAGGCTGGGTCGGAATCAGTGAGAACCCTGCTCTCCTCCTGTGCAGAGCCTGCTGCTGTGCTCCAGGATGCAGTGGCAGTTTCTCCCAGCAAAGTTGTACTGGAAATACTGGTCCCCTGCTCATGCAGCATTGTCATTCCAGCTAGGTTCCCATTGGACTTCTTCCAGATCATCTTTTGAAATGTCCTCTATAGAAATGTAAATATATATATCTTGCAGTTGTTTCCAATTGCAAAGTCCGCAAAATACAAATTAAAAGTCATTTCTCACCCTGCCTCTCCCCCCTTTTCCAGCAATCCAGGCAGTGCTGTGACTGGAGGCTGTCATAGATCACACATGCTCCCCGGGGCACAGCTGGATTAACTTGGCATCTGCAGTGCATTCCTGGGGGCGGCAGGACCCAAAATCTTGCTCGTCTCTTTCCACTACACCTCACAAACCTTTCCCTGTGTGCCACACCCCACCCAGGGGCCAGTGGGGTGAGGAAGGGCTGCCTTCCCCAGCAGCCAAGCAGTGGAGGCAGTGCCCAGCATCATCTCAGTGCTGCCACGCGTGCCTGTGCCTGCTGCTTGTGCCTGATGCCTGTGCCTGGCAGAGGGGCTCTGGCTCTGCTTTGGCACTGCCCCAGCCATGGGGACACCCTCACACCCTCTCTCTGCTGGCAGGAGCCTGGACCGCCTGGACTCTGTTGAGATCCTCCTACCTCCGAAGTTCCCAACCTGGGAGGAAGAATACAACCAGATCTCTGATAGTGTCAATGAGTCCAGCTGCATCAACCAGGTGAGGTGCTGAAGTGCTGACCCACTGTGCTGGCACAGCCAGCAAGGGAGGAGGCCAGCTCAGGAAAGAGGGAGCATCTTCTTCCCTCTTCAAAACAAGGCGCTGGCTGTGCTCCAGGAACTGCACAGGCTGTTCCCCAGCAGCTTTACCAGTGTCATGTCCTGCTCTTTAATCAGGATTCCTATTAGACCTCCTTCATGCAGCTCTGCCTCCTCCCACACTGCTCGTGCAGCCAAAATCCCTCTGCCATAGGTATGGTAACCCAGAGGGTGCCCCACAGTGCTGGGGGAAGCTCAGGGCTGCTCTGCATGCAGGGTCTCACTGTGTCACCCCCCTGAACCATCTGCAAGGCTGTTCAACCTTGCTGCAAGCCCCTCATGCCCACTGGATGGGTCCAGAACCAGGGCCAGCCTCGTCTGGTGGTGTCCAGCCTAGGACCCCGCAGGGTCACGAGGGGCAGTCACCCTGCTCAGCTCAGGACCTCACCCCTCATGCAGAAGACTGAACCCAGGAACCAGGTGCCTGTAGCTGGGGAGGCTGTCCTGCCAGTCAGCTGGGGATGTCTCTTTTGGATATTCCTAGGCCACGTGGCAAAGGATGCCTGTGAGGTGCTGGCAGAGGATGGCAAACCCACGTAGGTGCCACAAGGTGGGCCATGCCCCAGCTGCAACATTTGGGATGCAGTTGATGCAAAATGGGTCTAAATTCCCACACCATGGTTGTGGGATTGCTCTGTAGCTCTTGGGCCTGGGATTGCTCTGGACCTGCCTCCCAGGTTGGGAGATAACTGGTGCCAGGAGAAGCCTTTGCAGAGGTCCCCTGTCCTCATCTCAGCCCTTTCACCGCAGGGCAGCAATGGCTCCACAGCTTTGCCCAGCGAGCCCTGTCACTGATGATGCCACACAGATGGGCCTCTGTCCCATCTGTTCTTGTGTGTCTGTGTAGGGACATGTGCCCACATAACTGCTCTGTGTGTGCAGGGGGGAGCCAGAGCAGCGGGGGGGAGGGGGGTGAGCATCAAGAGCCCTGAGGTGAGGGGGGAAGGGGCATGTCCTGCCTGTGTTCCCATCCAAGTGTGGGAGGCTCTGAGCCCCTTGGCTGGAGTCTCCTGCTGTTCCAGAGTGGTCAGAGCCCTTGGAGGGGAGCTCAGGGAAATAGGGGTATTGCTGGGCATTCCTGTTCCCTGTGGTCAGTCCTGTCCCTTGTGCAGCAGCAGCAGCAGCAATGTGCTGGGTGTCTCCAGTGCACAGTCGGGTCAGGACCATCATGTTTTCGTCCTTTGCATGTCAGTCTGTGCTGAAGTCTCTGCAGGAGACCATGGGTCTGTGCTCCATCCATGTCTAGAGCTGCTTCCAGGAGCTGAGTGCAGCACCCCCATGGAGACATCAGGAGGGTCTTGGAGTTGAAGGGTCTGAGCAGCCCAAGATGTGCCAGGAGCTGCGCAGACAGCCAGCCCAGAGCCAGACTGGTGGCACTGGGATTGCTGGGGGCATACCGACTGCCACAGCACCCTCTGCTCACATGGGGGCTGTGCCATCATGTGCACTCTGCCACTGTCCCCTGAAAACCAGGAGTTCAGCTGCAGCTGGTTGGGATTGAGAGGCCTCCCACAAACTGCACGTCTGTTGATCCAGGATGGAGCTGGTTCATCTGCCAGTGCATGCTGGTCTCATCTATCCCAGTGCCAGAGGCAGTTCCTGCCCTGCCCTCACTTCCATGCAACTTCCAACATCTTCCTTGCTTGTCCAGCCAGACCCCAGTGTCTTCCCACATGGAAACATCCCAACTCTGATAGACAAGTCCCGTCTGCTTGGTTTTGACCCCACACAGCTCCACCGTGCAGCCCTCCGGTGCATGTGTCAGCACCCCCTGTCACACCAACAGGGACAGAGGTGGTGACCCCAACTCTGACGAGCCCCACTGTGAGCTGTGCCTGTGCAAGAGGGCCAGACCCATTCCCAGAGCCAAGCCTCTTCTCTCAGATATACTTTGAACCTGGATTCTTCCTGAGAGGCAGGTGGTGCCAGGCAGAGCCCTGAGGGTGGAGAGGAGGAGGAGTAGGCAGCCATGCCCCCACAGGCAGTGCAGTGTCTGTCGGGTTTCTGCCCATATGCTGAGCATCTGCTGTGGCTTTGCTCTGCTGGGGATGCAGAACAGCTTTTGTGTGGCTTCTTCTGGTGCAGGGAGACAGCAGAGAGGTGGTCAGCCCAGCCCTGCAGGCTGAAGGACAGCTCCCCCCACATGGAACACTCGGACATCCCACGCCCCTGGCTCTGTGGGCTGTGAGGTGGTGGCCAGTGCTGGGGCCTACCCAGAGGTGCTCAGTGGGAGCCATGGCCACCTTGCCCAGCTGCCCCTGTGTGCCATGGGGTGTGCCAGCACGGTGTGCTTCTGGTGTCCCCTGTGGGTATACATGGGTATGCTGCACACAGCAGGCTGAATGCTCAGCAGCTTCTCCCGTGGTTGAGGTGTCCTGTGGAGCTTTGCCGTGTCTGTGCCACTGTCTGAGGGGCCTGTGTGGCCTCGCTTGGCATCTTACGAGCTCTGCAGTTTGTACTGAAGTGTCAGCAGCAGTGGCCCCAGGGGATTTGCCCCCTGCTCCCCCTTGTCCTTGGTCCCTGTGCAGTGACTGTCTGTGTGAGGGGCTCCCCTGTTCTTGGCCTTTAACCTTCTCCAACTCTTTCTTCCAGATCTTTGGACCCCCCTCACTTATCCCTCAGATATTTACCCATGGAGAGCAGGTATTGTCCCACTGGCGTTTCTCTCATCCTTCCTCATGGAGCTTTCTGGGGCCAGCCTGGACACCTGTGGCAGGGTGTGAGGCAGGCTCTGGGGTCAGCCCATGCCCAGGCAGGAGAAGGAAAAGAGGAGGAGAAGGAGACAGCACTCCTGACCCAGGCACTGCAAGGCAGCAGGAGAGCTTGAGTCCTGGGCCCAGCAGGGACTTAGGGACCATCAGTTTTAGGAAGAAAGCAGATGAACTTCTTGAGCCAAACCTCATGGAGCTCAGATGCCAGTGCTGGGCAAAAAGAATGTCCTTGTGTGCCAGGAGAAAGAAAGGGCCAGGAAAGATGGATGTGGGCAACAGAGCCAGTCTCAGCATCTCTCACCTATATTTCAGAATGGTCTGCTCTGGGCTGGGTCTGGTTTGACCAGAGCTGAGTGTCTCCCAAGACCAAGTTTGCTCAGCAGCTGCCACAGGAGAGCAAGGCAGGGCTGTGGGCAGGAGGGAGGAAGATGGGGGCAGTGGGAGAGCTGCTCCTGTCCTACTCACCCCTGGCCACGGCCAAGCCCTCTCCTGGCCCTCACCAGGGATGGGGCTGGGATAGATTCTGAGACCCACCCTAGGCAAGTGTGGGGACTGTCTCCCAGCCCATACCTCTACCCTGCTGTCTCCCCATGTTGACCCCCAAAGAGCAAGCCTGCCCCGGCGGGGTCTTACACTGAGGCCCTCACAGGGGCCCTGGCAGAGGCTGGATGGGATTTTGGCCACACATGCTCTCACCAGCAGGACTGGGGGTGTTTCACAGGCACTGCGCTGGTAAGTGTCCCCTACTCCACAAGCAGGGACCCTCTTGCCTCCAAGGAGGGTCCCTTCTTCCCTCTCTCAGCAGAGAGCCCCGGGCACCCTGTACCCCGGCAGCACTGACCACTGGCTACAGACCTCTGACCACTGCACCTCCTTGCCCCCCCGTGCCGTGAGCGGGAACACGCAGGAGTGGCCGGAGGCCGAGGAGCAGGAGGGAAGGGAGGGGAAGGGAAGAGTGGCGGCAGGCAGGGGCTGACTGGCGGTGCCCCTGTCCCCATGCAGGCACCCGAGCCAGAGCTGGGGGAGCACTACGAGCCCGTCTGCGACTCCACCTACAGCGAGGCCGAGTCGGCGGCTGCGGAGGTGCTGGACCTGCCTCTGCCCAGCTATTTCCGATCCCGGAGCCACAGCTACCTCCGCGCCATCCAGGCAGGCTGCTCCCAGGAAGACGACACGGGCTCCGTCCGCTCCATCTCCCCGCCGCCCACGGGCAGCCTCAGTGGCAGCAGGACCCTGCCCACCAACAGCAGTGAGTGCAGCGGCGTGCTGGGGACGGGGCGTGAGGCCAGCGGGGACAGGGGACACCGCTGTCACTGCCTGGGGGCTGTCGAGCATGCGAGGCACTGGGCTCGGGTACCTGCATCCCCAGCCGTGATTGTCCATGACTTTTGGGGGCGTGTAGGGGCTTGCTCTGTGCCCGAGAGGATGGGCAGCAGCTGGACATGGGTGCTGGAATGACAGACATGCCGAGGGTGCTGTGTCAAAGGAGGTGTGACCAGCAGGTCCAGGGAGGAAATTCCCCTTGCTTGATTCTGCTCTTGTGGGACCCCTCCTGCAGAGCTGCCCCCAGCTCTGGGGCCCTCAAAGCAAGAAAGACGGGGAGCTGCTGGAGCAACTCCGAGGATGCCATGGAGATGCTCCAAGGGCTGGAGCCCCTCTGCTCTGGAGACAGGCTGAGAGAGGTGGGAATGGAAAAGAGAAGGCTCCAGGAAGATCTTAGAGGTTAGTGAAGTGGTTTCACAGGTTGCCCAGAGCAGCTGTGGCTGCCCCATTCCTGGCAGTGTCCAAGGCCAGTTGGACAGGACTTGGAGCAACCTGGGATAGTGGAAGGTATCCCTGCCCCTGGCAGGGGTGGGGCTGGATAAGCTTTAAGGTCCTTTCAACCCAAACCACTCTGTGACTCTGTGATGACACATAGAGAGGCCGCAACATCACTGGCTGTGGGGGACAGGTCTTGCACTGAGTTTCAAGGTACTAACAAGCCTTCCCAAGCCCCAGAGCCCAGCATCCCTGTGCTGAACCATGGCAACACTTCCATGATGCTCCAAGTCACTTGATTGCATCACTTTGCATCATTTTCTCCAAGGCAGCCTGTGCCCTTCCCAGTTCTGGCCAGCCCCGGTACTCTGGATGGGGCTCAGCTGTAGCACAAGGCATGAGGAGCTGAGAGGTCCCATCCTGGGGATAATTTTGGGAACTGGCTAGCAAAGGTGATACCTTGGTGTTCCTGAACATGGTGGTGTCTGTACATGGTGCAAGGCAGATGCCAGAGCGGGCAGGAGGAATCCAGAACCTCCTCAAGGTTTTCTGTGGAGGCAGCACATCCCATCCCAGGGGGATGCTGGAGCCAAGCCCAGGACAGGGCCTCTCAGCACCATGTCTGGCACCAAGGGGGGTTCAGAGCAGCCTCAGCTCATCTGCTGTGAGTGAAGCTGCCAGAGCACTGGGGTGGGCTGTCAGTGGGAGACAGGCACATCTCTGCTCCAGACAGAGTGGGCAGTGGGAAGGAGGCACCAGCAGCCTTCCTGCCTGACTCCAGGCCTTCCTCCCCAGAGATATGGGCATGGTCAAACATCTCCCTTCTGTGATCTGAGCTGCAGAGGTCAAGATCCACAGGATGAGGCAGAACCTGGAAGACATACCCTGGGAGGGATGGGCTGTTTGCCCAGCCCTGTCCCTCCTTCCTGCCACCCTCTCCACTCTGCTCTGTCCCACACTCCTTCCTCCTGGCTGCCCCTCTCCCACAACCCTCTTCTTTCTGGCTCAGCACTGCTGAGCCTGGTGCTGCTACAGGTCCAGGCTGACACCAGGCAGCAGCAGCAGGCACAGCATAGAGGGGGCTTCCAAAATGCCTGGGTGCCACCTCACTCTGACATGACCCAGCACAATTCTGCAGGTTCCCAGAGCATCCCCCAGCCCTTCACATTGGCTGCTGGGGCTTGGGGAGGGAAAGGGTTTTGGTGGAGGGTTGGGAAGCAGAGAGGAGCATCTGTGGTTGTGCATGCACAGGATGTAGGAGGCAGGAGACACATCTGGACAGCATTCACACCTCTAATCAGCCATCTGGGCTCAGTTCCCCTGCAAATCATGGAATTATTTTGGTTGGAAAAGCCCTCCAGGATCATTGAGTCCAACTGTTAACCCAAAAGTGCCAAGGCCACCACTAACCCATGTCCGCAAGTGCCACATCCGCAAGTTTTTTTAACACTTCCCAGGGATGGTGACTCTACCACTGCCCTGGGCAGCCTGTGCAAGTGCCTGAGCACCCTTTCCATGAAGAGTTAATATCCAATAATATCCAATAATACCCTAATATCCAATCTAAACATCCCCTGGTGCAACTTGAGGCCATTTCCTCTCATCCTGCCACTTGTTACCTGGGAGAAGAGCCAAATCCCCACCTGGCTGTGCCCTCCTGTCGGGGAGTTGTAGAGAGTGAGGTCCTCCCTGAACCTTTTCTCCAGGCGGAGCACCTCAGCTCCCTCAGCTGCTCCTGGTGCTCCAGCCCCTTCCCCAGCTCTGTTTCTTTCCCTGGACACACTCCAGCCCCTCAAGGTCTTTTTTTGTCACAAAGTGCCCAGAACTGGACACAATGTTTGAGGTGCCTCACCAGTGCCTAGCACTGGGGATAGTCATTTTCCTGGTCCTGCTGCCACACCATGGCTGGTACAGGCCAGGTGTCATTGGCCTCTTGCTCACCTGGGCACACCTTGCCCATATTCAGCTGCTGTCAACCAGCACCCCCAGGGTCTTTACTGTGCATCCCTAAGGCTCTGAGTGGCTGGTGGTGTAGGAGAGGGGCCTCCTGAGCAGCAGGTGGCAGCTTGGTGGCATCAGCCTGGACACAGGGGAGAAGTGGGTGCACTGTCACCTGCAGGTGTAATGGTCACTCATGACCCCTGCTCCACGCAGGGCTCTGGGATGACACCATTAAGAGCCCTCACCCAGATACGTCCCAGGGACACCTTTCTTCATCCAGCATCCGTGCACCAGCCCAGAGGAATGGGGACTACCATGTTTTTGTCTGTGTAGGGACACGTCCTAAAGAGGCACCAGCAGCAGCAGTTCTGGGGCCAACAGACTTCTTGTTCCTTGAGGGCCATATGGGGGTTGGATGCTAAAGCAGAGGGATTCAGGCACTGTCAGAGGGCAGGAGGAGGAGCAGCGAGCTCCCTGCGGGGTGTGTGGGAAGCATGGGGGAGAGCCCTGACAGCTGTCACACCCCTGCCACGCCAGTTCCTCCCACTAATGCCTGTGTCACCGGCACATTACAAGACAATTAGCTCCCATTTGACAGCCATCGAGACAGATGATGAGCTGCCCTTGATCAGCCTTAAACAAAGCTTTGTGCTTTGCACAGCCAGAGACTCAAAAGCCCCAGTGGAACCTATTCCTCTAATTGCCAGGCGTGCAGTGACAGCCACGGCAGCTACCAAGCACCACAAAGGGCTCCCCAGCCCCAGTTCCTGCTTATTAGAGGCAGCTCTGGGAATTGTTTGTTTAATAGACTGCTTGCAATGCAGAGTGGAATATTTGATGTCCAGGGGAAACAGGAAAGCAGAGGTGAGCAAGCCAATACAGCAGGGAAAGCTCACACCAAGCCAGTTCTATTCGAGCTCTTCCCAGCCCTCCTTGTGCCATCTGATAACAGCACCCTTGCTCAGAGCAAGTTCAAGAGAATCCTGCCCTGGGATTCAGCAGCCTGCTCCCAAAAAGCTCAGGTGTCCAGCTCCTTATCCTGTGTCCAGATCTCTTGCAGGGAGGACAGGGCTGCATGCACTTGTGCCCATCCATATACCAGAACTTTGCCAAGCCCAGGCTGGGCAGGAGAGCACTACCTGAGAGAGGTACTCCCAAAGGTCAGGACAGAACAGCTGCCTTCTGGCTCCCACCTGCTTCCTATCTTCTTTGTATTGCTTTTCTTTCCCTGTTTATGACTAAATTAGAGAGCTGGCTTCCGGGTCCATGGCTGTGCTGGGGACCCTGCCCTGCCCGGGGAGAAGGCAGGTGCCAGCCGAGTCCCCTGGCACTGATGCTCTTGCAGGGGCAGCCAGGCTGTGCTTAGGAGGAAGGACAAAGTGCCTGCACCCCTCATTGTACTGGCCCACTCCCCAAGGGCTGGCTCACTGTGGGATGAGTTACCACAGCTTCTGAGAAAGTTGTGTGGCTTCTTTGAAAGTCGTGTATCTTCCTCTTCCTCCTCCTCCTTCTCCTTCTCCTCTATGTGCTGTGATCCCAGTCTCTGTGTAGGCAGGAGATTTCTGTTACACTCCTCTCGGCTGTCATGGCCTTGCTCCTGTGTGGGGAAGCAGCAGCAATGGGAAGGCCCAGGGAGCTCACACCAGGCCAGGAGCCATCACTCAGACAGAGGTGAAGCACCACTGCAGCCCCTCACTAATCCCATTGGCCTGAGCTGACCACACACAGCCTTTGGGAGGAACTGTTATCATACCCTTCAGATTTTCTCCTTCTTTTTGACCTAGATTTCACGTTCCAGAAATAGCTTTTTCTGACATACAAGCAGGAAAGGGATTAGAGGGAGAGTGTGTGTGTGCCAGGGAAAGACTTCTGTTGCATGCTCTATCAGTGTTTGCAGAGGAAAAAAGGGCATGCACACACATTCTGTGATGTATTCACATGTCTGTGGGACAAATAGAAATTCGTGACAGCTGTTTCTGTCCACATTTGCCAGTTCATTTTTCACCTCTGATCTTTTCCTTGTTATTATGGAAATTCCACCACAGCCCTGTGCCCAGCCAGCGCACCCTTTTCCCCAGGAAGCCATGCCATGGCCACAGCCCTGCTCTCGGCTCCACCCCCAAACTCAAACCACCTCTATTTTTATGTGCCAGGTGCTCTTTGCTGCCAGATTTCAGCGCTCCTACACCTGCGCTCCTGGGCAGCACCCAGGCTGTGAGCTTGCTGCCTGCTGCAGACATGTGTCTGGCACGCAAAACCAGATGCAATGGGTTTGAGCCCACAGAAATGCCCAGGTCCCTTGGAAAGGGGGGAGCTGCAGCCACACTATGTGATACCGTGCTGGCACAAACAGACACAGAGGAGATGAACACAGCTCTAAGGTCCTGGCCAAGCCTGTCTTCTCCCAGCAGGGACCATCTACAAAGGAGTAGAAACAAAGGCAGCATTTCCCTTTGCTGCTATGGTCAGAAAGACAAGTCCTTCTTGTTGCTTGCTTTTATCAGCTTTGATAGAAGGAAAGGAAGTTAGAGCAGAAGCCAAAGTACCAAGGGGTGCTTTCAGCTCACTCAGAGCCTCTGGGAGGGCAGCACCAGAAGTCTGTGCACGGTGCTGTGCTCTGCCAGTGAGGAGAGCTGGCTGGAGGGCAATGTGCCAGGTACACAGACACCTGAGGTCTCCCCTCAGGCCAAGGGCCTGGTGGCACCCCCACATGCTGGCCATCCTTGTGACCCAGATGAGCACAGAGCTGCCCTGTCACCAGACAGTCACAAGTCTGTGTCCCCTCTGCCGGTAATGCTCAGCCCCTCTGCAGCTCCCCACGGCCACAGGGCTTGTGCCATCGCTGGGGCAGCCCCGCAGCAACCAAGAACAGCCTTAGCTGAGACAGACACACATGTGCCAGGAGAGCACGGTTGGGTGGGGTTGAGTGAGGCCCTGCAAACAGCCTGGAGCATTTTCAGGATCTCAGACAGTGCAGGCAAATGAGGGTTTCTTTGTGTATATCTTGGTTTGGGTTGCTTTTCTTCTTCACGCTCTCCCATTATTTTTCCCATATACTGAACTATGACCTGGGTACTTCTGAGGGTTCAGGAAGAGATTGGCAGTTCAGAACTACCTAGGAGACCCTGAACTGAAAACAAGTTTCCTTTTTATCTTGGTAGGCAGCAGAGTGGGGAGGCCCTAGGCTGAAGATCCCAAGGCTCAGGGCTGACTCTGTGACCAAATCCTCCTTCAGCCCCATTGTGCTGCTGCTTCCAAGAGCAGAAGCAGCAAATCCGCAGCGATTCGGACGCTGAATGCCGAGAGCGGTGGCTGCTCAGTCTTTCCTGCGGAGCCGGCAGCACTCAGTGCGCTGTTTCCCACGGCGCTTTGATCGCTCCTTGCTGTAGACCAGCCCTTCTCCGAGTGCTGGGAGCCGCGAGCCATCAATAAATCACAGCATCAAGGAGTGATGGTAGCAGCGAGGGGCCGGGGCAGCACACGTTCTGCTGGCAGGGGCCCTTTGGCAGCAGCGCTGCTCGCACAGCCACGGCCCTGCCCAGGGCAGAGCACCACCAGTGCCCACACCGCGCTGGGCTGGCGGGCATCTACTGCCCGTCTCAGTCAGACGCCACGCGGAGTGACTGCGGCCTCGCAGAGTTGTCCCCAGCTCCGGTCCAGGGGAGCATTGTGTTCAGCTGCGTGTGTCGGTGCAGGATCTGAGGGATAGAGCTGGATGTTCCTGCAGCACCCAGCGTGGCTGTGCCCAGGGTGCAGACCCGAGTGCTTTGCCCAGCAGGTTCTTCCCGCAGCCTGCACGCTGTTCCAGCCCTGCTTCCCTCCGCACCTCTATCTAACCTCCATCAGCCCCGCTCTGGCAGCCCCAGGGGAGGCACAAAGCACAGCCCCAACACACCGCCCGCACCCGCTGACGCTCCACTCCCTCTCCCCGTGCCCAGCGAGACAGAACTCTACCAGCAAATCTGGGACCAGGGGAAAACACCCACAGGGCAAACCTCCTCGTCCCACTTGTTCCTTTTCGATGTATTTCCCTCTGCACCGGAGAGTTCCTCTCGGCGATGCTACAGGAGGTGCGTGGTGGCAGCGCTGCGCCCCTGCATCTGCCTCCCACGGGGGTCCCACCGCGCCCGCTCCGGGGCTGGAGAGGCTGGAGCGAGGGAAACAGGAGCGCTCTTTCAGCCAAACCCACGTTTGCGAGTGGGTGGGACCGCGGCCGCGTTGGGGAAGATGTCACCGCGGCTGCCGCGACAAGGAGACAAAGCTCCCGCGTGGGGTGGGAGCGGCGCCCGCTTTGTTCAGCAGCGTTCGGCTCCCTCCGCGGCAGCGGCGGTGAGGCAGCGGCGGTGAGGCAGCGGCTGCCGCCGCCCGTGTCTCCTCTCTGCACTGCCGGGGGTCCCGAGGGTCCCGGCCGCGCCGAGCCGGGCCGCCCCGCGTCCGGCGGTGCGGACGGAGCGGCGCGGCCGTGGGAGCGCGGCGGGGCGGGGCTCGGGGCGGTGCCGGGGCCCGGGCTTGGGTCGGTGCCGGGGGGCCGCGCTCGGGGCCGGGCCACACGGGCGGTCCCGGGGCGGGGCGGCCCACCGTTTAATTGCGCAGGCCCCGCCCGGCGCACGGTGGAGCGGCGGCGGGCGCGCGTGAGGCGGTGGTGCCGGCGCGTCTCCTCCCTTCTCCAGCGGCGGCGCACGAGCAGCCGGAGCGGCCCGGGACGCGAGCGGGCCCGCCAGGCGGCTCGTCTCCCTCTTCCTCCCCTCCGCGGGACTCAGGCCGGGCCGAGAGCCACTCGCCCCCGCGTCCCCCCGTTCTCTCGGTCCCCTCCGCCCCTCTTTGTGTTCCCATGGTTTGGTCTGGGAGCTCCTCTAGGCAATGTGAGTGACCGCGCGAGCGGGGCGCCGAGCCGGGCCATGCATGGCTGCGGGCGGGGGTGCCGCCAGTCCCTCTCTCCCTCCCTCCCTCACCGCTGCTGCCGCTGCTCCGCCGCTTGCGGGCCCGCCGCCCCTTCCGCTTCCCACGCGCGGTCCCGGGCATCCGTGGGAGCGACGGGTCAGTCCCGCTAGCTCCGGGCTGGGCTGTGGGGGGCAGCTCCATCCCCTCCTCACTCCCCACGCATGCCGCCTGCGCCGCGGGGAGCGGGCACGGGCGGGGGGTGGGAGCTTGCCCCGGTGCCAGCCGCTGACCGTCCCTCGGGGGTCCGTGCAGGGTCCCCCCGGTGCCCGGCCCGGTGTTCGGGCCCTGACGGAGACCCTGGGTGTGCCGCAGGGAAAGGAAACGGCTTGCTTCCACTAAATGCGTTCCCGCCGGGGGACATGGGCCCTTTCTTTGGAGAGGCGTTCGGAATCTTCCTCCTGGGAGAAGAACAGAGGAATTGTACTGGGCGAGGTGCACGGAGCTGAAGGATGACCATTCGCAGCGCAGCGAATGGCAAACTCCTGGCCAGATTCGGGCTCTGAAAATAAAAGTCTCTTTTTTTAGCCTTGGGAGGAAACAAAGTCCTGGCTGAAGGTACCTGGTGTAGGCATCCCGGCCTTGAGACGCAGCCCTAGTCTAGGAGTTGAGGCTGAATCATCGGATTAACCGCAGGTGCAACCCGGCTTTTGGATGTTCCTTGCAGGGAGGGTGGGGATAATATTGGTTGTGAGCCAGTTAGTAAATGTAGCTCTTAATTTCAATTCCCGTCTCGATTAGAGGCTCAAAAAAGGAGTTTCTTTGCAGGATGCTGTTGATAGGGATAATGTTACTTACTCCTGCAAAGACCTTGACCCCAGGGTGTGCAAGGAAATGTCTCTGAGACTGGAATGGAATTAGGGCCTCTGAATCCTGGCCGTAGCTTGTCACATATGGGGAGGAAAAGAGAAAAAGGGGGAGAAAAAAAAACCACCACAGCATGTGGCATTGAATTCTAAAATAAATTGCAATCATGTGGGATAGAATAACAAGCAACAGATTTGCCAAAGTGGTAGTAAGTTGGCAACGGACTTGACTCCAGAGGGTTCCAAAATTACTTTCGCTGGTAATTGCTTTCAATAGGCATTGGTTCTATGAAGCTACCGTGTTCTTGAAGGCGTGGGAGAAAAGGTGTCACTATTGATCAAAATTCAGTCGGTTGGCTTTGAGATCAAGTATTTGAGTGGTCTGTACCCAGATATTCGGAGGAGGTTTTAATCGGACCAGAATTTGTCCTGTCGTTGGCAGGCATTGAAAACCTAAAAAGATCTTTAAGGTGAAGTGCCAAAACTGCCCATGTGCTATTTTGCTTGTAGCTTGCTATTCCATCCCAATTATGTGTTAGGCCAGTGTATCTTTGGGGTGCAGCTGAGGCCACAGGATCTGTAGTGTGGCCCGGGAGGCTGGAGGTAACTTGCTGTGCGCTATGCCAGCCTGGAGGAAAGGACAGGAGACCTGGGCAGTAAAGATGAATTAATGGAAGACTTGGTTTCTGTGAAATGTAGCGTTGTCTCTATCTAGTCTGTAGACTAACAGAATCCAATGGGATCTTGCAAAGCACACAGGTAGCTGGAGGAGGCCCCACAGGCCCTGTACACAACAACAGCCTCGTGTCCAACACACCTTGTTGTCCAGCTTGTTTTGCTCCACAGTCTGAGTGCAGTCATTGGGTAATTTTGGTGCTTTATTTGTGTAGCAGTTTGGGTTGTGTGGACACTTCTGATGCTCAGCTCAAGGTATTCTTGCTGTACAGCCTGATGCATGGGAGACGCTGCTCTGTGTGCTGCAGGAGCAAGAGAAGTTTTTAAAAGCTTTTAATGGGTAAACTAATGATGGCCAGCATTTACAAATAGCTGTGTGTAAGTTCTGGTACTCCTGTATGGATTTCTGTTTTTTAGGCTGGACTGGGATGGTCTGAGGTGAATAGTCACTGGACTGTGTAAGTCACTGTGACTTTAAGTTTTCAATAACCACTTCACATACACCTGTGGAGGAAAAGTCTGCAGAGCCACAGTACAAGCAGGGCTTGGTCATGCCTCTTCAGCTGATTATCTTGCATTGGCAACCTGACAACAGCCCAAAATATTTTTAATGGATTGAGGGGAGGAATATTGGAATTCAAAGCAGTGCAAGTTAAAGGGACATATGTGGAGTTGAGGGATTAAGCTGTGCAGGCGGGTGGCCTGTTCAAGAAAAAATCCACTAATTTCTCGCAGTGAAAAGGGCTCGTCAGTTGTGTTTTCTACAGAGCAGATTATAAAGGGAGGGGAGCGGTGCTAAGTATGATTGTGTTTGCTGGAAAGGCGGAGTAGAGTTCAGGTGTCTGAGCTTGTCTGATAAGAGTTCTGTGGGTGGGAGTGTGGGAATGGTGAATTGGGTGTCTCACAGACTGGCTCATGGAGAAATGAGTTTCTTTCCCTTCTTTCTGGTCTCCTAGCCGGAGAGAGTGGGTGGGGCAGAGTAGACACCACCCCTGTGTCTTCTAACGTAAGTCCTTGTTTATCAAAGGTTATCGTTCAGTTCTCTGGGTGCCCAACTTCGCGTTTGCCTCTCGACGTCAC
>CM031874.1:13605249-13707347 GCA_018697195.1 Certhia americana
TGCAGGGACACGGCGCCCTGTGCTCTGTCAGTGTGCAGGGACACAGCCCCAGCCTGCCACCCCCTTTGTCCAGGAAGGGAATGGGGCACCTGGAGCAGCTGGGGGTGCTCAGCCTGGAGAGAAGGCGGCTCAGAGGGCACCTTATGACTCTCCCCGACTCTCTGACAGGAGGGGCAACCGGGGGACAGGGGAGGGATCGAGCTCTGCTCCCAGAGGACAGGAGGAGGGGGCTCAGTCTTCAACTACACCAGGGGAGGTTCAAGTTGGACGCTTTTAGGAGGCATTTCTTCACAAAAAGGATAGTCAAGCACTGGAATGGGCTGCCCAGGGCAGCTGTGAAGTTACCGTCGCTGGAGGTACTTAAGGAAAGACTGAACGTGGCCTCAGCCGTGGTTTAGTTGGACTCAGAGGTCCTTTCTGACCTAATTGATTCTGTGACGACAATGTGCTGTCCAAAGGGGATGGATGCACTGCCTGTCCTTTCCCCTGTCTGGGCTGTGCTCAGTCCCAGGGATAGCAATGCCCGGCTGGCACCATCCTGCCAGTCCAGCACACGTGGGTAGGATGCTCTGAGCTTGCTGTGGCACAGCAGAGCAGAGTCCAGGCTGAGGCTGCCCCGAATGGAGCAGAACCAGGCCAGCCATCCCTGCTGGTGGCAGGAGTTACTTTGAAGCCCTGTCTGCTTTCTCCTGGCAGTGCTATTTGTGCACTTACCTTTGATTTATATTTTTTTTCAACTGCTCTGAATATCTTGGGTGTTGGGGGAGGCAGCTCTAAAAATAACTTTAGAGGCTGATCATTTCCAAAGCTATTATTTCTGCCTCTGCCTGTTTCTTTTCCTTCTGTAGCTAATGGCTTTTTCTACTGCTATGAGGCCTGGTTCACGCAGAAAATTATGTCTTATGCTCTGTGCTGCTTCTTGCTCTGTTAGCAAACATGGTCTGGGTGTGAGTGATGGTGTGTGTGCAGGCAGCAGGTGCATGTGATTGCAGATCTGGGTGAATGAGCTGGTAAAGCAGGAACACGGAGTCCAGAATGTACTGAAAAATGAACACAAACCTTTCCAAGGTTCTATCTCCACCATTTGGAAATTGGAGCCACTCAGGTGCAGCTCTGCAGAAGCCAAGAGCTGTCACCGCTTTGAACCAGCTGTGTTCAGAGGTGACAGTGGCTTGAGGAAGTCTCTCCCCTGAGGCATGTGCCACAGGTTGGCTCATTTTTAATGGTGGATCCCAGCAAAAACCCCAGTCACTGTTGGTGCCTTACCTCCAGTTCTGCTGCTGCATGTGAAATAACCTCACCTGACAGATGCAGGGTTATGTACAAAGACTCTCACTTGAATGGATTATGACTTAAAAATGCTTCTGCAGAGGTTGTTGAGGATGCCTGTTAAATCTAATTTATCCTAATTCTCATGGTGTGATGCTTTTCAGCATCTTTTTTTTTTTCTAAGGTGACTCAGTTTTGGGCAGCTGTGCCTTTTATTACAGAGCAGCTGCCAAGCAGATTTCTGCCCTGCTTCCACATGCCATGAGTGTGCCAGTACCAGGGACCTGTGTGCTTTGCCTGCCCTGCCTCGCTTTCCCATGGAATTGCAGGAGAGGAGCACAACAGGGCTGCTTCCAGGAGCTGTGGGAAGCAGCATTACTGTGGAGGTTTAACCTCCAGTGTGTGCAGAGTTGCTGTGGCTTTGTTGGGTGCTGCTCTCTTTGCTCCAGGTGCCCTGACTTTGTGCTGTGCCTCACACCTTCAAGCTTCCTTTCTTGGGAAGTTTGTGCTGAGCTTGTTCCTGCCTGTTGCAGCTTTTAGTCCTGATTGAGAAAAGTATGGTGAGTGTATGGCATGTCACTCATGTTTAATGGGTTGCATGTATGGCCAAAGTGGAGGTGCCTCAGGTTGAGAGCCTGACTGTGGAACACTCCAAAGAAGCTGCTCTCCGTGGGGAATTCCTAGATCAGTGTGTTGTTGCTTCTGGCCGCTCTGGAGTGATAGAGCAGCTGCCTTATTTCTGGGACTGCAGCAAGTGCATCCTGATCAACCTGCACCACAGGATGGGGAGTGCAGATCAGCTGGAGTCAGGTTTGGCACTGTCATAGTGTTACTGGCTCTGCCTGAGATTGCTCCTGTGTGCCTCTCATTTGGAGGCTGGAAACAAAATAACATATAGATATTTGGAGGGTCTAGATCTTGTTCATATCATCCATTCCGAACCCTGAGTGTGCTTCATCTCTGAAGGTGGAGCCTTAGCTGATGTGAGTCACTGTGGATTGCTGGCCTAGGGTTGGTTTCTTTTGTGTGCCCCTGCACATGTGCGTGTGCTAATTGTGGCAGGCTGAAAGGCACCTCAGCTTGGGGGCTCTGCTTGAGCTCAAGGGCTGAGCAGCCTCCTAAGCACGTGAGCAGGCTCCAGTGGAGAGGAGAACTTGACATGAGGGGAGATGAAAAGTGATCTCTCGGATCCAGGCTGTGCTCAGCGTTCTGTGGAACTGGGAATGCAGCTATTGATATCATGGGGTTTCCAGTCTAGAAGGGATTTTATATATATATATGGTTTGGGGTTCACCTAGCAAGCTAAAAGCAAGCTTTTTATTGTTACAAGGATGTCTTTTTTTATAACGGCTTCTCTTATTTCTGCTAATTACTATGGTTCCAGCCACAAAAGAGCTTTCTTGTTCTAATTGGCCTCCTCCTGTTTCAATTCAGTTGTGTTGCTGTGTCACCATGGAGACAGTCATGATGTAACGAGATGTGGCATCACTGAACAGTGGCTGGGAGGCAGTTGCTCATGTTCCCCCTCACCCATCCACCGCAATAATCAATAGCTGGAGCAGAAAGCAGAACAGCTCGATAGACTTCAGGGAAGATATGGAGCTTTGAAATGAGTCTGAGTTACAGCTGTGATTTTTAAGGCTGTTACCGGGGTGCTGGTGGCAGAAAAGATCTCATATACTCTCCTTCTCAAAACTGTCTTAATCTCCTCGTGTGTTGTTGAGCTTGCTTAAATTAATGCCAGGAAGCCCCACATGTCCAGCAGTTGCTGTGCTGCTGCACTTGGGCCCTGTAGGCAAATGCTTGTGGTGCTAAAAACCCGGGCACCCACTGGGTCGTATCCTGGGCACGTTCCTACTGCTGAGCTGGGGGACAGGTACACCAAGCTTTGTCAGCTCTGACATCAGTCAGAAAAGCTGGTGTTTCACCAGGGTGTGACTTGGAAGAGCTTTCCTAGGGCCTCTTGCCTTTCCAGCACTTCTGAGACAGCTGTTTCCTCTGTGGAAAGCACGCAGTGGGGTGAGTTGGGTGATGAGACCGGGAGAGCCAACACAGGCTGTGTGAACTCAGCAGAGGTGGGGATAGAGCAGAGAGCTGGGCTTATTTCATGGCTTAATTCTACTCTGCCAAAATGATGGGAACTTCCTGTTTCCTGAAATACCATCATTTGTCACCAAATACTGTGAGGATGTATTCTTCCCTGTACATTCTTTCCTGTGCATTTGTCTTCAGCTTTGTCTTGTTTTCATTTTTTTCCCTAAGGAGTCCAGTTGAGAGCATGGCACAGTGTACTTGATCCTGTGCCTTGAGCTGTAATAGCCTGCTCAAATATTAACTAACTTCCTCCTGATTAATGGAAGGCAGGGTGGTGTCAGTGCCTGGCCTGGCAAGCAGGGAGCTGATGCTTTCCAGTTATTTCTTGGTTTTGATAGATGGCTTTGTCATACCCATCACAGAAGCTTGTTACCTGTAACTGTTTCTTTTTGTAATGTTTGATATTGGGGGATGAAGATGCAGATTTTTCCTGTTTGTGGGGTATCTCTGGGTGAGATTGGGCTGCTCTCCTAGTGCTGCATGCTGGTCCCACTGCTCAGCAGGGGCCCGTGCATGGCACCTGCACAGTTTGGCTGGGGCTGCTCCAAGTTGTCATCTCTCAGGGTTGACACTTCCTTGGCAAGTACATCAGCTCCCTTGAGCTTTGCTTGCTTTAAGCAACCTTTTATTCAGGCAAAAAGGACAAAACTTCATGTAATGCAGAAGCTGAAACAAGTTGACTTTTTCAGTGTGAGAGAAATTTTTGGCTGTTTTCCTGAAAAGCTCAAAACTCTATTCCAGCAGTTCTGCTGACAGACTAATCTCTTTTTTTTTTTTTTTTTTTTCTAATTTTTTGTTTGTGTTACTGGGTCTTCAGGGTGAAAGGCTACAACAGCTCATAGCATGAAGACAAAGGGTTTTTTCACCTTGTCTGTTCCCTCGAAACATTTGATAAGTGTCCTGCTTAGAGGAGAAATAACTGAAAGGCCAGTTGCATTTGAATTGTAATTATAGTTAATTTATAGTGCTGCTGTTTTTAAGGTAGCCGCTGTCTGGCTGAAGATGCCAAAATCTGCTTTTTAACCAGCATTGCTAAAAAAACGGAGGGTAGGACATGTTTTCATTCTCTCCTGACACTGGTCACATCTGTCCAGGTGGCTGCTAGGCCACTCCAAGGCCACTTGACTCTGACTTCCAGTGCTCCAGTTACTGTAGAGGAGAAAATAACTGCATGAAGGTCAGGGATTGACACTGATTATGGCTGCAGTGGGCAGACAGA
Source organism: Certhia americana (assembly GCA_018697195.1). Lineage (NCBI taxonomy): Eukaryota > Metazoa > Chordata > Aves > Passeriformes > Certhiidae > Certhia > Certhia americana. The sequence goes on from CM031874.1 coordinate 13,609,832, forward strand.
GGCTGTTCAGGGGAGGAATTAAAAGCTCACCTACAAACTCTGCATGGTTTGTAGGTTTAGCTATATTGTAGCATCTATTTTCAGTGTGTGTGTAGAGAACTGCATCCGTGGGGAAGGGTGAGATGAAGTTTCCCTTATTACAGCAAAACAAGTAATTCCCAGGTATTTGGAGATTTCCATTAAAGGCTATGAATAGGTTGCTGCTTGGAAGGAAACTAGTCCTTCTGTCCTTACTCATGGGCTTGTCTAAACAGTTAACCTCATCAAATTCCTTTATTACATGAGAGAGCAACTCACTGTGAAATGGTTTATTCTCTCAGAATAAGACTGTGTGAAGTTCCTTATCCCCTAGATTTGAGCCCAAGAGTATTTACTGTTACCTGTTTACCTTTGCTGGGCTGCACGGACCTCCCCCGGGCTGCAGTGCGAGTGTTTTACCCTTGCAAATGCATTGGGTGATGTCCTTTCCCCTGTGCCAAATCCCTTCCCTCAGGACTTGCAGGTTCCTCAAACCCCTCAGGTGAGCTCAGTTGGCCTCTGAAAAAGGAAAAGAAGGAAAACCTGAGGTGCCAGCCAAGGCAGGCTGAGTGTTTGAGGATGGGAACAGAAACATAAAACCTAATATTCTGCAAGTTAATGTGGTGTTCTGCTGGGTTCTCTGAACTTCAGACTTGTATTCAAACAAGTTTTAAAAGATGTCTTTGTAGAAGATGGTCACCTACAGGGTGGTAAGCAGTGTCCAGACTTAAAAGGGAAGAATGAGTGAGTGGACACTGACAATTTTTACAGGATAACTGCAAAAATAGAAAGACACAGGGAAATTACATTCTTGCCTGAAAGATAAAGTAGTGAAAATTGCTACAAGTCTCTCTGGGCATCTTCCCAGCACTGAAGTTTCCAGCATTCTTGCAGCAGGAGCTGGTTCAGGGTTGTGACACTGAGTGCTTGTTCAGATTGCAAGTCAACAGATTGCTCGTCTCCAGGTCCTGGCTTGCAGCAGGCATCAAATTGTTGTGTGTGATCTCTGATAAAGGCTGTGAAACCAGAGCTGCCTGATCCTGTTGCAGCCATGGCCTTGTGTACTCAGATACCAGTGATAGCTCCTGCAAGCATCACCCAGAGATGGAGGTTAACGAATACAGATTTGTGCTCAAAGCAAACAGAAGGAGAGGCTGCAGAGCTGGCAGATGAGTAGAAAAGTGAAGTTAGTGAATGTGTGGAAACTTCAGGTTCCCATCTGGGCAAGCTACCACACAGAGCAGGACTTTTCTCTTGGTATCTCTTTACCTCTTGGTAACTGATCAGTGAGTGGCAAAAGACAAGAGAGGCCTTCCTGCTGCTTTGGAGAGAAATGCATTTGTTCTTTGTGTTGTCTGTGTTTTTCTAAGCCCTCAGCAGAAAGCAGATGCCTCAGTGAGCCAACGTAGCTGTGCCTGAGCTCTTTATACTCACTGAATTCTATGTCCTGATGTGGGGCGAGCACAGAGTGGCACTTGACTGCTTTCAGTCTTAAAGATCTCCTTGTCCAGTAAGTGACAAACTTCAGGGCTGTGAATCACTTGTGTGTCAGTAATATTTGCATAGTTTAGGCAGACTTGCTGCACTATGTGTTGTGCAATGCTGTGAGAAACTTTGAAGCTCAAAGGGAAGCACAGCTGGCAGTGCTGTCAGACACCTCTGTGCTCCTGGTGCTGAAAGTGAGCTGACAATTTAACTCTCTTCAGGCTGACTGGTGCTTTAATCCTCTTGGCAGGATTGCCAGAAACATGGGAATGGCTGGTAAACTGGAGAGCCTGCACACCTGGCCACAGAGGCAGGGCAGCCCGGGCTAGTAGAAGGTGTTCCTGCCTGTGGCAGGGGGCTGTGGCAACTACTGTAAAGACTGGGATGATCTTTAGGGGCCCTTCCAGCCCAGATCTTTCTGGGATTCTGAGTAACCTCTAGAAGCCATACCCTGTACTTAAGCCCATGCCCAGTTCTTTGAGGTTTGCCTGGAGAGGGAATGTATTCACGAGGAGGTTGGTCTGTGCTGGTTTGGGAATACCTGTGTGTGCTGTGCTGTGCCGTGGGCACACCTGAGCTCACCTATTCTGCACGTTCTCTCTGTGCACTTTGCTTCAGGCTACCAACAAATTTCTTTATTTGAAGGGTGGCTGCTGTTCAGTTGGCCCCATGTACTGAGGTACCGAGCCATCCATCCATACCACAGCTGATTCCTGCCAGCCCTGGCCCTGCTCTTGGAGCATGGTGCTTTGGGCTGCCTGGATTTGGAGCTGGCCTTGTGTAGCGCGTTGAGGTCCAGTGCACAGGCTTGTAAGGCTGCCAGTGGAGTTCTCTTGCTGGGAAGCACTGACTGCAGTTCTGAACTCTTAGTTGCTGTTTTCCTCCATCACTAAGTGGTGAAGGTCAGAGTTGGGGTTTTCAAGTAGCTACGGTCAGAAATATAGGAAGGAAATAGTCCAGCAGGGAGCTGCTGAAGGGGGAATTCTGCATGCTCTGCAGTGGAACTTGTGCATGTGGGAGCTCTGGTTTCTGCACAGTTTCTGCATGTTCCAGTAACTAAAAGCTGAAAGTAGAACTCCTTTTTCCTCTTGCAAGTGAGATTTATGAATAAATTTCTTAGTTGGCTTTATGGTGAACTCTCATTGATAAGGAAAGCAGGTGAATTTACTTAGTAAGGAATTTCTGATTAGGAGGTCTGATTTTTTTAGTATCGATAAAGCAGAGTGCTTAATGCATCTGAACTGCTATCTGGTACCCTGTTAGGCACCAAGGTATGAAAATCTGGGCCAATGTTCTCAAACATATGGGAAATGACTCTTCAAGTGTTGTGATTCCTGCTCCTCAGAGTGCAGCTGCTTTACAGTGTGTGCTGGTGTTGTGGTTGTGTTCCTGGTTTTGAGGGCAGCAGGTGTTTGTTGCTCACCTTGGTGGGCTGCACAGAGATCCCCACAGTGCTCACTGGCAGAAAGGAGGACAGGGATGGGTCATCTTAACATAGGGAAACCTACACTTAGTAGTGGTTTGGTAATTTTTGAAGTGTGCTCTTTCTCTCTCTCTCTCTCTCTCTCCAGAGTTTCAGGTTGCGCCTTCTGGTTTGCTCAGTTTGTCTTCTTGTTCTTCAGGGAGACAACAGGTCAACATCCCTGTGTCCAGGGGCTGCACACCCTGAATGCCAGTGGGACATGGCAGGACAAAGTCTGACTGAAACCCGCCACAGCCAGACAGAGCTTTCACACTGCAGACACAATTATTATTCCATGACATTGCTCTTTGCTCTTTATTGCTCTTACACCTAACAGTAACTAAGGATTGTTCTGATCCTTACAGAGAATATGTGTTGTATGTGGGAAATCTGAATGTCAGATAACTTGAGGGTTTTGAAACTCCTGGCATCTGGTGTGCAAGAACCAAAGCCTTAAGCACAGTTGTTCATTCTGGCAGGGGCTGCTGAATTAAATCATAAGGCAGTTCTCTGCTTAGACTCCTGAGAGCATTATTCCTCTGATAACAGCCTGGATAAGGAACTGCAGGATCATTTGCTCACAGGAGCCCATCTCTAGCTTTAGGAAGTGCCATTGTTACAGGCATCCTGGGATGGAACTGAAGGAAGAAAAGGCAGCCTGCTAAGGTGAGGCTTCCAGTAATCATGTGGATTCATACTCTGTTAAAATTTTCCCTAAATCATGTTCTTGCTACAAAATCACAGCAGAATTGAGCCAGTCTGAGAAAGCTCAGACTGAAGTCATAAGACAAATTCCAGGGTGCTTTTAGTTTAGAAGGGGGTATTCAGCCTCCCAGTGCATTCTTGGCCACTCACTGAAATGCTGTATGCACATCAGTGCCTGCAGTACTGGTGTGCCCTGGTGCTCCTGTAGAAAATTTACCACCTTGGCCAAAACTCGCAGTATAGTTCTATCAAGATGTTTCCTTCAGCGCTGCCATAGCATTGAACTCTGCCCCTGAATTCTGAACAGGGAGCACTTCTGAAACACTCCAGCTGCATAGACCTGGGGGAGACACTGTTGTGTCCTGCCAGACAGCAGCCTGGGAGGGTGTGCTGATTTGAGGTGTCATCCTGGCTTTCAGGACAGCTGGTACTTAACACAATACTAATATTTGTGTTGTAAATTGGAATATGCTTGGGTTCCAGACCTAGAGAAACCGAAAGTTACCTGGATCTTCTCTCCTTCATGAGTGGAATGTTAACAGAGCTCCAACCTGAGCCCTGCAGCTCCCTGCAGTGGGGTGGGGGCTGTGTGCCCATCTGGAACTTGGTCACGGGCAGTGGCTGCTCAGCACTGCGGGGTATCAGGTGAAGCTGGGAGGAAAATGCCCTGGCTCTGCTGCTATCCCTTGGCCCTGTGGCTGTGACACTCATGTGGCAGTACAGAGAGCAAACGGTTTTTTGTTCTGTATTGTGCCACCCTAATTCTGGGCTACTCTTTCCATTTTTCATTTGAGCTCAGCAGGTCTGACTGTGGTCCTCTGTCCATGGATCCCATCACAGGAATGCTGGCTGTTACCTGTGCAGAACACCTGTGTTGTTCCATGGTGCTGGAGTACTGCCAGCACTGCCTGCCTGCTGTGAGCTGCCAGGGCAGACCCATCCTCCTGCAGTCAGGAGGCTGTGCTGGCATCAGTTCTGTCCTGGGGCTGGCCTGCTGTGTCTGTGAGGTGACTCACTGCTGTTACACCCTCTCCCCATGGATAAGGCATTCCTGTTACAGGGAGAAGGAGGCCTGGCTTCCACCAGGCTCTAGAGCAGCTGAGTCAGATGTCTTGTCAATTAATATAATTAGCAATTAGCTGAGGAAATACCTCCTGTAACTGTCGTCTTGGTTGTGTCTGTAAGTGGCCAGAGTAGGAGGGGACAGTCCTGTGGTAGCCAAGGCAGGTGGCAGCTCACAGATTCTCCCAGGTGTGTTGCAGCAAAGCCGCTGACATTGCAGTCAATGGAAATTTCCTGGTGGAGATGATGCAAACTGCTGTGAGCTTGAAGTGAAATAACCCTGCAAGTGTTCTGCTGTTCCCTCCAAGCCTACTCGCATCCATGTTCCCACAATTAGATAACTAGCCATGCATCTGTTTACAAAGCAGTATCCAAAATACCGTGTTGCTGTTCTGTTTCCTCAGCTGGGCTGTGTGTTGTGGTTACAGCTAAAGAATAGAATTGAATCCCTTGCAAAAAGGGGATTGTTGTTTTGGGGTTTTTCTGTCCGCTTTAATGCAAAGCTGTCTCCCCCATCTCAAGCCTTGGGCTTGTAGGTATGAAGCCTGTCTGCTGTCATCTCATAGGCATGCTGTGTCTACTGCATGTCTGGGACAGGAATAGAAACACCCCTGAGAAAAGGATTTGGTTTTGGTGTGATAGTGCTGCTGGAGGCACCAGCCATAGCATGTGGAGAATGGGGGCTGTGTGAAGGGCTGGCCACACTGCTCTGCCTCCCTGAAAGGCCACAACAGGCTAATCCCAGAGCAGCTGGCACCTCCAGTGGGTTTGGGATGTTCCTGGAGCAGGTGGAGCCCCACCCTGCAGCAGTGTGGGGGCTCAGTGGGGCAGTGGCTGCTGGGCTGCAGCGCTTTGAGCCCCACATGTTTTCTGGGTGCACCAGCCCCCTGGGACTGGGGTCCAGGATCTACCAGCTCTGTGCCCTTGGAAACAAGAGAAGTCAGATGTGAAAGTTAAAGGCTCATATTCGTTGTTGTCCCACCTCTTTGCCTCCTGCAGTTTAGCATTAATTTATCTTGAAAAGCCTTTGTGAGTGCTTTTGGCCTTGGAAAGGATGTTGGAGGATGAAGGACATTTTGTTCTCTTGCTGTCCTATAGTGACAGAGCTGAGAACAGACTTTTGTTAGGTGTATTGAGGAGGACAGTTATTCCTACAGTATGAGCTCCAGGTCTCCAGTAACCTGGACTGCAATGGGAGTTTGAGCCCTCCCTGTTTCCAGCACTGGACTGGACTTCTCCCCCATGGCTTAGTCTCTTGTTGACAGCAAGTTCACAGTGTTGGGCCTGCCTGCCTGCTAGACCTCTGCAGAGGAGTTGTCTGGTGGAGTCATCCTGTTCCACTGACCTTCCTCTTCAGTCAGAATCCACTGTGTCTGTCTTGAGGCTTCTGACAGAGCCAGACCCAAGAAACTTGATTGAGAGCAGCATTTCCTCTGAAACTGGGCCTCTGCTACATAAACAACACCAATGTTTTCTTGAAAGTGCTTTCCAGGAAACTGTAGCAGCAAGGATTGTGTGGGTTTGTTTCCCAACATGGTGTCACAGACACCAGAAGTGACCCCAGGTGCACAGGCCCTGTACAGGTGACACTGGGACCACTGTATCTGCTGGGGGTCTGTGCCTGGGTATGCTCTCTACTTCATCCTGGAGTGACAAGGGCAGAGCAGTGTCCTTCTGGCCTTCCCAGCCATATGCCCTCACAGTGGCACCATGTTCTGGTGTATTTTGCCACAGTCTGATGGAGGATTCCCTCTGGCAAACAAACCCCTTGAGCAGATAGTTGGAGACCTGCTCCTTGATCCCACCCTTGTATCCCACAGGCTCAGTGCTGCTCTGGGGCTGTGTCAGTGCTCGCTGTTGGGTTGGTTTTGGCTGGTGGTTCTTGTTTTACAAGGCCACTTCAGGTTAAAGCACTTGCTGGACTCGCCCCAAGTAGCTGACACAGTCAGTCTGTCCTGGGAGGCCACAGTAGCTGTTCTCAGCAATCCCTTTGAGCTGAACACAGCAGAGGCCGAGCTGGTGATTGCCCTGGAAAGCCCTGCATCCAAGGATTGGCATTTCACTGTTCCTAGGAATTTCATTCTCCAGCTGGTCTGGGGGTTGGACAACTGGCACAAGGAGTGGCTGCTTGACTGCAGTAATGCATTCCAAGTCTAAAATTGTTCCCAGGCCAAGTGTGGGGAGATGGCCAAGTGGAGGAATAACTACAGCCTTGGGCAATCTTCACAGTTTGGCTGGGATTTTCAGAGAAGTGTAGAGATGGAATTTTTCCTGGAGAACTGAGGGCACCATCTTTTCCTTTGTGTGTCAGCTTTTGGTAGACAGGTTTTAGAAATCTTGAGCTGGTTCTCTCCAAAACCATTTTGTCCTTGGTTGGGTGAGGAGGTGTCTCCAAGGAGCAGTTTGATTTCTTCCCTCCATCTACCCTTGCGGGGAGAACTTGTCCTGTGCGCTCTGGAGCTGTAGCAGCTGCCAGAGCACTGGGACCTGGGCTGGGAGCAAAGGAAGGGATGGGCATGGACATGGTTAGAACATCACCAGCCTGCTGAACCTCTGAGTGCATTCCAAGGCTAGCACACAGCTCTTGGGCATGGTTGTAACTCTGAAGACCTGTAGCCAAAGCCCCATACATTCCTATCTGGTACGTCACTTGGACTGATGTTTTCTGTTAGATTGAGTTCACAGCAGATCCCACATTTTTGCCATCGCCCCACTGTGCTTCCTGGTAAGGTCACTTTAGAACTGACAGAGGTGCTTGTTTAGAGCAGGGGCTTTGCATGTGCTCCTTGTGGTGCCTGCTGTGGGTGCAGGTGCTTGAGAGTGCCTGGATCATGCTGGGAGGGAGATCTAGAGATGAACAAGAAGAGGGAGCATTGTGGATAGGCTCCTTTCAAGGCTGCTCATGATTTGTTTAGAGCTCCTTGGACTATGGAATAGCTGGGCTGGTGTGTTTTCCAGCAAGCTCTGGAGGCCCTTCAGGCTCTGGGAGACCCAGTGAAGAATGTTTTGTGGGAAGGTCCCATTACTGTGCTTGAGCAAGGAGTGGCTTCTTCCAAAAACACTTCTGGTAAACTGTCTATTGCAGGAACACCTTCAAAACAGTCTGCCTGGATCATTCTCATCACCTTTCTTAAGCACCTGTTCCCTATCCTGCCATTCCCCCTCTACCATCCAGTGTGAAGCCACAGATCAGGAAAAGCCAAAATGCCTCTGCTTCACCTGCTGGTTCATACTTTGTGTTTACAGGTGAAGTCTTGGGAGGAAGTTTTTTGGAATGTCGTGCAGAACACCCTAAGATTTCTGAACTTAGTGTGGATGGTTTGTATTTTGTAGCTGAAGTTACACAACTGCTAAGTTGAAAGAAGTGGAGGGGGAGAGGACATCGATCATTTGGAAATAGGAATAAATACAAGCAAGGTGGGAAATGAAGTCAAGAAGGGTTTTGGCACATAGCTTCCAAGGCAGGAAAATGGTCTGCTTCACAGTGCGCAGGTTCCCGAAAGCAGCAGGGAATGAATGCTCTGGTGATGTTTAATGCTGTTGCCGGAGGCTGGGGTTTGCTGATAACCCTCCTTGGAAGGCCAGGGAGTCATTGTCACATTCTGAATTCCAGACAGTGGGACAGAAGGAAGTAGGTCCCAGTGCCATGGGAACAGCATGACTAAGACAGTGCCTTCAGCTCTGTCGCCTAACTGAAAAAAAACCCTGAATCTGTACACTAGAAGTGGTGACTTGGGCTGTGCTCTGGCCTCTCCCTTGTGTGCCTTTCCTAGTTAAGTCTCAGATCTTTGGAATACCTCCATGGCAGGTTCGGCAGGCTGAAGGGGCTGGGTGTGTGGGCAAACAGGTACTGCACCCCTGAATCCAGACCTGCTGCCTGTACTCGTGGCTAAGTGGTGGTCTGGACTCTGAACTTGAAAGCTTATGGAGACTCCTCAGGCCTGTGAACCAGGAATGTGGTGTTTTGGAGCCTGCAGGAAAAGCAGACTGAGCTGTGAAGATGAAGACTTGGTGGTGGCTGGAAGGTCACAGATACTGGAGCCTCAGATGTGCTTGGAGAAGGCTCTGGGTGCACGCTTGGGGTCTGTTGTGCTCTTTGATTTCAGAGCTGGGGTTGCACAGTGGCTCTTTTGTCAATGCTTGCTCAATTCCTGAAGTATTCCAGAAAGTGCCGGGCTTGCTCTGGATACCCCCTCCCTTGAGGCATCCATTGTTCAGGGAGTGTTTGTGATACTTGAAATTCTTAGGGAATCAGAGCTGGGGACTCTTGGCCTCTGGGAGAACAGTGTGAGCAGTGGCTCTGGGGACACATGGCTCTACTCCTCTGTGTGCCTCTGTCACCAGGGAGGAGAGCTCTGTGCTCTGCAGGGTCCATGGTTAGTTCAGGTGGGAGCCCTCAGCAATCCAAATAATGAGCACAGTTTTCCAAAGCTTCCTAGTACCCTACCCAAAGGAAATAAAAGGTTGAAATATTTGCTTAATTGCCTGCTCTGAATCTGAGGACTTCCCTTCCTCTCCAGATCAGACCAGACTGCACTGCAACAGCTGAACCACTGTCAAATTTAATGCTAATGAAGAGGGAGCAGCCTGCTACAGCCTTTTCTGTTTGTTCATGTGATTTTTTTTTAATCTTATGGATAGTGCCATGTTCAACAATGAAATAGAATATGGAGGAGCTTTTCATGCAAAGCTTGCCTGTGCCTCAGCCAACAGAAGTTTCCCAGCAATTTTTACTTTGATTCTTCAGTATTAGCATAATGTTGCCACATCTTGGTTTATACATAAGGGAGGAAATAGCTTCAATTGAATCTGGTTATTAAAACCTCTTGATGATTGTAGCTTTGAAGATGTAAATCTTGGGTGCTGGCTGCCTGACAGGCACTGTCCAAGTGGAGAGAGTGTTGACTAAAGGCTGGAATTTTTCTGTGTGAGATGAGTCTAGCCGGATGCCTTCCCATCTCCCAGGTGCAGGGACTGTTCAGTGCTGTCTCCTCAGCTGCTGACACATGTGCTTTCGCTGGCCCTATAGCTACAGGGTGGGGTTTGTTTTGAGCTTACAAAGAATCCCTCGTCATCTGGGTGTGGGGAGGGTTTTTCATTATATCCTGGGAAAACCACCTCTGCTGATCCTGGTGGCATCACTAAATGCTTGCCCTTGCCTAAAACAGAGGAATATCTTCCTCTAAGCAAGGGACAGTCACAGATTTCCTGCATCAGGTAAAATTTGGAATTCAGTAACTGAATAGTGTGATAAAAATCCTGATGCTTAACAAAGTGATGGAGAAATTAATTCTTACCTTGAGGGGAGTTTTGTTGGCAGTGGTGGTGGCAATTTCTCTAAATTTTAGGTAGGCTACAGAATTTTTGTTGGTTGCTTGTGTTCTCGGGGATGGAGCAATTCCCTGGGAGCCCCGTTTGTGCTGGGGAACTCAGTGATTGCTGCCATCAGCACAGGCCTGTTCCTGTTATCACACTCTGCTGACAAGCTGCTGGCTGCCGTCAGTGTTTTCAGCACCCTCTTGGCCAGCTCTTCTGTGAAGAGTGTTTAGTGGTACACTTAAAATGATGGTAACCCTTCCACCCTGTTTCCAGGACTGTCCATAAGTGGAAATGTGCCAATTATGCCTCAGCAACTGGGTAGTGTTTGCAAAACCTTCTGTGGACCACTCTGTGGGCTTGATTGTTCCAAAGCTTTGGGTGTGATTCTGCTGTAGGGGAGCAATTCCTGTTCCTGGAGCTGTCAAAAAGCCCTGGACAAACTGGTTCCTGGTGGGGTGGGGGGAGGTCCCTGGGCTGAGAGGGAGACATGTGAATAGTCCCACAGAGTCACAGTGCTGTTTGGCCATGCTGGACTGATGTACTCACCTTTCTGAGATGGCATGATTTGGGTTATTGCACTTACTGTTGTGCTCAGGCTGCATCTCACTGCCTGTACATGGAGAACTTGAGTTGTGTCTCCTGTGACATGTGAGCAAATGCTTGGGAATGACTGGATTTGGGGCTTCAGCAATCAGCATAACCTAAAATAGCCGATTTGAGCTGCTGAGCTCTGACACAGATAAGAAGAGATTCAGTTTGCCATGGTTTCCAGCCATTTCTGGCCATATGGATTTTGACTGGCTGTGACTTTGAGGAGGTGTGTTGAGATTCCCTGGACTTCTGCGGTGGAAATGAGTTAAAAGCATCCACATATGCCATCGTCCAAGTGATGTGGCAGTGCATGAAGTGAAGTGATGGTGAAGGGAGAGGGTATTTCATGCAGTGCATCGTTAGCTGGTGGAACTTCTGCGGGAGATACTAGAAACTGCTAGCTTGGAGAAAAACAAAAAAGACCTCCCTGATTACACTAAAGTTGGATGATTAATGCTAATACCCTCGGTGCACTTAGGAGTGGCTATAGTAGTGGGTGCAGAGAGGATTTGCCTTCATTCCTTACGTGCCTCCTCCTGAAGCATCCTCTCCTCCCTGCAGTTCGCTGCTTTGCAGAGCAACCAGATAGCATCCCATGTGGAGGAGGGACAAGGAGCAGCCTGTGACCTGGTGGCACTGGCTAATTCCTGTCTGGTTCGTGTTTATGCCCTAATTCCATGTCTGTGCTGGATAACCCAAGCAAACCTTGCAGGAAGGGTAGCATTAAACAGGGAGAGGGACACAGGGACTAGTCACTGCTGTGGGACAGGAATTCTGTAGCACCCAGTTCCCTTCCCTTCTCTGCCTGTTATCCATGGTCTGGCATGTCCTGTGCCTCTCTCCTAGAGACACTCGGGGCTGCAGAGCCCAAACCAGGCCAGACACAAAGCTGCAGACTGCAGTTGGCAAGACAGACCCTGAAGTCCCAGAGGGGCAGAATCGACATTTTGGTACTGCCACAGTGAGCGTTTAAAAGCAAGGAGGGATGGGGCCTGCCTGCAATAAGTGCCATTCCTGAAAAATACTCTCTGGAATGTAAATCTCTTCATATCTTCAGTTGTCCTTTCCCTCTCTTCTCTGACCTGTTGGTTGATGGTGTTAGAGCTGCCCTGGGCACTGTGTGGTTCTGCTGCTGCACTGCCCACCTGTGTGTGTGGTCAAGTCCAGTGGACACTTCCTTGTGCTGCTGCTGAGCTTTGTTTGCCACATCTGGGTGAGATGCTGTAGGCGCAGGTCTCTGCATCAGGAAGATGAAGTGGATGATGCTTCAGTGTGTCAGCAGAAAGGATTTTGCTCTTGTTGTGGCAGCACCTTTCAGCACAGCCTGTCTCACTGTCTGAGGAGCCTTTGGCTGATATGCAGTCACTAAGCTGTGGTACATGTAGCTCTGAAGTGGTCCTGGTATCTCTTGGAGCCCTGGGAGTGTTGGGTGCTGAGCTGCTGGGCAGGCTCTGTGAGGTGCTGTGTGCTCCAGTCTATCCAGTCTTGCATTCTCTTACCTGCCACTAGCTGCAGGAAAGTCCATGTGACCTGTTCCAATGCCAGAAGCTGATGGAAATGCCTGGTCTCTCTAGAAATCCTCTGTGGCACGGATGGTTCGGAGCTGAGCCCCTCCCTGATGACCCTCTGAAGAGGACTGGCTGCTCTGTGCAGATGTGTGGGCAGGGTATCTGCAGGGCTTCCTTGCCTTCTGCAGAGGCAGAAAAAGCAGCAATGTGGGTTCTCTGTGTTCCCTGTTCCCAGTTCCAGTTGCTGTGTGCACAGCCGGGGACCTGCTTCTTCCCCCCTGCCCCTCCCTGCCGTGCCTGCCATGGCTCAGGCTGGGGTCAGAGCCCTTCAGAGCTGTGAGGAGGAGGAGGAGTAGTCTGTAGCACACAGGCTGCTGGGTGATGCAGCAAGTCCTGGGTCTCACAGCTTGGTGGCTCCTTAGCACTGTGGGACCCCATTTATGAATCCTCTGCACAAAGGCCAGCAGGGAAAAATGGTGTGGCCTTAAAGCCCAGCTGGGCTCCTGCTGCCCGGAGCTTTCTACTCTACAAAACCTGCCATGAGATTAGAATTCCACTGGCCCTTCTCCCATGGTCTCTGCTCACCATCCTGTGCTGCAGGGTGCTGGGTCCAGGGGTCTGGCTGGGGAAGGGCTGTGCATGGCCATTGGGATTGAGTTCCAGGTCTGCCTGGGTGGGCTCTCAGCTCCTCTGGCAGCACTGAGGCGTGCTCAGTGCACAGAGCACTCCTCTGGCTGTGCTAGAGAAGCCAGACAGGATCTGGAAGCAGGAGGAATCACTGGTGACTCCCTTGTGCCCACCTGGCAGGACAGTCCAGGTGCTGCTGGGGACTCCTGGTGCAGGGTCCTGGGCTGGGTGGACACCAGGAGTGTGGCTGTTGATCAGAGATCCGAGGCTCTGGGAACATGGGCTCCCACTATCTCTGCTGCTTCACCTCTTCAGGGTGAAAAGCATCAGCCCTCATTAGTGAGGTTTTTTGAGGGAATAAGCACATCCTGAGTCCCAGCATGGAGCAAAGGAGCACGGAATTGATGGACCATCCCTTCAGTCCAGCCCCTCTGTGGAAGAAGTGTGTGCCAACACTAAATGGCATTGAGCTGGCAAGATACCCCGTCCCTGGGGCTCAGACACCCTCACCCATCAGAGATGCAGTTCTGCTTCTCCTGGGATCGGTTTCACGGCTTTTCTCTTCCCATGAGAGTTCTTAAGGCAGAATGGTTGGATTTGGGGGCCTTGGTGGGTGTCAGTGAATTATTGCCTGGGGCAGGGAGAGGCAGGAATGCTCCTTTTGGTGCTGCCCTGTGCTGGCTGGGTTGGAGACCTGTCTGAGCCCCAGGACAGGAGGACACTTGCTAGATGAGTGGCTGGAGCAGAGTGCATCTTCTCACCATGAAGCCAACTCACTTAAAAACCCCTAACAATCACTTTGGGAAGGGTGGGGAGAAATCACAGTGTATCCTCTAGCACACACAGCAGCCCCAGTGTCAGCTGCTGCAGCTGGGTTTGGGAGTGCCTGTGGCTGGCGTCCCCTGCAGCATCTGCTGTATCCCTGCTGACTCTGCAGCAGGCTATGCTTAAATGAGGGATGGCCAGATCTGTCAGGAGCCAGCACTGTGAGGTACCCTATTTTTAGTCCTCAGCATTCTTGGGGAGTGTCTTCTGTTATTTCATGCCTCTTTTAAGTATATGACCTCCTACAAGTGGGTTTTTTGGTTGGTTTTTTTTTTTCTTTTTTTTTTTTTAAAAGCAACCTGCCTTGCCTTTCCAGTGTAATAGTTCTCAGTGTATCAGTGCTTATTATCATTTTTGTGCTCAGAAATTCCAAATTGGAGCATCTCCATGATGCTTAAACTTCTAGTACATTGAAAAATCCAAAGACTCTCATGTAAAGAGTTCACATCAGCCTCTCCTTCTCTGAGAAAGAACGTTCCCTCCTAAAGTACAGGGACTGGGTCTGTGATTAGAACTGGTTGCTAGGGCTCATGCAGGGGTTGAGTGCCCCTGTGCCTGCCCCAGGCATCCCTGGATGCCCTGCATGGTAGCTCTGAGGTGACCAGGGCTGCAGCTCTCACAAAGGGCATCTCAGTGATGATCGAGCAGAGAACACAAATGGTTGTCCAGAGCACTTTGTAGTGCATTTCTGGATTAGAGCTCTACTGTTAGTCTACAAACCCACAGCTGATGTTCAGAGGGTGCCTTTGCTTCTGCATTTGCTTCTGACTGCAACATTTGAGAGACACTACCTTGAGTTTGAGGTCCTTTTTCTGCAGGTGTGTCCAGGGGTTTTTTTATTTCAGTGATATGCAGGAGCGTGCTGTACTTGGCAGTAGTCAGGCAAGTGCAGGGCAGTCCCTTTTTTCCTAACACCAAGTTCCAGATGGATACATGGGTGATAAAATACTGTCCTGCCAGCAGAGCCTTTGGGGTGTACAAGAGTGCTGTGGCCAGGGTGTGCTGGACCTGAACAGGAGCAAGGGGTGACAAATCTCTCACAGCTGTGGGTGTGGCTCGCTGCACCAGCACCTGGAAGTGTCTCCCAGCTGGGCAGCAAAGACTGATTGGCACAGCTCTGTTAATGTTGTGACAGCCTCTCTGGTTGGTTAGGGAGGGCTTTGAGGAAGGCTTTTGCTTAAAGGTAAGAAGTTTTATCTTTGTGTAACAAAATACCAGATTGCTGAAATGCAGTCTGCAAAGCTGGTACCGGCTGCTCCAAGGGGGAGCTGCAGTGTGGGGCTGGATGGAGGCTGCTCCCAGAGGAGCCTCTGTGGGAGCAGTGGTACTTAGGAAGGGCATCTCCCCTCTCTGTGCTTATCTCACAAGTGAATTGATGCTATTCAGGGGGAGATAGCCACTCCTATGGGTCAGGAAAAGTGACTGGGATGTAATTCTGAGTGAGGGTTGCTCATCTGCAGCTGCTGGTGGGAACAGTTGCAGTGTTTGGAGTGACACTCCTGCCTTGTAGTGTCAGGGTGTGACCCCAGCCTGCTGCCCCTCACCTCTCCTTGGTCCCTGCTGCAGACCCTCCTGCCCTTTGCTGTGCTCCCTGACACTGCTGGGATGTTTCTGCTTCTGCCTGAAGTCCCTATGAGGTGAGGGTGTCCCATGGCCCAGAGCACAGGACCTGTTTCTCTGTCCTGGGAACAAGAGGATTATATGGTGGGAGAAGTGACAAGCCTGCAGTGGTCCCCTTGTCCCAGCTGCTATTCCAGCCATGCCCAAGCACTGCTGCTCTGCCTTAGCCTTGCTGGGGCTGAAAGCTGAGGATTGGGAATGTTGAATTTCTCCTCTGCCCTCCTTCAGAAGTACTCAAGGTGACTTGGGTGTCCAGGCTGGGTTTATGCAGGACTGTCACAATAGGTGAGAGTTTCTTCCCTGGTGCTGCTGCCTGGGAGGAGCTCCCTGGGAATTCTCTGTCCTCTGACTCACAAGCACAGCCTGGCCTGTGTGTGGGCTCTGTGACAAGCAGAGGCAGCTGATGAAGTGTTCCTTGGGATCGTCTGAGAGTTAAAGCACTCTGCTGGGCTGGTCACTCTGCAGGGCTCCAAGGGCACCACCGTGGAGGTGGCACATGGTTTGGGCTGTGCTCTGGGTGAGCTGCTTGTGCCAGGATGCTGCTGCTGTGGGGGTGGGTCACCCTGCAGCTGGGAGTGAGGAATGGCAGGAGAGCCCATGGCCCTTCCCTGGCTCCCACAGCCAACTCATGTGTGTGTGTCTTACTTCTGTCTAGTAAGCAAGGTGAGATTTTTAGTTTTTCAAAGATTACTGCTACTGAGATTTACAAAGGGGAAGCATTGAGGCAGGAGGTATTTATAGCATTTCCATAAACTGCCTCTCTGAACAAATGCAGTCACTTGACTTTGCTTTCTGGGAGTTGTTTTGTTTAATCACTATAAAATTTCTTTTAAATCTCCTTCAGCACGCTAAAGACAGTCATTCAGTCAGAGCAAGAAGTGGCATCTTCACAGGCATTTCCCATCATGTCTAGGTGGAAATACATGGGAGCCATGTGACTTTTCACATGGGCAGATAGTGATAGGACAAGCAGAAATCGTTTTAAAGAGGAGATATTTAGATTAGATATTAGAAAAAAATCATCCCTGTGAGGGTGGGGAGGCTCTGGCAGAGGTTGCCCAGAGAAGCTGTGACTGCCCCATCCCTGGAAGTGTTCAGGGCCAGGTTGGACAGGAGTAGCTACTTGGAGTAGCTGGGGTAGTGAAAGGTGTCCCTGCCCCTGGCAGGGGTAGGAAAAAAATGAGCTTTAAGGTCCTTCCAACCCAAGGCTCTATGATTTCTGACTTGTATGATGTTCCTGTTGACTAACAAAATCAGGGTAGGTTTCTCAGCAGTGCCTCTAACTGGTGCAGGTATCTTGACCTTCAGTGTGCAGAAGGAGAAAGATCAGGTCTGAAGTGATTGTTGTGAACCATAAAATCCATGTGTCTGTATTGTCTTTGGTACGAATTGTCACTGGGGTTCGTTTTCACTTGGACTCTCTACAAATAAAGCATCCTACAGTTCATTACAGCTCCAACCTTGAAGTGTTCCTCGAGCTGATGAAAATCAGAGGTCAGGTCGCTTGGAATGCAGCTGTTCCAGTTCCCTTTGCTGTTGGAAACTGCCTCCCAGAGCAGCTCCTTCCAGCCGGGAGACCCTGTGGCAAAGACCAGCCCAAAGCCCTGCAGCTGGAATCTCCAAGGGGATAATGCCACTGATGCCATTTGCTGCAAGATTATTCTATGGTTGTTTTATTTAAAAGGCAAATGAGTTTGGCCTTGTAGGAGAGATTATTTCAGAGTGTTCTGCTTTATGTGTGAGGAAATGAGGTCGTTCCTCCAGCCCTTCCCATGGGGAAAGGGGGATGCATGGAGCATGACAGGGATAGCAGCCAGCCCTGATGTTTGAGGGCAGGGGAACTTACCTCCACAGCTGACTATGGCTGTGGAGGCCTTTGAGGTGATTTAACAAAAATAAGGATGGTTTGAGTAGGTCTTTGAAGTTCCTGGAATGACTGGAAATGTCGCCAGGCTGTATTGGATCAGCTATAGCCACAGAACACTGGCACTTGAGGGCAATTGTGGTGCTTAAATCTGACCCCAAATACCTTGGCTGTGCTCCTGGTGGTGCTGCCAGGTACTGAGCAGCTACTGGTGGGGTGGGAACAGGGGCTGGATTTCACAGTCTCTTATGACTACTTCTAGTCTTCCAAGAAGCGAATGCCTCTGCAAGGAGATGGAGAGGATCCCAGCATACCCAGTTGGTTCTTGAGGGTTCAGAGGACTCTCCAGTATAAGGCTTTGCACACAGCTCCTCTGCCCAGGGCTTGGGCATCCTTGGGGATTGCCCAAGCCCCTGAGGGCAGGTGCAAGGTGCTAATTTGGAAACATGCTGCTTTCTAAAAATAATTACAGAAGAAAGACTATAAACAAACATCCTCCTCCCCAAAATCAATCATCCACAGCATGCTGTGAATTCCAGCTGCTTGCTGAAATAAACCTAAGAAGATCCTATGAACAGGAAGAGCCTAGTGCTGCAAAACTGGAAGTTTAAGCATGACTTGTATGTTCTCCTGTTGTTCCACACCTTTTTGGAGCAGGGATGATGTTCCCAGGCAAAGTGAGCTAATGGTCCTGCTCCAGTGCCTACAGGAATTGTAATTCCACATTGCACCATAAGCTGATTTTAAAATATAAAAGTCTGTGACCTCAGCAAGTCCAGAGGAGACCCATACTTGCTCAGCTGTTGCCCTTTAGAGGGGTAAGTCAGCAACTGGAATGCTCCTGACTGGTGGGATTGGCCTCAGAGCCAGGAGAGAATGCTGCCTGCCTCTATGGAAACACTGGGATGTTCTTGTCTTCCTCAAGATTTTTCTTCTCCCACAGATGCAGGAAGTGCTGAACCTTAGTTCAGCATTGTGTTGAGGGCCAAGGACAAACTGTTCTGGGTGGGTTTTGACTTTTGAAGCCTGTTCTAAGGAGGTGTGGTTTCTGAGTTTGCTGGGCAGTTCGGAAGTTGTGTTTTCTGTGTGCAGAGGGCTTCAGTGGGGTTAATTTGCAGTTGCATTAACTAATGCATCCCCAGTTCTTCAGAGCTCCTGATCCTTTTGTGTTTGTCATTTCCAACATTTCTTTGAGCCTTAGACTTACTTTTGTAGCTCAGGTAGTGGAACCCTTTGAGCACAGATACATGAACAGAGGTGTGTTTTGTTGGTCCTGGGTCTTTCCCATCCAGCAAAGCCTGTGCTGCCCTTCAGCCAAGCCAGGTGGCACAAAGGGATCCCGGGAACTTGCCAAGGGAATACCATGGTTTCCCCCTTTAACAGAGCAGCACAAACAGTGTTTTGTGATGTTTGTTGGTGATTGGACAATGACTTTGGGCCTGGCTTACTGACCCTGGACACCACTGATCCTCCCCAGAAGCTCTGTGCTGCTGTGCCCTCCCCTTCTGCCTGGCCAGGCTGTTTGATGCCAAATAGCCATCAGTGCTCTCTCCTCAGTCCCAGCCCTGGTAGTGTCCACAGCAGCTGGGGAGCTGGGCTGAGCTCATGGTGACCATGCCAGCTGAGCCACCAAGGGCTGTGGCCAGTCCAGCTCCAAGCAGGACAGTGTCACAGGGGCTGTGGGTAGCAAGGCACCCTGGGCACTGTCCCTGGAGAAGAACAGGGGCTGTGTGGAGGATTTAACTGAAGGGACATGTGACATGCTGTCACTTCTGCCAGGTGGGGTGGCTCTGGTTTGCCCTGGTCAGTGGCCACTGTAGCTCTGCTGCAGTAACAGGAGTAACCTATTGTTTGGGATGTAGGCACAGCTGATTCACGGGTACCTCTGCCATGGCTCTGCTCAGGCTGCTCCTACACTGCCCCATTGGCATGGGCCATGTGAGTCAGGCCAAGGAATTGCTGTTGGCAATGATGCTCCACATCAGGCAGCTCTGGCAAGGGGGACTGTGGTCACCCCTTACCCATGTGAGTCAGAGAGTGATGGGTGGTGGGATGGGTCCTGCTCTCCTGCCATCAGGATGCTGCTCAGTTTGTGCTGGACTTGGTGTAGTGGCATGAGGGAACTGGGATGCATTGCTTTGCACCAGATTTGGTGCTTTCTGAGCTCCTGTGCAGATCCAGGCTGGAGGCAGCTGGGTTGGCAGCCCTGCACAGACCTCTCACTTCTCCTCTGCCAGCAGCACCATTGCTCAGCATCTCTGGGCACAAAAGTACTGCTGGAAACACAGATCTCCTCCTTTGAAGTGGAGCTTTAGCTCTTAATATGGTAAATAGTGGGATGTGTAGAGACAGACATGTCCACATGCTGTCAGTAAGGGTCATGGGGCAGCTCTGTGACTGACCCACAGGGAATATGGCTCCCAGGGATGCTCAGAACTAGCTCTGGCTCTATTGGAAATGGTGAGGCAGGTGTGGCATGGGGAGTAACTGCAGATCTCTGGGAATAAGGAGGCTGCTGGCAAGGGCTGGGATGTGTGTGGGGTGCAGGTGAAAAGCAGTTTGGGATTGCACAAGACTTAATGGGAGGAACCAAAGGTAGGACAGGAAAGAGAGTCTGATGACCTGGGGAGGACCAAGAGTACAGGAGTAGGGGGATAAAGGGGGTCAGTTGTGTGTAGGTAGGTGGCTGGGCAGTGTCTTGGGCCATGCCCTGCCCAGTGCAGCCTCTCCTGGCTGCACAGCAGCTGGAGAGGGACTGTGGCCTCAAGAGCTTCTATATCCTGGGCAGACTTGAGAGCCTAAACATGGCTGCTGCTGCTGCATCCACATGGATTTTGCTTGTATTTTACGTGTATTTTCACTGGTGGACTTCCATCCTGTCCAGCCAGAGATAGGAGCAGGTTGGGGCTGTGGCTGCTGTCCTGGTTCCTGTGGCCAGCCATGTATCTATCCCTGTGAGTGGGATGTGTGTGTTCTGTGTCAGCTGGGCACACATCTCCAGCCTTGCTTCCACTTGGATCTAGGGCCATGGAGTAGCAGCCTCATCACTTGGGCTGTTGCATCCACACAATGTCTTTTCCTCTGGTGTGGGGCAGCTGGGCTTGTCAGGGGCTTCAAATGTGCGTTCCTGCCATCAACATCTAACAAATTTTATGGCTTCTTTCCATTTTTATAGGAAAAACCATCACCCTGATCCAGACATTGAAACTTGTCAACTGATGGGACACAGAGAGACATTTGGCTGTACTAGGACACTAAAACATAGGGTTTAGCCAAAGAATATTTCCCCACTGTGGAGGCTTACACCTGCCAAACCCTATAGCATTCTTGGGAGGCTTTTCTATCCCTCTTCTCCATTTCCAGATTTCCACACATCATGGTTTTCCTTTTGACTTCTTTTGCAAGCTAGCTCTGGCTCTGCCTTTGCTTCCCCTATGCTTTGGTGTGGGTCCCCGGTGTGAGCTGCTGCCTGGGCTGGTTCTGCACCTCTGCTTCCAGCTGCTGCTCGGAGGCTCCTCTTGGATGTTGTGACTGACCTGCTTTTTCTCTCTCTTCCACTGTATCTCTTTCCCTCCAACCTGTCTCCTGCGTTCTCCGTTCTCCCCCCTCCATCCCTGCAGGTTCATCATGCCTAGTGGCATATAAAAAGACTCCACCTCCTGTCCCACCTCGGACCACATCCAAGCCGTTCATCTCTGTCACTGTGCAGAGCAGCACTGAGTCGGCGCAGGACACCTACCTGGACAGCCAGGACCACAAGAGTGAGGTCACCAGCCAGTCGGGGCTCAGCAACTCCTCAGACAGCTTGGACAGCACCAGGACACCCAGCGTGACCAGGGGCAGCATCGTGACTCCAGCCAGAGACACTCCAGAGTTACCTCAGAAAAATGCAACTTTGAAAAGTGACAAAGGGACTCTGACAAACGAAGAGCCTAAAGTGGAGAATCCCCCCAAACGAAAGCTATCGTCTATAGGAATACAAGTATGGAATAGTTTGTTCTCCTTTGTCCCAAGGCATGCCCCATCCATTTAGCGTGTGCCTTTTCTGTGACCAGGTGGGCATCTGAGCTCACTTAGAATAGCAAGAGACACTCACTGCCTTGTCAGAATAACTGCTGCGCTCTCAGAGGGAGAGACAGCAGCACTTTCCCTTAAGAGCCCAGAAAGGACTAAGCTCTTCTAGTACAAATTTTAAACGTTTTCTAGAGCAGAGGGGCCATGTTAACTGGGTGAATCCCTCTGAAGAGGCCTTTTGTTGCTGCTCTGCCTGTGCCCTGTACTCTGTATTGCTTCCCATCAGTCTGCTCCTTGTCCATCATGGTTCTAGGGACAATTCTCCCCTGAGATGGGTCCTTCCACTTGGGAAGGGCTGCTGCAGTGCCAAACGGTCCCAGGGCTGCCGGCAGAAGGGAGCAATTCCTTGCTGCCCAGTGTTCCCAGCAGGTTGGTGCTTCCCTTGCTGGAAGCATTTAACTGTGGCAATCAATGGAAATGAGCTGTTGATAACACAGTGAAATGAGAACACAGTGAATAGAGTAAATGTGTGCTTTAGTCAACAAAATGTGTCCTCTGGGGCTGTGCCCTCCCCGGGACAAGTTTCTCAGTTACAGATAGCTGTGAGCTCTGGCTCTGTCCCAGATGCTGGTTACCAGCAGAAGGGAACTTGGGCAGCTCCAAGTGCAGGATCTGAGCTTTGAATTGCTCTGTGTGCTGAACAAGTTCTCCATCAGCTTTACTGGAAGGCTAGCTCAGTACAGGTGACAGTGAAAGGCCTCTCTGCAAGGTTGGTGGGACAGGACACCTCAAAGGGCAGTGAGGGGAGACAAACACACTGCAGAGGCTGACTGCCTTCCTCTGCTTTTCCTTTTCTGAACTGGTTCCTAAGTCACCTGGATTTCTTTCCTAAAACCTTCTAACCCTCTTCCAAAGCCATGGAGGGTGTCAATCCCTGGGAGAGAGGCTTTGCTGTCAGTCTCAGTCACCTTGCTGTGGTGAATGCTGTGGTCCCTGACTGTGTGGGATGCCACAGGCACGGGGACACAGCCCCAGCCACATGGAGCTCAGGGCTCCTGGCACAGGTGGTGGCTGCAGCATGGCAGGACACAGCCCTGGTCCTGAGGTGGGAGCAGAGCTGAGCAGTAGCCTTGTGCCTGTCCTTAGCCAGCCCTCCCATGTGGTGTCAGCGTGCTCTGTGTGTGCACACTCCTGGTCTACTAATGTGGATTCCAGCCGCAAGTTCTTGTGTCTGTTTTTGTCTGTATTTTTTTTTTTTTTTTTGTTCAATAAGGTTGACTGCCTTCAGCCAGTGGCAAAAGAGGAGCCTCCTCCACCAGCCACCAAATTCCAGTCCATCGGGGTACAGGTAGAGGACGAGTGGCGGTAAGTGAGACGCAACTTGTGCAGTTTCCTTTTATTTTAAATTGTGCCTCCTCCACTTGTGCTTAGACCTTCTTCCCTGCTTTGTGCCAGTGAGTGGTGTTGAATGGGGCCCACGGAGAACTCTTCCTCCACAGCACACACCCGCTGCAAAAAGCACTTGTTCTCTAGCAGGCAAATCAATGGGACCTTGAAATTAAATAAAAAATTTTAAAATTCCAAGCTGTAATTATAGACATGCGTCAGCCCTCTCGTCTGAACGGCCGATTGCAGTAAGCAGGCAACCTTATAATTCTGTCTGTCTGAGTGTGTGGTGTGTCTGTGTGTGAGGAGGGGCAGGGAGAGGCTCTGCTTAGCCATGGCTTTTGCTGTTGGTGTGGAAGTCTGACCAGGCTGAGCTCTGCTATTGAACGATGGCTTTTGATCCCTGCAGAAACAGCCACTCTCGCAGCATGTCCTCCAAACAGGACACAGATTCTGACACACAGGAGCCCAATAACTCCAGCTGTAAATCATCTGAGAGAAGCCTCGCTGAATGCCCCCAGCACAACAACTCCGTTGGTGTTGATGCCTCCGCCAGGCAACCAGCCAAGCCCTCACAGATTAAGAGAAACCTCTCCTATGGAGAAAACAACGACCCGGCCCTGGAGCCTTCTTCTCTCCCTCCTCCTGACCCCTGGCTTGAGAGCTCCTCCACGTCGCCGTCGGAGCCGGCGCAGCCAGGGCCCTGCCGGCGGGATGGCTTCTGGTTCCTGAAGCTGCTGCAGGCAGAGACCGAGCGCCTGGAGGGCTGGTGCCGCCAGATGGACCAGGAGACCAAAGAGAACAATCTCTCTGAGGAAGGTGGGTGTGAGCAGCAGCCCAGCAGCTCTTCCCTCAGAAAGGAGGTGGGGCTGAGTATTGGGTCAGTTTAATTGTGGCTGCCCCATTCCTGGAATTGTCCAAGGCCAGGTTGGATGAGGCTTGGAGCAGTCTGGTCTAGTGAAAGGTGTCCCTGCCCATGGAAGGAGATGAGCTCTAAGGTCCCTTTCCTCCCAGACCTTTCTGGGGTTCTGTGAAATTACTGACAGCCCACAGAGTCAGAGCATGGACATGAGGGTGGGATAAGGAATGCTTTTTCCTTGAAAAGGGCAGTGTAGCTTCCTGTAGCAGATGGAGTACAGTGTAACGCTGTGATGCAGCATAAAAGATGTACAAGGGATGGTGCAGCTTCTGACCACTCAAAACTGCTAAAAGCTTAAATGGATTTAATCTTAAAAAAAGTTAAATGGATAAAGCTTTCAGGGAGGCTGTGGGATCTCTCCCTGCCTCACCCATTACTCTCAAACAGGCAGATGAAAGTTTCGCTGGCAGTGGGGCAAAAGGAATACGACTTCAGAGCTTGTTTGCTCAGTTCAGTTCTTGAACTTGTCCTTATAGCAAAGTGGAAGTTTCTTCACATGGGAAAGTCTCACTGAGTTTGTGCTGAGTACACCAAAAGCATGGAACAGGGAACACAGGGCCAGTTGATTTCTGTGAGGTTCAGTCCCAGCTGAGCTTGTTTCCTCTGTTTTTAAATGCCATGTCAAAACCTGGGCTTTTTGCAGTGGGAATCATGCCTCTGGTGCATACAGAGTGACAGGAGTAGGTGATGAGGCTGCAGGGGGCAGGATCTTTGAGTTGAGCCTGGTTTTGATGTTTCTAAAACCTGAGAAAGGTGAAACAAAGGTGAGGCTCAGTTTTAGCTCATTGTCACTGCTGGGGCTCCAGGAGCTAATCCCTAATCGGATTCCCTGATGTGCTGCCCTGGCTGCCAGTAGGACAGGTTGTGCCAGGGATCTCCCTGCATCAGGGCTGGCCTGGCTTGACCTGTGGCAAGGAAAGACAGCAAGACCTGCATGGCATTGTTCCATGGCTGCCAGGAGCAGGCTGCTTGATTGTGTAACCACAGCCTTGGTGGGTGGGAGAGCCCACCTCTCCAGCCAAGATCTCCTGAGCAGGGCCAGCAGCAGAGCAGGGGCAGGACTCAGGTGGTCCCTGTTGGTGATGCAGCTGCGGGCATGTGGGGCTCTGAACCTGCCTCTAGAAGGGAAAAGCCCAGACTGTGTTTCCTCTAATGAGCAGAGGAACATGTCCATGCCCAGAGTCTGCTTGGAAAACCCATTAAGAGCAGCATAAAGTCCTGGGTGTTAAAAGCCCTGGCCTGTGTGTTAATCCTTGCTGGTACAGGAAGGCTGCAGTGTGGTCCCCTGTGTCACTTTTCTCCTGTGCAGAGCTGGGAGAGCAGGTTGGGATCTCTCAGGAGGTGCCAGCAGACCTTGCTGAGGTGGTGCTGGTGGCTCTTCTGAGGGGTTCAGGGCAGTTTGAGCTCTCTGCCAGCTTGGATGTTGTAATGTCCTTAGCCAGGTCTGTGTTTGGCCTGCCAGAAGGAGCAGCGGCGGACCAATGTAGTTTCAAAACATCTTTTTCCTGAGAGCAGTTGGTGCCTTGAGGATCACTGGAATTCCTTTTCTGATGACTTGAGTGTTTCTTTGCTCCAGAAACGCTGGAGCTCATTGCTACAATTAACAGTCTGTTCAACTCAGGTATTTTTCTTTCCTCTTTTTTTCTTTTTTTTTGTCTCCCCTCAGTCTTGGGAAAAGTTCTGAGTGCAGTGGGCAGTGCACAGTTACTAATGTCACAGAAGTTCCAGCAATTCCACGGCCTCTGTGAACAAAACTTGGTAAGTCTGGATCTCTTTTTCCTGGTTTCTGAAAGGATACCTCTCTTTCAACAGCACTACAAGAACTTGGTCAGGTGTTAACAGGCTGCTGTCCCTGTGAAAACAAATCCAGCACAGCCACAGCCTGCAGTGCCAGGCTGGGTTAGCACAGAGGTGCCTCCTGCTTCTGTAGGGCTTTTTGAGGCAAACCTCTGAGGCTGGGCCAAATAGGGGGGACTGTTTGAAAAGTCTGCTCCTGTGGCTGGTGACACTGTCCCCAGGTCACTGGGAATTGATCTCTGAAAGGGAATGCAGGGGTTTGCCCTTGCTTGGAGCTGACCTGGGCTAATGGGGATTGATGGAATCTGTGGTTTAGTTTTCCCCTCAAGCTCTATGGTAATACGGATTTTGCAAACTTCCTCAGAGGTGAATTTCCCTTTAGATGTAAAATAATCTTGGAGAGAATTGAGGAGCAGGAGCAGGAAAAGCGCTGATCCTAGCTGAGCAGCAGCCTCAGCAGAGCTTTGTGTGAGCTGCTTGGATCTGATCCCATGCTTTCCAGGGTCTGTGGTGGTGGTTCAGCTGTCTGGGAACTGGGAAAATCCTGTTCTTGGAAGAAACTTAAGCTACTTAAAAGTTTTCAACCCAGCCTGAGAAGTACTGATGCTTTGAGGTTGTTTGGGGCGGAAATGTAGCAAAATAATTTTGCTCATGAAAGCTCAGTTTGGCTCCTTGGAGTGCTACACATCCAGGTATCAGAACTGGGTATCCATTTCCATTATTTCCCTCCCTGAAATCAAGAGTCTGTGTGTAAGAAACCAGTGTTGTTGCTCTGATTGCCACACTGGGCACCTGCTCTTGGAGGTTCCTGCTGTGGGTTTAGTGCCAGCACTGGGTGTCTAGTTCAGGATTACTCTGCTGTAAGGAGGAGTGCAGTCAGGACCTGCTTCCTGAGTTGGCAGAAATTATTTGGGCTGTAAATGCTGGCTTTGCATGTCCATGCTTAGGGCCGGTGTCTCCTGTGGGTTCTCACTGGGTTTGGTTGCAGGCAGACATGAAAGGGGTGAAGGTGCTGTGCACACTGCTCTACTGGGTGTGTTCTTTCTTGAAATGGTGTTTTTAATGCTTCCCCTTCTAGAACCCTAACGCCAATCCCAGACCCACAGCCCAGGACTTGGCTGGATTTTGGGACCTCCTCCAGCTGTCCATTGAAGACATCAGCATGAAGTTTGATGAGCTGTACCACCTCAAAGCTAATAGCTGGCAATTGGCAGAGACACCGGAGAGAAAGGTGAGTGAGGGGCACTGGGAAGTGGCCAGAGCACCTTGTACACATTTGGGGTACCTGAAGTCTGGTTTTGTCTGCAAACAGATGTTCTCAGGGGCTTTTGCCATCCTGCACTTGTCATTTCGCAGCCTCGCAAGGTACCAAGGCCATTCCTCTTGAGTAATAGTGGGAACAGTTTTGTACAAGGGGAAAAGGTGTTGGATGGAGAGAGCCCAGAGTGGTGAGCAGTGGTGCAGGGGCCTCAAGTGTTCCTAGGACTGTGTGGATGGCTTTAACTATCCCTGGTGCCCAAGTAATGTAAAAAACAACTTGAACCTTCAGAAAATGCAGGAGAGGTGGTGTCCTGGCTCTGCTGGTAAGAGTAGGGAGCACTGTGTCTCAGGGCAGGGTAGCTTATTAAAATTTTGCAGTTCCACATCAAGTTGTGTTTTCATGCTGCCCGTGGTGTGCTCTGAGCTACAGCTGACCAGACAACCTCTGAACTCCAGGCCACTCCAGAAGAGCCTTGTACTGTGGAAGCTGCATGGAGGGAAGGGTTGGGCTGGGTAACGGGAAAAGGTTCTTCCCCCAAAGGGTGCTGGGGCACTGCCCAGGCTCCCCAGGGAATGGGCACAGCCCTGAGGCTGCCAGAGCTCCAGCAGCATTTGGAAACTGTTCCCTGGGACAGGGTGTCCTGCAGGTGTCCGTACAGGGACTTGATGGTCCTGGTTGTGGATCATCAGCCTGTGGATTGTGGACTCCCATCCCAGGAAATGTCCAAGGCCAGGTTGGACAGGGTCTAATGGAAGGTGTCCCTGCCATGGTAGAGGGGGGGAACTGGATGATCTTCCAACCCAGAGCGTTCTGTGATTCCATGATTGTTGTGGGTCCCTTCCCATTCAGGACATTCTGTGATTCCATGAAATGAGAAATGGCTCCTTGTAGAAACCAGGGCAGCTGATTTGGAGGGGTGTCTTGCTGCAGAGCTGCTCTCCCTCACACGATCCCAGTCCCTCTGGCAAGGCCACACCGGGGCCGAGCCGACACCTAGCTGTGCACATTTATATTGGGTCTGGGTTTTTCCTTACTGTCTCCCTAAAGGAAGAGAAGAAACCACCCCCTCCAGTGCCAAAGAAGCCAGCCAAGTCCAAATCACAGCTGAGCCGGGACAAAGGCTCTGACTCGGACAAGCAGCGGCAGGAGGCGCGGAAGCGGCTGATGGCGGCCAAGCGTGCGGCCTCCGTGCGGCAGAACTCGGCCACCGAGAGCGCCGACAGCATCGAGATCTATGTCCCCGAGGCCCAGACCCGCCTCTGAGCCCGGCCACGGCCAGCCCGTGGCTTTTATAAGTCATTAAATGGGAAAAAAAAAAGGTTCTCTCAAAACTAGTGTGATTTTTTCAGTCTAGAGACAATGAGCCATCCTTGAAAAGGGCTCCTGAGTTGGCTTTTTTCTCTCAGCTTTAAGTAATGAAGATTTTAACAAAAAAAAAAAAAACAAAAAACAAAAAATACAAACAAAAAAAAAATTAAAAAAAAAAAGCCCCTCGTTTTTTCCCCAGCTGTGGTGTTGCTGAATGGACTGAACAGACTCCTGGGAACTCCAGCCCCTCAACTTGGAACTTCAGTCTTTTTGCTTGTTCTATCTCATGAGAATTATTAGCTTGTTTACAAGAAGATGACAAGAAAACACGAAGCCTCGAGCACTTGCCATGCTGTGTTCTTCCTCCTCCTCAGACCTGTTCTGCCCTTCTCATCCTTTATTTTTCCCTTCTGCTTCTCCTGTCCTCCCACCCTTTGCATGGTTTCAGTTCCCGTGCCCGGACCCCCCTGTCCCCACAGAGAACACGTGTGGTGTGTCGTTCCTGCTGCCCTCTCCAGCCAGCAGCCTCTTGGGCTTTGTGTTCTTGGGATGGGGATGTTGGGGTGGGGGAGGACCAGCACAGGGGGCTGTATCCTCAATTTGTTGGAGGGAGAGGATGCTGGGGCTGTGCAATGTGGGGTTGAAATGCAGCCCAGAAGCAAAATGTGCAATAAATCTGGTGCAGGGGATCCCGAGAGCTGGACCCCGCTCCGGGCACAGGAGCGGAGCTGAAGGACCACAGAGCACGAGCCACATCACTTTGATTTCCCTCCTCTTCCCGTTCCAATGCCGTTTTCCGTGGCTGGCTGGTGGAGGGAGGAGCTGCTGCAGCAGGGGCTGTGGGGTTGGTGTGTCCAGGAGGAGGGGGTGTACATATGCACATATACACTTAGTAGTACCTGTATAGTAATTCCTACACACGGATCCTGCCCATGCCGCCGCGGGGGTGGGCAGATGTATAGCATATATTTTTACATGTACTATATCTAGATGTGTGTCCAAGTGTGTGTAAAAATATATACCCTGTGTGTAAGCAGATGACTATTTTTTCCTTATCTCCCTGCTCTCGGGCTAGAGGAAGGATTGCTAAATATTTTTTAGCCCATTTTTTTTCCCCTTTGTAGGTCTCCTACCTGGTCTGGCTCCTTGGAGCCGGAGCTGCCCCCCTGATTCTTTGCTGCCCTCTCACACTGAAGGTTTTTGTCCTACCCTGAGGGATCTCGCTGGGGTTTTTTATTTTTTTTTTTTTCTCTTCACATGTTTGAACAAGCTGGGAGATTGTGTGCTACTGTCATGGGGGTGGAGGTGGAATCCCAGTGGTTTCAGTGAGAGTGTTGGTGATCCAGAAGGCAAAAAATAAATAAAAGTGAAATCCTGAACGATGCCTGCTGCCCATTGTGTGCTGTCTGGGGCTGTCCATAAAAGCTAGAGGTCTTTGCCCCCAGCTGTAGAATTCCCAAAGCCTGGCTGTGCTAGGATTCAAATTGGGCTGGAGGTGAGGGTCAAGCTTTGCTCCCAGGGGACAAGGGGAAGCAGCCTCAGGTTGCTCCAGAGGAGGTTTAGGTTGGATAGTGGGGGAAGGTCCTTCATGGACAATGTGGTCAGGGGTACCCAGGGCAGTGGGAAGAGTCACTGGCCCTGGACATGTTGGAAAGGTCAGTGCAGGTGGCACTTGAGGGTGCATGGGCATGTTGGGGGTTGGCAGCAGCTGGGACCCTTGGAGGCCTTCCCCAAACCTAAAAACTCTGTGGGGGCAGAGACATTGTTGGATTGCACTGTTGGGCTTTGGGGCAGATTGTAAAGATACAGTTTTAGGGTCCTCTGGCAGAGAAAAGGAGAATAACAAGGAAATGTGGGGGTTAATTTATTTCATCATTTTCTCTTCCCAGCTGCTGCTCATGGCGTGGTCAAACGATCCTGGCTGCTCTGGGCTAGGCTTGCTCGTAATATCTATGTCCTTATATAATATGGACTTGTATATATATGTGCATATATTTTAACATGTAAGTGAATTTCTAAAGCTGCAAAAACTAATGAATTTTAATATGGGGTTGTATCTTATAATTAATGCAATATTTTAAATTCACCTACATCTATTAAAATCCATATAGAAATACAGAGGTGGGGTTACATACTTCTGTGTGCATATGCATATAAATGTGTGTAACACATGTACAAAAATGTGTTATACATATTTAAACACGCCTTTTATAAATTGGAGAAGTATTTGTTGTAAATATTTAACACCCCTTGTATAAATAATTTCATACCCGCTCCTTGCATCTACTTGTTTATTCTGAGCCCAAAGGACGCGGGCAGCCAATCACGGGGCTGCCTGGGGTCACGTGGTACTGGTGGTGTCACGAGATGGCTGCCTGCCAATCACAGGGCGGTGTGACGTTTAACAAAATGGCTGCGCCCTGCCATAAGATGGCGGGTGAAATAAAATGGCCGCCTCCAGTGGATGCCGGGGGGTGATGCCGTGTATCGAAGCACTTCCGGTCCCTATCAACCAATCACAGCACGGTATATATCGCTGCGACGAATGGCCGTGAGGCTGCTGGGAGTGGGCGGGGCTTGTGGGGGCGGAGGGTGTGGCCTCCTCTTGGTCCGTGCGCAGCTCCGGTGGGCAGGGCTTGGGGATGCTGTGCCCGCCTCTGTGTCCCTGTCCCTGTCCCCGTCTCGGCTGCGGCCCCGCGCTCTTCCGGTACCAGAAGCCGGGAGCGGCTCTTCCCGTGGCTTCCCCGGGCCCAGCCCCGGCCGCGCAGTGCCCGTTCCCCGGGAATCCACCGGAATCCCCCGCGGCCCGGCCCGGCTCAGCTCGCTCTGCCCGGGCATGGCCCGGTCTCCGCACTCCGCGGGGCAGCGCCTGTCCCGGGGGCCGTCCCAGGACACAGCCCCGGCTCCACCCTGGCGGGGATGGTCGCACTGCCTCCGGCCACAAGCGCGGGGCTCGGGATGCGCAGCGGTCCCTGCTCCTTGTGCCGTTTCGGGCGCAGCCCCAGAAAGGGGGGGGGCAGCTGCCAGGGAGGGGTCCCGGACTCACCCACTCGTGGGGATTTCTGGAGCAGGGTTGGCAGTGGCGTAAGTAGTATGAAAGGATGGGAGAGCTGGGAGTGTTCAACCTGGAGAATGGAACGCTCCCGGGAGATCTTAGAGCCCCTTCCTGACACTGAAGGGGCTCCAGGAGAGCTGGAGGGGGACTTGGGACAAGGGATTGGAACAGCTCCACATTAACAGAGGTCAGGAATACGCGGCATATTGGGAAGAAGTTCCTCCCTGTGAGGGTAGGGAGGCCCTGGCACAGGGTGTCCAGAACAGCTCTGGCTGTCCCACCCCTGGAAGTGTCAAAGGCCAGGTTGGACAGCTCTTGAATCAATCTGGGATAGTGGAAGGTGTCCCTGCCCATGGCAGGGGGTTGTGCCTAAATGGTCTTTAAGGTTTTTCCAAGCCAAACCACTCTGGGTAGTACGAGTGTCCCGTTAGTGAGGCTGTTCTGTGTGCCCGGGTCAGAGCCGGGGCCTGGGGGTCCCACAGGACCAGCACCACCAGCCCCTGCTGATGCTCTGGGAGGCGATGGAGGTGGGTGTGGGGGGAGGGCAGAGCAGTGTCCTCCCCCCAGGTGACCCCTGTGCCCCCACACTGTCCTTTGGTATTGTGTCCTGAGTCCCCAGGAGCCGCTGGTCTCTGGTGGTGGGAGCTGGTCGAGGTGCTGCCTGGGACCCACAGGAGGGGCAGCAGAGCTGTGGTGTCCCCAGCTGTGAGCTCTGTCACAGTGCAGACCCCCTGAGCTGGGCTGATAGACCCTGCCCTGGTTCCAGCCCCTCACTCCCCCCAGGAATGTGCCCCATCCCACACCTCTCACCCCAAGCACAAAGCCCTAGGAGTTCATGGAGAGTGGGGGACACCCAAGTGCTATTACAGGGTGGCCCAGGGTTTTTTCCTGGTGGTGGAGAACCAAATGAGGCACTCACAAATGATACAGTTCACTCTGACACACAGCTCATATTTAAAAATAACAACCAAAAACTAAGAAACCTTTTTATTTGACAATAGAAAAACAAAAAGATATTTACAGTAGTTTGTTATTTCTCCATAAATTTAATTCTAGTAACTCCGGCCCTCCCAACTCTCTAGTCCATCCCACAGCAGCAGCCCCTGGCACAGGCACAGCTCTGGGGGAAGGAAACCACCTCGGTTTGACTGGGGCAATACGAGAGGAAGCCAAACAGCCTCTCCTTCCCCCAGGGCAAGGGACAGAGCTGCCCAGGGGCTGACAAGGTAAAAGAGGGAGTCCCAAAAATGAGGACTTTCCCTGGACAGGAGACAAAAGGCTGGACATAGAAATGGAGGTGGGGGTGAGAGGCACACAATGGGCCCAGTGCCACTCCAGCACTGCACAGGGCACCTGCCAAGGGGAGCTTTCCCACAGCACCTTCTCCCCTGGAACCTTCTCTCTGAAGAAATGGGGGGTGGGAACACACCAGTCCCCCAAATCAGTGCTTTTCCCTTCCAGTCCCATCCTCTCCAGCACTCTCCCCCAGCCCTACAGAGTTCCCAGTCTCGTGGCTTTACCCCCTTCAGTCATCAACTCATCTGGCTAATTACCGGCAGGATTAGTGCTCCTCGGGACAGGGCACAGTCATTAATCACATCCCACAGGGCACCTGAGTCCGGCACAGCACCCAGGGACAGCAAGAGACGCCCAGTCAGGAGCTGCTCTGGCGCCCAAAAGCTGCCCCAGAGGCCCAAACCCGCCCAGGCCCGGCCGCTCCCAACACACGCCACTTTGTCACTAGAGGTCCCCAGCACCGCACAGCCACACTGGGAGGGGACACACACACACACCCCCCTCCATCCTCCGCCTGCCCAGCGCTGCTTCCCAGGAACCCGGCACTGCACTTGCAGGACGCACATGGCCATGCCCGCACCACGCCTCTTTCCAAAGGTTTTATGGAAACAAAAAATAAAAAAAGAAATGAAGCCGGGTACAAAATTCACAGTCTCAGCTCTGTCCAGGCTTGTCCATGCGCTCACTGCTCCGGGCACAGCGTGCACATTCAGCATGAACTCAAGGGGAATGCGGGGAAGATGTGGAAATGCTTATAGATTAAAAAAAAATAATAAATTCATAATCATGTAATAAATCACAATTAAAGGGAAAATGTTTCAACAAAAAACTTGCTAAACAGCACCATAGAGATTTCTACTGGCAGCATCCAGAACAACCTAAAAAGGAAGAGGAGGGTCCTATTTTTTCCATGATAAAATGCCACAGACTCCATGTTTCCAGTTCATTTGTCCTTTGCCCTTCCCTGGGCAAGGCAGGGCCCCTGGCCAGCACCAGGAAACAGAAAGCC
This sequence comes from Certhia americana, assembly GCA_018697195.1. Taxonomy (NCBI): domain Eukaryota; kingdom Metazoa; phylum Chordata; class Aves; order Passeriformes; family Certhiidae; genus Certhia; species Certhia americana. Next base: position 13,642,963 of record CM031874.1, read on the forward strand.
CCCCCAAAACAAAAGAGGGGCCGGGGAGGAAGGGTGGGAGGGGGAAAAGATCAGAGATTTGGGAGACAAAGCTCTTCATCCACAGTCCTTAAAATAGACACTGGCATTAAAAAATAGTTTCTCTCCGTCTCGCAGAAGAAACGGTGCTGGCTGGACCCTTGTTTGCAGGAGAGGGAGAGATCAGCAGGTTTTCCAGGGGAGCTCCAGTGCCCGCTCTGGCCGTGCGCTGAGGTCTGGGCACGATGGTCCCCTGCACAGCCGGGGCACTGTCCTCGGCAGCCAGGGCATCTCCCATCGGGAGGATGGCGGGCTGGGACAGGCCTTCCTCTGCCGCCTTGGCTGCCGAGAGAGAACAGAGCCCCCGGGAGGCAGGAGCCGCTCCTGGGATGGGCTTTGGGGGTGAGGCAGAGGCCGGGAGGGCCAGGCCCCCCCGGGGAAGGGCACCCTGCGGGACCCGGCCCGGACTTATTTGGAGGCTCCGGGGGGCTCGGTGTGGGGAGCCAGAGGTGACTGCCCCCCCTGCCGCTGCCGCTCCAGCTCAGCCGCCTTCTGCAGGGCCACCTCCACCAACAGCTGGAAGCTGCTGAAGTCATCCCCGAAGAGCTCGGGGGGCGTCGGGGGCGGTGTGTTGAAGAGTCCAGGTGTGGGGCTGCCCGCCTCTGCCCGCGCCAGCAGGGTCAGGGTGCTGCCACCAGGCCCCACACCCGCCCTGGGCACGGCCTCGGGCCCGGCGGGCTTCTCCCACTCAGGGCTGTGGGCGCTGACCACAGCCAGCGCCCGCGCCGGGTGGCACAGTACCTGTGGGCACACCGACATTGATAGCACCTTGGAGGTGCCCACGGGCGGTACCACGAGCACCCCGGAGCCGGTGGCAGCGCCCCGTGGCACAGCCATGTCAGCGGCCTTGCCCCCGCGGCGGGAGATAGTGAACTGGTTGGGATCCTTGCCGTCCTTGCGCAGCATGTCAGGGAGCAGCCGCCGCCGGGCGTTGATGAACCAGTTGCAGATCTGCGAGGAGAGAGGGGCACGGTGGGCTCAGCTGGGGGGCTGCACCAGCCAGCTGGGAGGGCTGCATCAGCTGGAGGGCTGCATCAGCTGGGGGTGCTGCATCGGCCGGGGTGCTGCAGCCCCGGGCCAAACCAGCAGCAGCTCCCCCAGACCCAAGAGCTTCTCCACCGGACCAGGCAAGCAGCTCCCACACACCCAGACTACAACAGGTCCCCCCTCACCCTGCACATCCCGTGAGGCTCCAGAGAGGCACAACTAGCACTGACACCCACGGAAACCCCAACACCAACTGCTTCCTGCCTGGCACCGCCTCCCTGGGGCAGCCCCTTCCTCCCTGCACCCTGCCGGCCCCCACTGCAGGACCGTGCCCCACAGTTCCTGCTCTCCACCACAGCACAGGAATGGGCACAGCCTGTGCTGCCCTGGGGCTGAGCCACCCCCCAAGCCACAGTGGCACCGCACAGAGCACTGAGAGCTGCGGTGGCTCTGAGCAGAGCTGCCCCCCTGGGAAGGAGGGGCTCAGCACTGTGCTCCCTCTGCAGCCCCGAGGTCCCAGCTGCAGGCAGGTACAGCACAGATCCTGCCATTCCCCAGCCAGAGGCCATGACATTGCACAGAGCCAGCTCGGAGCCCATCCTGCAGGTCCCCAGCCTAGGGAAAGTCTTTCCTTCTCCAAGTGACCCATCCTGGGGCTCGGCCCTGTTTCCACACTGCTGCCATTGCCAATACACTGCCAACCCAAATGGGAGCACTGAGGCTGCCAGAGCAGATGGATGGCAGGAGAACAGCATGGGTGGAAACCCTAGAGAACATCAGGTGATGGAGCTTAGGATGGAATCCCTAACAGGGCTGGGAATGGGGCAGCAGAGACACCTTCCTGTGCCTCAGCCCACGAGCAGGGTCACAGCTCACACTGAAGGCTCTCCCAAACATCTGCAGAGCACAGAGGCTGCACATCTGGCAGCCCTTTGCAATCATTGAGCTACAGCCATGGATTGTTTCAGCATTTTTATATAAAATGCTACATTAAAATAACTGCCTTCTTCCTAGAAAACAATTAGAAGAGAATAAATTAAGGAGGGAAAAAAAGTGTGATCATTCCTAAATCAACAGCTATGGAAAATATTTCCCCCAAGGAGAGAGAACTTGCCATAACTTCAATCACAGCAAGATCTCAGTTGTCATTTTTTTCTTTAAGACAATATTTGGCATTAAAACCCTCAAATACACCAGTCTTACTCTCTTTTCTGTTCTGAACCCCATCCCTTGCAAACCTTAGCTGGGTCCCCTTGACATAATCCTGTGATGCTGTGGTCCCCTTGACATGATCCTGGCTATCCACCACTGTGATCCCCAACCAAAGAGATGGACTCCCAAAAAAGCCCAACTCCTCAGTGCTGAGAATCCCCCAAAATCCTGCCTGTCCCCACCACCATGCTCCTTCCAGCATTCAATTTCCATTGGAGAACACGGCATGGAGACTGGCACACACAGCCACTGTGACAGCAGGCACCGTCACAGAGTTGGGACATGCTCTGGCTCTGAAGCAGTTTATTAGCTTTTAATCATGGCCACCCTTTTCCCTCCCACCAGCACACCCCTTTGGGCAGCATCTCTCCCCCCAACACTGCAAGAGCAGCATCTCCTCCACAGGGAGGAAAAGCCCATCCATCCCACAGCAGGGCACAGGCTTGGAAAGATATTGCTGTCCAGGCACCTCAGTGGGAGCAGGTGCCACTTTCCTAGTGCTGGAATTTCTGCAAGGGAGGCACAGGGCTTCCTGCTCTTCCTGATCCCTGGCTGCCAGTGCCTGGCTCCAGCTCCCCAGGCCACTGGAGTAGGCATGGGGGTGCACAAACAACTGGGCGGGGTTGGCCAGTGATTGTGGCAGAGCCCTGCATTCCGGAGGCTTTTTGGAGTAGTCAGATCAGCATCACAGACTGAACCCCAGAGCCACACCACGGGGTGTCCCACTCCTCCACCCCAACAGGCAGAGGGAGCATTCCCATGGACTTCTTCTGCATCTCCTCAGAATCCCTGGGCTCAGCCCTCAGCTGGCACTGGGAAATGCCATCAAGCCAGCACCTCCTGCACAGCGGGTACAGGGGGCACACACTGGCTGTGGGGGTCACCTGGGGCAAACAACAGCTGGCACACAGCAGGGCCACATCTCAACACAAGCCCACCTGTGTGCCAACTCCCTCCTGGGTCCCACAGGGCTCAGGGCATTGACAGCAGCTGGGCACCTGCCAGTCCCACCCAAGCCAGCCCTGGGGCAATCCCCATGTGGCATTGCCATGCCAGCCTGGGCCAGGACAAGCCCAATTCCCACAGCCCCAGGCCTGTCGCTGCTCCTCCTACACTCAACCTTAAGCCATCCAGGAGCTCCAGCCTGTTCCCAGAACAGCTGCTGGACATGATTCTATGGTACAGCCAACACTTACAGAAACACATTAAAATGAATGAGCAGGTTTGCCTTGCTGGCCAGGAAGAGAGGAAGCAGAGAGTCCCTGCCCACACTCAGTCTGGGCTGGGACAGCTGGCCAGGACTGTGCTAAGCCACAGGGAGAGGAGCCAGAGGTACAGAGGAAGCTCCAGGAGAGGAGCAAACTCACTGGCTCTTGCCTGCTGCCCTGCTCCCCCACTGCACCCCAGGTACAGAAAATAGAGTGAAGCTCACACTCCGTCAGACTGGGAGAGGGGCACGGGGCCCAGGGCACCAGGCCTGTGCATGGAGCACAGGGACAGCAGCTGCAAGCAGGCCCTCCCAGACACCCTAAACACAGGCAGGGACCACACCAGAGAGGGAAGGACAAGCTCTGCTCACCCCCACTGCTTCCCAGGGCTCCTGCCTGGGCACCCACCATGGTGCCACATGGAGAACATCAGCCCACAGCTAGGAGCAGGACAGGGAGACTCCTGGACAAAATTCTCCTTAATGCAGCTGGTGTAACTGGGACCAGGTGGGCCAGCCACCATATACCAGCCAAGGGGGCTCGAAGCGCAGCCCAGCCTCTCCCTTCTGGTTAAAATCACAGAATATCCTGAGCTGGAAGGGATCCACAAAGATCATCAAGTCAAACTCCTGGCCCTGCCCAGCTCTGCGTGCAGAGGGTGGTCATCCTGGCCTCTGCTAGGGGTGTCCAGGGGAACAGGATAAAGTAGCCTCCCCCAAAACACTCCCACCCGTGCAGCTTTTACCGACAACAGGGTATTCAGCGTGCCGCCACTCGGGTCCCTCCACCTTCCGGCTGGCCAAAACGCTCTGCTCCAGCAGAGCTGATCCCAAGGCTCAGACGCCTCCCCAGAAGTGACCCTCCTTTCACACAGATGCCTTTCCTTCCCCAATATCCCTTCCCTCGCCTCCTCGCTGCCCCTCAGCGGCGAATGATCCCAGCCTGCCCAGTCCTTTGGGATCCTCAGTGGGGTTCTCCTGTCCCACACTGCATGGCAGTGTCCCCAGCGGTGCTCCCAGCGGGTGGGTCTGGCTCCTACCTGCAGCACGGAGAGGCTGGTCTGCCCCGAGAGGCTGAGCTTCTCTTGCTCCGAGGGGTAGGCGTTGAAGCGGTGTTCGTACAACCAGTCCCGCAGGATCTTTACCGACTCCTTGGGGAGGTTGCCCCTTCTCTTCCTCTTGCACTGCGAGAGGTCGGGGGATGTGGCGCCGTCCTCGTCCCCCGCGTCACTGTCCGACATGGTGAAGGTGCCCGCGGGACCCCCTTGGCTGAAGCCTGGAGAAGGGGAACCAAAGGGAGAGAGATTCAGGCGGTGTCCGGTCGGGGGAGGGGAAGGGGCCTCCCACCGACCTCCCCTCGCCTCCAACGGGGGGTCTCACCCCCTCTGCGCCCGCCTGGGGGGGAATCCCGAGGCAGAGACCCCCGGGGGAGTGGGGAAGGACAAACGACCGGCGGGACAACAGAGGCACCAAACAGAGCCCCGGGGGTGCGGAGGAGCTCAGCACACGGCACGGGGCTCGGGGGCATTCGGGGTTCGGGGGGCACCACAGCGGGGAAAAAAAAAAAAAAAAAAAAAATAATCAAGCATGGGTTGGGGTGGGAGGAGGGGAAGTTAAAAACAAAAACAATCTCAGCAGGAGAAAGAGGCCGGAGCTGAAGAGTGGGAGAGGAACCACGCGGGGTCATTGTGCGGCAGGGATGGAGGCGGGGGCGGCTGTCACGGGCCGGGGGCTCGGCGGAGCGGGGCGGTGCGGGCCGGGCCCCGTCGCCCCTCCGGCCGCAACAGGCAGCGAGGGGCCGGGGCCGCCGACACAAAGCGGGGCAGCGGCGGCCGCGGCCCCCCCACCCCGGGCGGCAGGGGGAGAGAGGAGCCGGAGAGTGGCCCCGGCCCCACACTCCGCCGCCGGCCCCGAGTTCTACCCGGGCGGGCAAACTCCGCCGTAACTCCGAGTTGCAGCGAGGGCGGGCGGGACCCCCGCCCGCGGCTCCCGCAAACTTGTGGAGGCGGCGGCGCGGCCCGTCCCGCTCCGTCCCGCACAAAGGCGCGGGGCCGCCCCGCTCCCCCCGCGCCCCCCGGGATCCATCTTTGCGCTCACCCCCGGGCCGCCGCCGCCGCCTGGGCGCTCGCATGGGCCGCGCCGGGGTCTCGGTGCCGGGGCCGGTGCGGGGCCGTCCCGCGGCGGCGGGCGGGCAGCCGGGCGCGGCGGAAAGTTTTGGGTGGGCGGCGGTGACAGATGCCGAGACAGAGTTCCCTTTGTTCCCGAGGAGGCAGGAACTCGCCGGGCCCCCCGCCCCCGGCCCCGGCCCCGGCCCGCCCGCCCCCGGCTGTCACCGGGCACCGGGGGCCCCCCGCCCCGCCGAGCCCCCCCTCCGCCCCGCGGAGTCCCGGCCGGTACCTGGCGCCGGCGCACCCCCGGGCTCGGCCCCGCTGCCGGACACGGCCCCCGGCGGGAGGGGGCAGGGATAGAGGGAGCCCCGGAGTCCCCGCCCGGCCCCGCAGAGCCCCCCTCCCCCGCAGAGCTGCACTGGCGCTGGGGCACCCCTGGGGACACCCAGTCACGGGCACCCCCACATGGGACATGGGAACATCCAACCCTGGGGACACCCATGCAGCGATGCTCACCTGGGGACACCCACCTGAGGAAACCCACACAGGGACACCCACTTTGAAACTCTCACCCGGGAACGTCCGTACAGGGGTGCCCCCCAAGGCACTGCACAAGTTCCTTCCCCCTGGCAGAATCCTGTAGCTGAGCCTCAGGGGTTACCGGTGTCTGCGGGCAGGGGTTAGGGACAGGCCTTGGGACAGGAGCTGCAGGGGCAGGTGTGGGTGACAACCCTGGGAGCCTCAGAGAGCCCTGTAGTTCCACCAGTACTTCATTTGGTCCTTACCAGGTGGGAAATCAGAAGCCCAGCACATCGCTGCTCCCACAACAGAGGAAGGTGTTTCCAGGCTACGGTGGTGACCGAGAAGGAACCAGGTGGAACCTTTGCTGTGCCATGCTCATCAGGCTGGCCAAGGTCTCTGGAAGCCCTTCTGCTCTCTCTGCATCTCCCCATGACCACAGCAGAGCCCAAGTTCACCTTTGGAATTTCAGGGACCAAATTGCTCCATTTGTGTGGTGCTGGTCCAGGATGTGGTGATCATAGGATTTCCCCACCACAGCTCTGTGCCCTTCTGTGATGTGGGGCTGGGTTGCACGGTCACCCTCTGCCAGGTGCTCAGTGGAGCCCAAGGGGATGTATCCATCATTAGTCCCCTGAAGCGGTGTCTTCATCAGGGAAAAAGAGAGGAGCTGCTCTGAGCAGTGATACCACATCCCAGCACCTGTGATGGAGATAGTGCCACCATGGCAAGCCAAGACAGCCCTGTCCTGCAGCCAGCCCAGAGCCCTGCCTGCTGAGAGACCCCTGTCTGGCAGGGGTATCTCTTGAGGATGTCCTTTTTGGGATGTCCATCCCTCCATCTTGGGCACATCCACGCTCATCCTTGCCAGGCCAAGTACACGCATGTGATCCCCCAGGGGCCTGTGTGCTGCTGGGGCACAGCACCCCAAAAGTCACCAGGTCCTGGTTTGATGTCACTCTGCCTCAGGGGTTGCTCCCCCCTCCCAGCTCTGCCACCTCTGGAGGAGTGTGCTGCAACTCCCCTCCCTCCCCTTTTTGCTGGTTGCAGGATAAAAGATGGGAATCCCTTCATATATTGAAAAAAGTTACAAAACCCCTTCTTTTATGGTCGATTTCTGGTCTGGGAAAAGCAGGATGTCTGGTACAATAAGGGATTCAACAGCAAAAAAAAAAAAAGAAGGAGAACTCCTTAAATAATTTCTTCTGTTGCTTCTAAATCTTCCATGACTTGAGTGGAACTGTGCCCCGACCTGCTATTGCTGAATTAATGCCAAGGCAGCAGGGGCTGGTGGAGCATAGGTGGGGTGTGGGGAGCCCTGGCAGCATCTCCTATCCTCTGCAGGGTCCCTCCAGGGCAGGGAGCATCCCCTGGCCTCCTCTCCCACCAGGCTGGCTCCTGCCCGCTGCCGACCAGGGCCATCACTGGGCAGGGTGGGCTCCTGCTGCCCACTCTCTGCTCCCTCTGCAGCCTGGTGTGTGGCACCCCAGACCACCACAGACACTCCCTGGACACTACTCACGGTCTGTGTTAGCCACAGTGCCCAAGCAGGATTGTCCTCCTGAGCAGTCTACTTTTGCCTTTTGTAAAATGCTGGTTTAGTCTTCCACTGAATTGAGACAACCGGGAAATGGTCCCTGGGCTCAACCACCCACCCAGGGCTGGGCCATGAGGCCCACACCACCACCACCCCCACCTGCCCCCGGATCCCTCCACCCGCCTTTGCTCCATGGACTGGTAGTGTGTAAACAACTTTGGAAAAATCCCATTGGATGCCTGAGCAGAGCATAGAAGGAGCCTAAATCCCTGGGCAAGCCCAGCCTGGTATGCCAGAGAGCTCCCAGCTGATGGGAAGTAAGGAGCCTCTGGGATGAGGGGCCAGGGAAGGGGTTGTGATGCATCTCCCTGCCCTTCCCACTATGAGCTTGTCCAAGCTGAGCCCTGCCCGGGCCCATTGACATGATAATACTATTAAACTTCAGCAATTTGAACAACAATCAACCAACAAGAGCCTGAGGGGGAATGCTGGAAACCCAGAGGCATTCTGGGAACCCCAGGGGGATGCTGGAATCCCAGCCAGCCTCCGAGGGTATCAACACTTCCCAAACAGGACTTTCTCCATCCTTTGCCCACCCTCTGATATTCAATCTGCATTTTTAGCAAGGAAAATTGGATTTGTGGTTGGCTATACTGGCTGTTTGCTGCCACCCTGCCTTTGGGGCCACTGCCCCAGCATCAGGTCTTGCTCCCTGCTCAGGGCTACTGGATCTGCTGCAGGCTGGGATTCCCCCAGTAGGATGGTCCTGGGAGCTGAGCTCCAGCACTGGAGCCTCTCTCTTGGGCGCTGCAGCCCCTGCACCTCCTCCTGCCCCTTCCCATGGGGAAGCTCTGTTGTGTTTCCTGCCTGGAGGCCATAGGGCAGGACTGACCCTCTCTCAGCCAGCACTGCCGTACCCTTTTCCTCTCTGATGTTCCTCTAACCTATATCTCTGGACATGGCAAGAGGAGTGTGGGGACACCAAAAAGGAGATCACAGCACTGGAGAAAAGCAAACACTCCAAGGTCGGGGAGTCCTGGGCTGCACTTGGAGCTGTGTCACAGACCAGGCCCAGAGCTGGACTGCCAAGTACAGGAGACAGGGACAGACTGGACAGAGTCCATCACAGGGCCATGAAGGTGATGCAGAGACTGGAGCATCTCTGCCATGAGGAGAGGCTGAGAGAGCTGAGACTGCCCAGCCTGGAGCAGAGCAGGCTCAGGGCATCTCCTCCCTGGGGATAAATAGACCGGGGGAGGCTGCAGAGGGGACAGGGCCAGGGACAGCCCCAGGGGCCACGGGCACAAAGTGACACACAGGAGAGGCCCTCTGAGCTCAGGAGACACTTCTGCACTGGGAGCAGCTCTTCTAGACTGACCAAAAGGTTCACCTAACTTGGTGTCCCCTCTGCCCCAAGTGAGCACTTCTGAAATGAACGTCTTTATTTTGCTGCTATTTAATGCCTTTGAAACAAGTCAGGTCAGGTCAGGTCCACCTTCTGCCTCTGCTGTTTCTGATGCAGCCCAAGTACAGTTCTGGCCTGCCAGTGCCCATGGCTGGCTCACATCCATTTTTTCACCACCCGCACCCCCAAGTCCTTCTCCCCAGAGCTGCTCTCAACCCATCCAGCCCTCAGCCTGTGCTAGTGCTGCCCTGACCCAGGTGCAGAACTCTGCACTTGCCTTGCTTGAACCCTGTGAGGTTCACATGAGCCCAGATAGTTTTGGGGTTTCATGGATTCATCAAACCCCAGAATGGTTTGGAGGGAACCAAAAGGGAACCAAAACCTTAAAGCTCATCTCAATCCTCCCCCTGCCTGGGTCAGGGACATCTTCCACTATCCCAGGGTGCTTCAAGTCCTGTCTAACCTGGCCTTGAACACTTCCAGGGGTGGGGCAGACACAGCTGCTCTGGGCAAACTTTGCCAGTGGAGTAAGTTTAATTAATCTTCCCATAAATACCCTAGTGTCCAATAACAAATTTGTTCTGCTTTGCTGCCTCAGGGTTGAAAGTCCCACAGTGCCACCACAGCCACGCCAGTGAAGAGGCAGCTCAGAACGAGCAGTTTTGGCAGCTGCTTGAGGTAGCACCTCTGTCAGCCCCACACTGGAGCCTGTGGCAACTCCCTGTTCCTGGTACCGCGAGAATCTGGGCCAGTCACACAAGGGGATCCCTTGGGGTCAGGGTCTGAAAATCACTCCTGGATGCAGCTGCCCCAGGTGCCAATCTGTCCACAGCTCCAGCATCAGCTCCTCTGTCCCTAAGTGATGTTTGTGGGATGTTCACTTTGCTGAGTGTCCCAGTGAAGGAGGTTTTATAAAGCATCCAGGCCTCCAGAAGCCTTCAGGCCTGGGAATTCCCTCTGGCAGTGGGATAATTGTACGTTTTCCCTGGCACAGCAGTGAATTAGGGAAGAAGCTTGGTACCCATGAGGCTGGAGGTGGGCTGGTTTGGGGCTGCTGCTGCAGAACACAAGCCCTGACCCTGGGGAACTCGCTGGAGAACACAGGTTCAGCCCTTCCACATCTTACAGTTTAGTTCTTTTTTCCTGGTGTTGGTAGTGTCTGCACAATAGAAGCACTGAGACCAAGGAGAAGTTTTCATTCATGGATCATCTCCCACGTGAGAGAGATCCTGGGGCATGGCAAGTTTCTGATGCCTCTGATCCCAGCATATGTTCATGGAGCTCCCACGGATCCTACCCAAGCTTTCCCAGCACTGGGAGCATCTCTGCCATGCACTATTCCCTCACCAGGTTTTGTAGGTTTGTTCCCCCATTTTAAATAAAGAATTGCTGGAAACTCATGCCTTCCTCCAGGGCAGGCTTCAAGCAGCCTTTTAAGACCACAGCTTCACAAGGTGGGATTGCCCCATACTCCCGCACCCTTGTCAGGGTGGTGACAAATAACCAAACCAAGGGGACAAATCCCCTCCCCATTTCTTGTTCTCTAAGCCCCTGGGACCGTGGACCAGCTGGTGTGGGGAGCATGGTTGGCACATTGCCAAGTCTCTCTCAGCCCATCCTGACACAGGGGCTGAGCAGACTGATCTTCAGCCCACCAGCTAAGGCAGAATATGATGCTCAAGATGATTTTACATCATTTGAGAGCAATTTGACTTCAAAAACAGGCTCCCCCATTGGAAGGGGCCCTGGCTGACAAGGGCAGCAAAGTGGTACAGCAAACCCACCAAGGTGGTGCCCAAACCCACCTTCCCAAATCCCCAGGCACAGCACGGCACTGGTCACGAGACAGCCACAACACAGCACATGTCTGTTACACCCGTCAGGCTTTATACATCCCTTCAGCTTCCCGAATCCCTCAGGTCTCAGGCTGTAAAGCCATAAAAGAGCCAGGGAGGAGGAACAAAGTGGGGGTTCTTTCCTGAAGGGGGAGTGTGGGAGGAGAGGGAGAGATGGTTTTCCTCTGTGCTATGGCCCTGCATGGGGCTTGCTCAGGCTGGAGCCAGCCCAAATCCCTGCAGGTCAGCAGTGGATGCTCACCCCAGGACCAGTGGCATGGTGGCTTTGAGGGAATTAACAGCCACAGGGGGGGAGGTCACAGCCAGGCTGGGGTGCCCAGTGGGTGGGAGAGGTGATGAGAGAGGCTGGATGGGCACACAGCAGCACTGTGATGGGAGTGTGTCCCCTCCAAGCGTGTCCTGATGCAGGGTGATGGTCCTGGGAGGTGTTTCCCGTGGGAGGGAACTGCTGTGGGGCAGCAAGGGGGGCCAAGGGGCAGGGGGTGTGCACAGGATGAGGCAGAAGGGGTAAGTTGCCCTGGGCTCTAATCGTCCTTGTCCTTGGCCCCATGCTTCAGGATACGGGTGAACTCCACGTAGTTGAAGTTGCCCTTTTTGTCAATGGGTGCCTCCCGGTACATCTCATCCACCTCCTCGTCGGTGAACCTGTCCCCCATGGTGGTCAGCAGCTCACGCAGATGGTCCTCATGGATAAAGCCTGCAAGGAGGGCAGGGGACAGTGCTAGCAGGGGGCACCAGGAGGGTGGCACACACAGCACAGCACCTTCCCCACCTTTCCCAAAGACACCCCACTCTGGAGATGCCTGGGGAATGGGCCCAGCCCTCGTGCTGGCTGCGTGGTGGAGGGGCTGTGCTGTACCTGACGCCTCCTCGTCAAAGCAGGCAAAGGCATTGCGGATCACATCCTCAGGGTCAGTGCCGTTCAGCTTCTCCCCAAACATGGTCAGGAACATGGTGAAGTTGATGGGCCCCGGCGCCTCGCTCATCATCCCCTCCAGGTACTCATCAGTGGGGTTCTTCCCTGCAGGGCACAGGCAGGGGGGTGGATGCAGGGCCCTGCTCCCACAGCTCCCATCCCCAGGATCAGCCCATGCAAACAGCTGGAAAGGCTTTTATCCGTTGCAAATTGCTTTGCTGGTTCACCCACCCCATGAGCATGGGAAGGGAGTTTCTGCAGTGACCAATGCTCCCCCTTCAGCATTTCTCCCAATGCTTTCATCCACACCTGGGAACAAGCTCTGCCTTGGAGGAGGTGCAGTAATTAATTTGGGGGTTACTGGAATGAAACTCATGGCTTTTCCCATCCCCCTGACAGCTCCGAGGAGAGGGGCAGCAATGTCCTCACACAAGCCTTGTGTTGCTGATGCCCCCAGCACTGCTCCCACCATGGGTGCACCAGGGATGGTTCACCTGCTCTGCTGAGGTCCATGCCCCCAGCACTGGCCCCTTTCTGCTCCCACAGTTTCCCGGGAGGAGGGAGATCCCTCCCACGGCTGGGCAGGACCTCCAGAACAGGTTTGGCTGCCAGGTCAATCATTGACAGACCTCCCAAAGCACAGTGGAAGATCCACGGGGAGTGGGAGGAGGGAGCCATGGTCTGCAGCAAAGGAGAGCGGCTTGGGGCAGGGAGTGGGTACAGACTTGCAATTCTCAACCAGTCCAGGTATCATACCAGCACGGGGACCAGCCTTTGTCACCCCAGCTGAGAGCAACAGGAGTTGTTCCACACGGGACAGCCCCAGTGACATCCTGGGGTGAGACTACTCAAACACTCCATGGCTGCAGCTGGTGGTTGCTCCCAGGGCAGAGCTTCTCCAGCCCCAAGGGCCTCCTCCCTTCTGGTGAGTGCTCCTGTGAGCAGCACACAGAGCTGCTGCTCTTGGACATCTCACAAACATCCCTTCTGTCAGCTGGTGGAGCAGAGAAATCCCCCCCCGCAGGCTTTGAGGCATCCCAGTACAGCCAGTGTCCAGCACTGGGTGTGGGCACAAGGTCACCCTGCAGCTCTCCTTGCTCCCGAGGTGGTGCCAGGGGCAGAGGGACCTGTGGGGGGCACAGGGGCAGGGTGTCCTCACCGAGGGAAGCCAGCATGTCATGCAGATCCTCCTTGTCGATGAAGCCATCACGGTTCTGGTCGATCATGTTGAAGGCCTCCTTGAACTCCTGGATCTGCGACTGGTCGAACATGGCGAAGACATTGGAGGTGGCGCGCTGGGGGCGCTTCTTGGTGGTCTTGGCTTTGGCACGTTTGCTGGACATCTTGGTGGCTGGGGGAGTACCTGGGGGCAGGAGCATCAAGAGGTCTGGGGACAGGCCGAGCAAGGGGGCCAGAACAGGGACACACAGCCCCTGGCACCTCTGGTCCTGTGCCTCAGTTTCCCCAGCTGTCATACATTTGGGCAACACAGGGAGATGAGATGGTCACTGGGTCAGACATGAGCATGGACAGGACTTGAGCTCTGACGAGTTGCATGGGCAGTCACAGAGCAGGCAGTGCTCACTGGCACCCCCTCCCCAGGACTGTCCCCCAGGCTGCAGGCAGCCCCCAAACCCACTTGCTACCTCGTCCTCTCTGCATATCTGGGTGCAGGGAGAGACACCCAGCCCAGCACCCAGCTGGGAACCAGTCCCAGGGCCATGGGGGTAGACAGCACTTGGCACTTCAAGCACTGTGGCAATGCCCCTCCACCTCCCCTAGCTCCAGCAGCCTCTCCCGCCCAGCCCAGCCCAGCTGCCAGGTTGGTGGGTCACCCTCACACCCTCTGTGTCACAGCACAGAAACTGCCCAAGGACCCAGCATGAAGGGGTTATCTGCTCCAGGCACATTCCTCACACAGCACTGATTCCCATGTCCCTCCATTTGTCCGTCCGTCCGTCCATCCATCCATCCATCATCCATCCCACCTTCAGTCAAAGATGTCTTGCTGCTGCCTTCCCTGTCACGGTGACCCCTGCCCTGTCTGGAGAGCCCATGGGAAGAGGCAGAAGGGGGAGGGGACCATTGACTTCGGAGGGCTGCAGAGCTGGGAGAGGAGCCAAGCAGCCCCAGGGCTGCAGGGCACTGAGGATGGCACTGTTGTTACCGGTAATGAATGACAGAATGGGGGGCAGCAGTGGGACAGACCCACCTTTGGGGAACATGGCTGGGGTGGTGTGTGTCCCATGGGGAATGGCACAGGGACCATGCAGACCCCAAGCACCAGCAAGGCAGGACAACAGCAGGAAAACCTGATCCTTCCAAGGTGGGGGTTGCTGTGCCCAGCTGGAACTAGGGCCCCCAGCAGGAGCAGGGCTGGAGCAGAGAGCCCACTCTCCCCCCAGGATGGCATCCAGGTCCCCTCAGTCTCTGAGCAGGGGGCTGGTGGTATCCCCACGCTGCCAGACTGAGGGATGCAGTCAGGATTTGGGACACCCTGCTCCACGGGAGCTCAGCATGCCCAGCAACCACTGACACTGCCTGAGAGGAGGATGCTCAGGTTTCTCCCAGAGGAATACAGCTGGGCTTAGCCAGCAGGATGTCAGCAAAGCTCAGCTTGGCCTGTGGGACAGGCTGGGGTGGTCCTGCAGGACATGTTGGCCTGAGGTCAGCCCTGGGAAGGGACACTGCTCCAAGCCCTTGTGTTTGTGCCACAGCCATTCCTCCCTCACACACAGCCCTGGGCCTCCTCCCAGCCAGCGTCTGGCTTGGGGACCAGCTGCAGGGGCAATAGCAAACTAATGGATCATGAAGGGATTCCATGGTGGAAGAGCAAAGAATCAGTCCTATGCTCTGTGTGTCCCATGTCTGGTGGGCAGCAGGGCCTGTGCTCCTCATCAGTGCCCTGGGATAGAGCAATTTAGGAGCCACATCCTATCTCACAGAGACACACCCCAGTGAGCTGCAGCAGCACTGTCCCTGATGGGCTGGACACCCTGAGTGGGCTGCTCTGGAATCTGCTTCCCAGCTGGGTCCTTAGTGCCAGCCCCAGAGGGACCACAGGGACCTGCGGAACATTCTCTGGCGCTGCCATAGACCAGAGCAGAGCAAACAACCTTCAGAGAGCCTTCCCCTGCCCTCCCCACACCAGACACATTCTCCAGGTCTCTCCTTTCCCTCCTGCTGTCACTCTCTCAAGGAGCTGGGGCAGGGGACCACCAGCCTGGTCCTCAGCCTCCTGTGGTCTCCAGGTTCTTGTGACTGGACTGTGCTGGAAGGACATTCCAGGGGCATCAGGCAGTGCCAAACCACAGCCCAACACAGCATGGTGACCAGCAAAGCTCAGAGGGGACTGGGCACTCTTCCCACATCCTGAGAATTCTCCTATCCCACTGTGGGAGCACCCATGGGGCCCAGGCAGGGATATGCCCCATGTCCCCAGGACTCCTCCCTCATGCCCCCCCATTCCAGGATGGAATCCACCCCTCCCTCAGCCTCCTCCTTTGTGCTGACCCCAGCACCTGACAACAGCCACCAAACCACCCACAGCCTCTGAACCCTCCATCCTTTCCCAGTGCCCACCAGGAAAGAGATGTTTATCACCAGCCAGCCAAGGTGGGCAGTACTGGGGAGGCCAGCTGTGCCCACACTGGGTGAGCAGGAGACCTCATCCCCTCAGTTCATCTCTGTCTTGCTGCTTCCTCCAGCACCACAAAGCTCTCTGCAGCAGGCCAGCCCCTCTCTGTGTGCCCTGCCAGGTACCACCGAGCTACAGTGACAACCCCAGGTGGCATGGGCTGGTGACATCCCACAGCAGCAGCATGGGAAGCTCAACACCACACCACCAGGCCAAGTCAGAACCAGAAATAAGAGCTCTGCTGTTGTCCCATGGCACTGGGCTCAGCTTTCAAAACACATCAAATTAGCAGAATTATTAGCAGAAGACTGTAGAAACAAGCAGGAATTTTGCCCTCACCACATGAATTAATATTATCCAAATATTTACCCTGCCCTGTGATCAGCAGCAGCACAGCTTGCCACCCTCTCCACAGAGATAGTGCTCTTTAGCAGGATTAAGTATAATTTTGACAGCACATGGATCTGCAGTTTGATCCAAAATGTGCCCTGGAAAGATGCTCAGTCCCAAGGTGCAGATCGGTCATTCTATCTCTGCTGTTTGACAGCCACCTTGGGCTGGCTGGGACTTGGGAAGAGACTTTTGGGTCAGTGTGGGGAAAGGTTCCTGTGCATGGATTCTGTGCAGGGATCTGCAGCAGGACCTGATTCAGCTGGTGCAGTCCCTTCTCTGCACAAGGGCTTGATGGCCATGGTCCCCTGTTCCTTGAAACCATGTTTTCTGGGATTCCCAAAAACCCAGTTCCAGGAGCATTGCAGGGAATGCCTGGCCATGATACCCTGCATGCTGGGGTGGACTCAGCTCAGACAAATGATGCAGCCACCAAACCTCCCTCCAGCTTCCTCCTCAGCAAGAGGGAAACGCATGGCTGCAGGTCCTGCTCCTGGCACCCCCTGCTGAAAGCCCCAGCCCAGCACTGCTCCAGCCCAGGAACTGTGGATCCCGGGCAGCAGAGCCAAGGAGAACAGTGCTGGGTGACACCATGACAGCCACACACTGATCTGGTCCCCAGCTCACCCCATCACCAGCTGCCCTTGTTCCCTTGTCTATCTGCCACTGCTCCTGCCAAAACAATCTCCCAGCCTCCTGCAATGAAGGCAAAATGATCTCCAGTCAGGCCTGTGACTGCCCACCTGAGAGTCAGACTTGGCCAAGGGATCACAGGGCTGACCTAAAGAGCTCATAAATTAGTAAATACTTCAGTTTGAAAGGACCCACAGTTATCAGAAATATAAACTGCCATGTATTTCCTCCTTGGTAAAAGCCAAGCAAGCAACTCCATCCTGGTGCTGCTTCCTGGCTGTGCTGGGGAGAGTGGGACAAGCGAAAGCAACATGGCAGTGCTGCTAGGGCAGGCAGCCCCTTCCCAGCCCCATCCTTCCCCCTCCTACCTGCTTCCACCCTCCCTGCACCTCCTCCTGTGCTGCTCCAGCTCACTATCCCAGCAGAAGCTCACTGCTGGGCTGAGGGGCCTGTGACAGGCTGGGTGGCACAAAGGAGGAGTGACAGGCAGGGGACAGGGTAGCTCCTCTGGCAGAGGCAGCAGCCTATCCCCAGTCCCTGGGGTGTTCACATGTATCCAGAAGCTATGATGTCCCAGGATATGCTACTGAGGGTTTCCCAAGGGTGGCTCCTCAGAAGCTGCTCCAGCAGGAGCCACCTCTGGAAGTGCTGAAGAGGCTGCAGTGGGACTGCCCTGCCATCCCTGGCACAGCCGGGCAGGGACATCTGCTCCGGCAGCTCCTCCACAAAATCCTGGCAGCAAGAGGTATGATGTGCCTCCACTGGATGTTTTGAGTCAGGGAGGCGAAGGGCGATTCCAACAGCTTGGGCTGTCCCGAGGGACACTCCTGCAGGGCAAATATTGGATCCTCAGGGAGGACTGTGGTCAAGCCCCTGCCCAATGCTGCTTCCCAAAATGAGTTGCAAGTACCAGCAAGCCACGAGGTAGCCACATTCACTGGTGGGCAAGCACTGGCCCCCACCACACATGGCCACCGCACAGGCAGCAGGTCCCACCCCTCCTCCAGGGTGGCTAGCTGGGTGAGGTGGTGCCTTGCAGCATCCCCTGGCACAGGAGCTGCAGGGCAGTGCAGAAGCCTGGACATCATTCCACCATAAAGCTTTGCCATCTGCAGGCACCTCTCCCAGCCCCAGGGCTGCTCACTGGGTGTCACACTGCAGAAGGGAACAGGGAGCAGCTCATATTCCCTGATTTGTTTGTTGGTAAACCATCCTTTTACTCCCGCACAGCCCTGCTCAGGATGCCCATGGGATGTGCCATTGCTTAGCTTCACCAGCGAAGGTTTCTGGTGCCAGGGGAGCCCCACTGCCAGCCAGAGACACTGAAAGATGTGGGAGGAATCCTCAGCCCACTGCAGGAATGGAGGCGGCTGCCTTATTAGAGATGTGGAAAAGGGAGCCTGGAGGTGAGAGGAAAGCAGACCCTGAGCCCTGGGCTTTGTCTCCAGGCCAGCCACAGCTACCAGCACTGACCAGGGAGGAATGGGAAGGGCAGCGTCAGGGAGTCAGAGCAAAGTGTGTGGTGACCCCCGGGGGAGGCAGAGCTCATCCTAGCTCTCCCCCAACTTCCACGGGACACTGGGGACTTGGCCAGGTCCACGCACAGCTGTGGGGCTCAGCTGCAAGTTCAGCAGGTGGCTTCTGGACTAGTTGTTTCCCACCAAGTTTAGGAGACAAGGACCTCACCATGTGGCACATGCAAACCCTTCCAAGGCACAAGTTCTGCAGCTTCCCGGGAGAAGCCCCGGGGCAGACACCCTCGGGGTGCAAAGCACCCAGCATATTCCGATGCCCGGGGAGGCCGGGAAACGGACCACAGGCACAAGGTCTTCATGGCCTCGGGTAATCAGCATAACGTGTCCTGGCCGGAGTCTGCTAGTTTCCCAGGGGAATTAAGGGGCTCACCTCGGAGGGGGAATTGGACCGCAGCGCCTCGGAGGGGGGAGGTGACTGCAAACTCCTCCTACAACCGCACGGAGCCTGCCAGGGAGAGAGGAAAAACATTCCAGCGACTGAAGGAACCCAACCATCTTTGGTCAGCAGCAGTGGTTGTTAACACTTGAGGATGTTCCACTCCAAAGAATTCAGCTCCGGCCGCCGCCTTCTCCTACACAACCATGTTTTAGAGCTTGCCTGGCTTTTATCATAGTAGAAACATTTCGTACCAAAAGGGCATGCTGGGAGGGAAGCCAAGTGTACTTCAAGTTTTCATGGGAAAGACTAAACAAAACACAACATCCCTCTGTGCTTAAGGCTGAAGGAAATGAGCTAAATAAAGCTTTTCTGCCTTAAAGAAGTTTATTGCCTGAAGTTGCTCCCAGGTCACTGAGGAGATATCTGGAGCATCACGCATGCATACTGAGCTTGGCTCTGGTCATCAGCAAAAGGATTTGGAGGAAAAGCAGATGTTCCAGACTGAAGCAGTCTCAGAAATCAGGAGGTGGGTGAAGCCACGGGCAGCAGGATCTGCTCCTGCAGCTCTGCCATCCCGGAGAAACCGGGATGTCCCAGCTCCAAGGCACTGCAGACGGTTACCCACAGCTTGGAACAGGACCAATCCTCACCTGCCCTTACCGGGACATTCCTGCTGGGCCTGGCAAGAGGCTGCCCGGGTACGGGATGCCCGGCAGGGCACACAGGCGGATCCTCCTGCCGCCTCGACCAGTCCCCAGGGCTGACCCCGTCCCCAGCTCCAGCATCGCAGAGGTGGAGGGACGGCGGGGCTGCCTCCCTCTGCTCCCCGAGGCAGCCGAGCCAGCTCCCCTTGCTCTCCCGGAACGGTCGGAGCGGCTCCCCCTGCTCCCCTCGACTCCATCCCGCCCGCTCCATCCCGCCCGAACCCACCCCTCTCCCCGCCGCGGCCGCTCGTTCCCGTCCCGGGGCGGTCCCGGCGGCGCCGCCTCACCTGTCCCGGAGGGGCGAACTGCGGGAGCTGTCGGAGCTGCGGGACGTGCAGGAGCTGCGGGACGGCTGGCGCGGCTCTGCGGGATGCGGCTCCGCCCCGGCCCGGCCCGACCCGGCCCGGCCCGGCCCATACAAGGCAGAAGAATGCGGCGGGGCCGGGGCCGCGGCGGCGGGACGGCCTTATTTAGACGAAAGCGGTGACCCACGCGTGCCCCCCGTTCCGCGGGGGTTGCGCAGAGCCGGGCGGCACCGGGGACTGCGAACCCGCGGGCAAACCTGCGCATCCCCGCCAGGTGACACAGGGACCCACGCCCTGCAGAGCCGAGGGCACCCTCAGGTGGCACTGCCGGGGGCACAGGGGCCGAGGCTCACCCTGAGCTGCCTGGTGGAGCAGCTCTGGCTGCAGTGGGGCAGGTCCCCGCTGGTAGGCGTGGGGCTGCTGGAGGCTCCTGGGGCTCCGTGAAGAGGCCGGACAGTGTCCGCACCATGGGCGGCCTCTGTCAATGGTCCTTGCGGCCATGCAAAGGGAACAGTGGCCAGAAGGATTAAGCAGCCCCTCAAACGGTCTCTAGAAGGTGGCCTGGAGCAGAGAAAAGCCGGGGAACTGCCCCATTCCAAACAGGGGTCCAGAGCCTGGAGAAACAGGGATGGGAAGCTCCTGCCCTTCAGCCAAGGCAGGACTCACGCTGATCCAGGGACACCCCTCCAGGGCAGTAGGTCTTGCTCATGTTTCCTTCCCATTAGTAACCTTGAGCCTCATCATGGTCCTGCAGGCACCAAGAGGAGCTCCTGGTATTGTGGGATCCCCCTTGGGAGGGTGGCGCCCTCCAGACATTATCCCAGGGATTTTTCTTTGTTTTGTGGGATCCCACAACACTGGGGACAGAATTCAGCCTGCAGAGGAGCAGGAAGGTGGAAGAGGGAAACACCAGGTATACTTCTGAGAGGGAGTGTTCTGGGGACCCAACCCTGAATGGGCAACCAGAGCAGGATTGCTCTGCTTAAGCATTCCCAGGAGCTCCATCACTGCCCATGGAGACTTGGGAATTTGAGGCTTAGGACCACACCCTGCTCAGAGGTGCTGAGGGACAGCAGGCAGCACACAGACTGCACTGGCAGCAACACAGATGAAGAACAGAAATGAGCAGTGACACAAATTAATTTTCAGCTGCCATTCTCCTGCAGGGCATCACTGCAAACAACAGCTAAAAAGCAAAAAAATCCTGGTTCAACACTGACATAAAAGCAGTGGCCGTGCCCTCTGACAGCCTGGCCAGACCCTGTCCAAGGCATGGAGTTTGTTCTCACTGGCTCAGACCAGTGACCTGCTCTGCCAAGAGCCTGCCTGACTTGGGGACATCCTACCCGGTCCCTGCTGCTTGGATGAAATCTCTGGTCAATTCCTCCCTCTGGAGCCCAGAGGTTCCCAACCCTACTTTGAAGGCCAGTTCCTTCCTACAGCCCCCCAAAACTTTCTCACCACTGGACAAGTGTCCAGCCAGGCCCCTGCAAGGGGAGATGGTGAAGAGGAACTGTAGGCACAGGCTTTGCAGCCCCTACAGCCAGGCCACCTCTGAGCTGTCCTTTGAGCCCCATCCAGCTGTTCCTGCCTTCCCTGCCTGTGCCCAGGGCTGCCCATGTTATCTTTCTTCCCTGCTTCCATGTGTCTGCCAACACACATCCCTTACCAAGGCCTGTTTGTGCCCTCTGGCACCTCTTCTGCCTCCGTCTCTTTCAAGCCCAAATTTAATTTGCTTCTCTCACCCTTAGGATCAGGCAATGGAAATAGAGTAAAACAAGCATTTTTTTTTGAGTGTGAATTTTAGGTCAGTTCCCTGACTCAGGTATCTTCATCACCATGCAAACATGTCCATCCCCATGAAGTGGGGACAGTGACACTGTTTCCACTCTCCCCAAGCACCTGAGAAGTGTCCATCAAGCAAGGCATGTCTGGCCTGGCCCTGGGGGTCAGAGGCAAAGGATCTGCCAAAGACACAGAAATGACCCTGCACCCCGTGTCCTCTTCCTGGTCATGCTAAAAGGCTCCCTTGGCTGGGACAAGCCTCTAGCTTCTGGCAAATGCCCAAGGGGCTGGAGGTGATCAGGGGCTTGATGGCCTTGCAGGTACAGGGTAAGGTATTTTTTAAGTCCATAAGTATCTTGCATAATCTGTATTTAAATTACATGGCCCTGGCTGGGACAAGGACTCCTCTGCCTGTTCCCTCTGTGCTAATCCCACACAGCCCACACAGGATCAGCCTGCACCCATGGGCTCCAGGTCCTGCTGGCAGCAAAGCAGACACTGCTGGAGCATTTGGAGTTGCAGCCAGCTCTGGAGATGCTCAACATGTCATGTTTTCAGGCCTGTGAGACAAAAAGAAACACAGGACCTCGCACCTGGGGTTTGTTACTGTGAAAAAGGAGCAGCTAAGCTCACAGTGTGCCAGTGGGATGTGCACAGCAGCCAAGGGAGGAACATCTCCACACAGAGCACCTGTCTAGGACTCAGCCCCACTGGCATGTGAGAGGATCCCCATGGGATCCAGGACTTACAGCAGCATTTGGAGTACCCCAGCACTACCAAGCTCAGCTGCTTAAGGGCACCTGGAATACCGTCATGGAGGCCCCTCTCTACCCACATAATCACATGCTGAGGAGGGTAACAGAGAGTGAGACCCAGCCATACACAATGCAGGAATAATTCCTGTACGTTTTTCCAGAAGGAGTGCGACCGGTCTGAGTACCACTGCTCCTGGAAGGCAAGAATACAAAAAAGAGTGAAATCTTTAGGGCTGCATATGTGATAACTCTATCCACAGCCCTCACACGTTCAGCCGCTCTAAGGTCAGATGAATAACCAGGTGAGAAGCTGCACAACCATGTGTATCCTAAGGATTCCCAACCCTCCAGTCCTGTGGACCCTCCACAGCTTGGGGGTGCACCGGGACCCCCTGTGACAACCGCGTTTGCGGGATCAGTGACACGGCAGGGCTGCGAAGAGCTGTCCTCTCTCCCACCCAGCAACACCGGCACAACTACCCGACCCTTTCGCTGGGGAGCGGCGTGGCCCTTTCCCTTTCCCTTCCCCTCAGCCCCCCTTGGCCCCTCTCACCCGCCGTAGGGCGGTGGCTCCGCCCCCGTCACGTGTCCCGGGGTCGCACGGCCATTGGCCGGTGCCGGGCCGGTTCCGGGCCGGGCGGGCGGATCCCGGTGCAGGATCCCGGTGGATCCCGGTGGATCCCGACGGAGCGGGATGAGCGGCGGGCGGCGCCGGGACGAGCCGCCGCACCCGCAGCACCACGCGGTGGCCAACGGCGGCGCGGCCGGACGCTGCTCCGTGTGGGGCAAAGCGCTGCGCAGCGATTCCGCCTGGCACGACAAGGTGGGACCGGGGCAGCGAGACAAGAGGGGGCCTTGAGGGGCGGGCTCGGGGGGGGCCGGCATCCTCCCGGCGCGACGGCTCCATCCCGCGGAGGTGCCGGAGGAGCCGCCGTCCCTGAGCGCGTTTGAAGCCCGTGCGGGACTCGCTGGGCTGAGGCGGTGCCGTGCCGCGGCTGTGGCGGGGCTCGGCAGCGCCCCGTGCTCGCAGCCCCCGTGAGTGCGGTAAATGCTCGTGTTGGACCGCGGCCGCCGCACCCATAACAGGGCCGCGCTTGCCGATCGCCAGTCCCCGGCACGTGCCCCCGCAGACAGAGGCGCCGCAGCACACCCAGGTCTTTGCTCTTTGGGCGTGGAGCCAAGGGAAACACGGTGTTAAGACACCTCCGTTACATTTGGCTTGTGGTTTAAAACTCTTCTCGGATTAAATAAAATTTTCCCTTGTGTAGCTCGAGGAACACCAGAAATAGAATCCGCTTTCCTAAGTTTTTCTGTGCACGTCTGCCATGTGCTCTACTCAGTGCTTCTCCCTGCTGCTGCCTGCCAGCAGCACAGCCGTGAGGTGCCCGGAGCTCCTGCTGGATCCCGGGTGCTGCCGGACCCCTGCCACGCTTCCTACGTGGCTTCCTGCGCCACAGTGTGTGTTCCAGGCTCTCTGCCCCCTGCTTTTGGCTTTGCTTTTGGTATGGGGAAGGGACACGCTCTGTTTCCTTGGGGGACAGACAGGAATCTGTGTCGCTTTTTCCTTACCTGTCACTCCCCAAACTGGTGAGGCTCATGTGTCCCTGCCCCCTTGCCTCTGGCAGATGGAGATGGAATTTCAGAGTCAGCAGGGGAGCAGGGACCGCTGTGTCAATATTTTGATATAGTAGGATGTGAACTGAAGGCTGAACTGCCTGACAAGTGCAGCGACCAGGAGAAATGTCTGACATGAATTCACGTCTTCCACACGGAGCTGAACAGCTGCCACATCCCACAGACTTTGGGGGGATCACAAAGGCTTTGGTGTTTGGGGGGAATGCTGGGACAATCCCAGTCCTGCGGAGGCTGGAAATAGAGATGGGAGCTGAAGTGAATCTTATTAAAGTGTGAGCCAGCATTGCTAGGCTGCAGTAGTTGCAGGAGTATGGCCCCTTGGACAAAGAGGAATGAGCACACCCCTGCTCAGGAAGCACAGGAGTTCTCCTGGCATTAGTGAGGTATAGCTGTGCTTTGGAGCTGCCCTGAGCCCTGAAAGCTCTCAGGTGCAGGAGGGCCCAGAGTGGGGAGAACAGTCTTAAAGCATAAACAGTTCTTTAAATTTTTGTTCCAGGGGATTATTATTGCACCTTTTGTCTAGAAACTTATTTATCTCTGCAGTTCACCCATCAGAGGACAAAGCTGTGTGTTAAATGTGGAAGCAGAGAAGTCCAGGGTCTGTGATGCCCCAAGCTGCTTTATTTGTTCTGAGTGCAATATTTTATAGTCTTTGAGTGGAGAATTCTGTTCAGTATGCTCAATTTTTACCTTTTAATTGTGTGGTGCTTTAAAAAAAAACCAAAAACATAATAAATGCCAAAATTTTTCTTGTGCTTTATCTCCTCAGGACGAGTTTTTAGATGTGATCTACTGGTTCCGGCAGATCATTGCAGTTATTCTGGGAATCATCTGGGGAGTAGTTCCACTGAAGGGATTCGTGGGAATAGCAGTGTAAGGTTTATTTCCTTTTCTGTCACGTGTACTTTCCCACATTTGGCCTGGCCTGGGAGCCTATTTGAGTCTGTGTTGTGAATACTGGCCTGGCTGAAGGCAGGCTGTACCTGCTCCGAGTCTCACAGCCAGCGTTTCATTCCATTGTCGGTTGCCATGAAATTCATCCAAATCATAACATGTCCATCAGTCTCTTTCTTCTCAGCCTGATTAATACTTTTAAAAGTTATTATTTATTTTGTTAAATAAATAACATTGACGTTATTTTATTAAAGGGGCCAGTGGCAGAGGAAGGGAACTAGCATTTCAATTGGTGTGTGTGTCCTGCATGTGTGGGAGAGGCTGGGAGTGTGGTGCCTGGTGTGGTCACTCAGGAGGGAGTGTCCACGAGGGGAAGGTGTCCTGGTCTTTGAGCCCTGCTCAGACAGGAGGCTCTGTCAGCAGACAAGAGGGGCAGCTGCTCTGTGAAGCAGAAAAAGTTTGTTCAGAACATGAGAAGCTGCAGGTCCCAAGCAGGCACAGTGGCACTGGCACAGTGATGCCAGCAGAGCTTGGCAGCACTCATGGCTCTTTCAGCCATGGGGTGGGGAAGGCAGTGCCTGAAGAGGGTGTTGGTGTGCATTGAATCCTAAGACATGGGAGCCAGGTCACCTCCCCAAAGGTGTCAGAAGGCTGCCGTGAATTATGAAGAGAAAATCTTTCTGGCCCTGACATGTGCCTGGAGGTGTTCAAGGGACAGCAGAGGTGGGGACACAGCCCTACTCTCTGCACACTGGCTCTGGGAAGATGCTGAATCTGCTCTGGGGAGTCTCTGTTTGCAAACATCTCTGCCTAGCCAAGATCTCAATAGCAAGCCTTGCAGCTTTTCTTAGGCAAAATTCAATTGCCATCTTGTCCCTCATCCCAAGCGTTCTGGTTCTGGCAAGAAAGGGGAGGGTTAATGCTCCAGCAGGAACCCAGCTACAACAAACAGATAAATCTGAAGTGCCCCCGGGAACAGATCATTGTTCTTACTTAGTCACCATTAATTGACAAGGCACCTTTAAGGCACCTAAGCCAATTCCTGTGCTAATTAAAAACAGGAGGGATTTGGTGTACAGTGGAAAACCAAAAGGTGCTGGAAGTTTGTGTGTGATTTCTCTGTGCTGTGTAGTGACCCAGCTGCTCCAGCTGCTGCTGGTCACCCACTTTGTGTGTGTGTTGTCATCCCACCCTTCCCATGTAGCATTCCTTGAAGGACTGTCCCTGCCCAGGCTGCCCCAGCCCCTTTTTGGTGTAAAGCCAAACCTGTCATAGGACAAACAGCAGGTTGTGTTTGTTCTTTCTGCTGCAGCACAGACAGGAGAGCACTCAGGTGTCTCGGGCTGAACCCCAGTGCTGGGGCTCAAGGGCACTGTTGAGTCTCTCTGGCTCTTACCTCTTCCCTTTTTGGTCCTGGGATGCTCACAGGGATCTAACCCTGAGCACAGAGGTGACAGTTTTCCCTCTCAGCTACCTCAGAATCAAAAAGTACACACAGGTTCTCTGTGGGGGCAGAACTGCTGTCAATCTGCAGGACAGGAAAACCTGCAGGTTAGCAGATCTGAGGATACTTCCAGCTTTTGACTTCTACCTCTTGAGCCCTGCTAGGAGTAGGTTGTGCCTTGCCAGGTGTACTTCATCCCAACGTGGCAAGATCACTTGGAAGGGGCTCTTTTGAGGGAGTGACTGAGCTGCCTGGGAAGTCTTGCAGGAAAAGAATTCTCTGCTGTGGATGAAAGATATTTCACTGTATGGCATGTGGGATACCTGCAGCCTGTACCACTGGAATCATGGTTCCTAACCTCTCCTTGCAGATTCTGCCTGATCAATGCTGGTGTTCTGTACCTTTACTTCAGCAGCTTCCAGCACATAGATGAGGAGGAATATGGTGGGACGTGGGAGCTAACGAAGGAGGGATTCATGACATCTTTTGCACTGTTTCTGGTAATGCATCTTGCTGTCTTTAAGATGATTTGTGAATTGTGTTTGGTGCACTTTCTGAAGACCTGGAAGGAGAGCAGGGGAAGTGGTGAGAGAAGACAAATGTATTAAGACCATTGAATAAGTGGCAGTCCTTGGGAAAGAAAATCCCAAAATCTGATGGCTGCTGCCTGTGAAATACAGTGCTGACACCTGGGATTTCTCTGTAGTAAAGGATGCATCAACCACTCCCATCCTCTGTCCTAGATATCCTGGTGGAGTTCCATTCCATCTAGAACCATGTGTTTTGGGTGTCTTTGTTTTTCCCTTATTCCCCTCCCCCAACTATCTGATCACAGCACTTGATTAGCTGGTGCCTCTAAATCCCTGAAGGGGCTGTGGTGGGATTTTAATGTGGAGAGGCTGGGCACCCTCCCGATGGAAGACAAGTTGAATGCCACTATTTGTGGCAAGTGGTGATCCTAAGATCTCTCCAAGATGACTTCAAAGCTGGAATTCAGTCCACTATTGAGAGCAAGGCCTGAGGCTCGGTTGCTGTGTCTGAGACCTCTCCAGAGGTATGCAAATAATCTTCCTTTCCTTTCCTCCCCACAGGTTGTTTGGATAATCTTCTATACTGCCATCCACTATGATTGACACAGTCTGCAGCATTTGCCTGTTAAATCAGTTGTCAATAGATAGAGAAGGTTTTAATAAATCCTAGTCTTTAGCGGACTGGTGGCAAAGTGGGGAAGTCAAACCAGCTCTCCTCTGTACCAGTGGTCTGGGTAGCGTAGAGGAGCCCTAACTCTTCTGCTGGGAAGCCTGTCTCCATTTTATATACCCGTGAATTATTGGAACTATTAAAAAGCCATTGGAATCTTTGGAAGTGGTTCAAGACTGTTCAAATTTGGAACTTTCTGTGTCTCTAGCTAGTAGCTCTTATCAAATTCCTGTGTGCTGAAGATTGAATCTGTTAATTTAATGTATGTTTGCCCTTCTGTATGAAATCTGTCATTAAACCCTGACTTGTCTTCCATGGTTGTCTTTCAGACAGTGTTTCAAAAGCAGTTGTAGGTATGTGGGAAGAAGGCACAGCAGCACCCAGGACATAAACTGGTGGCTGTCCTTAGCATGTTTTTGTAGTAACCAGATCTGATTTGATTAAAGAGACTGTGTTGTTACCATTTCTAATTTTTTTTTTCTTTACTTGCAAATCAGTCGTTGATCAGAATTTTTAAATGCTTTTTGCTGAAGACAAATTTTTAAGTGATTTTGCTAGAAAGAACTGATTCATTTGGTGAACCAAAATGTATTCAGGAGGCTTAGAAGCTCCACTGTGCTCTGCCAGCCTGACTACCAAGTTGCCATCACATACCTCAGAGCTTTGTAGTCTCAAAGGAGTCATTCTGGGGACACCCTGTTAAATGTTAGCATTGCAATTTGGTTTTAAGCTCTTGAATTCAACTGCTCTTTGTTCATAAATGCAGGAGACTAAAACACAATTGTGGCAGCTATTATCTTAAATGCAGAAATACCAACTTGAAAATTGGGCAGAGTGTACAACCTCTGGTTTGGGAGGTTCTTGATCACTTCATAGCTCAGTCCCTCCCTAGTCATGCCCTTTTTGTGCATCAGTGGGGAGTCTCTGCTTTTTTTAAGAACATGTCTCTCAGAAATATTTCTTGAGAAACACGCACAGTCCTTGTTATTGTCAGAGGACCTTGTAGTCTTGTTGCCATGTGGTCCTTGCTTCTCTAAACAGCTCAGGCACCCAAAAAGAGTCCTGACCTAATGCTGCCTTATAGTGAGGGGTTGGTAGTTAAGTGTGCTCTTGCTGCAAGCCTGCATTGCCTCCTCACTGGTGGAAGTGCCACAGCCTGGCTCTCACTGGGAGTGCAAAGCCAGGGATCTCAGTCTCAAAGTGAGATTGAGCCAAGGTTCTTTCCATTCTTACCAGGGAAAATCTGTCTGTTCTTGGTGAAGAAACAGCCCTGGTTATTTTAGGTCCTTGGGATGCCAAGGGAAGAGTGCAATAGCAGACAGCTTCTGCTACTTGTGAGTGGCCAATTCAAGTAAATGATCTCAATAAAAACTTCTTTATTTTCTCCTTCCTATCTCCAAACTTTTAGTCTGCTACTTTCTCTTCCTCTCCTATCAGCTGAAATCATTAACTTCCCATGAGAATTGCATAGCCTGCTAGTTCTAGGTCACCCTTTCCTGCTGGCATCTGTCTGCATCTTAGCTGCTTACAGCCATCAGTAAAACCATTGTATACTTGAAATGTTCCAATAAATATTGCCTGAATAATCCACTGTGCAGCTTCTGTGTCCTCTGGTCTTTGATGTTTTGTAAAATGGTGGGAGTGTGGGATTCCTTTCAGAGTCAGATATTTTAGTAAAGTTTTTGGGATTCTTGGGTCTCTTGTGCTGTACTTTGAGAAGAAGCCAGAAGGGTTTGCAGTGGTAGCTAATGCTTAGATCCATGCTTCAGCTAAGCAGGCTGAGCCGTGTTGCCTGTTCAAACTGTTCAGCTCCTTTAGTGACTGTCCCTGCCCTGTGACACACTGAGCCACTGCTCATTCCAGAGTGCTCAGGTGTGGCCTGGAGCACTGCTGTACTGTTGTATTCCCTTTAGGAATGTTTATCCCCCAAAACCCCTCCTCCAGAAACTGTACCATGTGCAGAGAGAGTGCAGAGCTGCTTCCCTGACCCCTTGCTCTATTCCTTGCCTGTGCTCCCACCTGCTCAGTTCCTTGGACAGTTCAGTGCAGTTCCAGTGGCTGGAAGCTGTACCTGTGCTAAGGAGGATCATGATCACGAACAGACATTGGCCTCTGGATCTCTTTGATGCTTCTTGTAAAGAATTTACTGACTGCTGTTGATCAGCTGCAGGTTTTTATCTCTTCATGTTTTTGTTTTACGGAGTGCCTTAGGGGCTAGGAGCTAGGTATCCCCTGTGCTGGTCAGCAGGAGAACCAAGTCTTTCGTGCCTGCTCATGAAGGAAGGAGTTAATTTGAAGAAGCTCAAGGGAACGTGGCAGCCAGCAGAAGGGAGCTGAGCATCTTGCAAAGGTTCAGAACTGTAAATACAGGGGGCACTTGCAGAGATGTAGACACAGGAATGGTCTAGCAAAGAGCACAGTTTGGTGCATGGAGGACAAGAGAGTAGTGGCTGGGAGGAGCAGGGAGTGCTGTGGGAGAGCAGGGCTTGGGCAACACCCCTGCCCTCACAGTTCTGCACTGGCATGAGCAGCTTGATCTTCACTCTCCACTCCTTGGTGGGAAAGAACCGATGGGCTGGTGGGGCTCAGTGCTGCACAGAGCCTCAGCTGAGGGAGAAAAACATCCTTCCTGCACTGGAGAGCTGGGCCGTGGGCTGTGGGAGCCCCAGCTGTTGGAATACAGTTCTAGCAGCAGCTGTATCCTTATGGGGCTGACCTGGAGGTTGCACTGCCCAGTGGAGCTCCCTGTTAAGCTGCAGACCTGCAGAACATCACCTTGGCTTTCAGCAAAGAGCAGCCAGCCCCAGGCAAGAAGGAGAGAGAGAGAGATCCCCTGGCCTAACCTTGCTGAGGGGTAAGTGGTAACAGGGGAACTGGTAAAGGAGTTTCTGGTGGTCCTTGGGCTCCAGGCACAGAATGTGCTAAAATTAACCTAAATTACTGTGGGTGTTAAAGTGAGAAAACTGGGTTGGTGCCAAGAGGTGTAGGAGGGTGGCTGTGCCCCCAGGCATCTCAAGTCCTGCCAATCCCAGCTGTCAGAGCCCAGCTAGACCTGCCAATGACAACAAGCAGTGCCTGTTGGGGTGGCAGCACCCCCCAAGGGGTCTCTGTCCCCTTCATGGGGTGTCACCATCTCTGCAGTTCCCCAGGTTGATTTCCAAGGGCTGTGCTCACAGCTGGTGGCTTTCAGTGGCCCACAGGTGTCACGAAGCTTGTAACATTGAGACAATATATTCAAATAAACTTCTTTTATAAACCAATTAAACTAGATAAACCAATTAAACCTCAGCCAACAGTTGAATACAGATTTGTGCTGTGAACTGGAATTGGAACTACCTGACTGTACAAATTCTCAAGATTTTAGAAGGGCACCCTGGAATGCCCAATCCCTGTGCTATGAGCTGAGGGCTCTCAGCCTTGAGGAGTTTCCTGCTGACCCTCAGGATGAGTCCCTGACTGCTGACCCACTGCTCTGAGGAGTGACTGCACTTCCCCCACAGCATGGCTCCTTCCAGAGTGAGCCTGTGGGATCTGATCTGTGGTAGGACAGACTCACATTAACCTTCCCTGGCTGGGTTTCTGGCCTTCTGCCCCACCACAACCACAAGGAGCCAGCTGTGACATGACCAAGGCGGGTGGCAGGTCATCAGCCAGAGGGGCAGAGGTGGCTGCTCCTGCCACAGCCAATTGGTTTGGGTTTGTCATAAACACCAGAGAAGCAGAGAGGCTGGGTTGATGGGTTGATCCTTTGCCAGGCAGTAGGTGGAAAAGGATGCAGTATGGGCTTAGCTCCAATGGCCTTGGAGAAGATGCAGTGGTGGGGAAAAAAACCCTCCAGCTGCTGGGGATGGGAACACTGGAGAGATGCCTGAAAATGAAGCAGGCTGAGACTGGTTTGCAAAAGCCAAACTATCCTACTCCTGTCCCTATTCCTATTTATTTATTTACTATGGCTGGCAATGGGCATGATGTCCTCAGGCTGCTGGAGGTACAACCAAAACCTTGCCAGTACCTCAGGAAAGGAAGATTTCCAAGTCCCTGCATTGAGGAGCACTCAGTGGATCCACCAATCCAGTGGAGCTGCTCATGCAGGGGATTAGCTGGCTCATTGGAGGATAAGAAAGTAGGTCATGTACCTGTCAGGTGACCTCCCCAGAGCCAAACAGCCCAGCAGCCCACATGCTCTGCCTCCCAAAACAACAGATGTCCAGGATACATTGGGGCAGTAGATGGAGTTTTTCAGATCTGGCAGCCAAAGAGCCAAGTGTGTGTGCCAAGTCAAGAGAGGCCAGTATTATTGCAGAGACAAGGAATTTTTCACAAACTTGGACCATGAAAAGAAACATCTTCCACCTTCCACTTATTTTACTGACGGTTTTTAGGTCACTCTCTGGAAGAAGTGTAGGGGAAAATTTAAATGTTTCAGCCAATTTGATCTCAGAAACGTCCATGTAATCCAGACCCCTCAATGCATGTAAGTCCACGCAATTCTTTGCCAAATGGGAGCTGTTGGTAACTGTAGTTCAGGCCTGTCCCAGGCATGGCTGGTCCTGAGCCCTTTTGGGCTCCTCCCAGCTTTGTGCTGGCTCCCTGTGCTGCCCAGCAGCCTCAGCCCCTCCTGACACCTGTGCCAGTGCTGCTGGAGCCAGAGAGCCACCAGTGGCAGGTGAGCCTGGCCAGCTGCTCCTGCAAACGCCTACCCTAACCCACTACAGCTCTCATCCCAGAGGGCCACACGCATGAGCAGCCAGCGATGGAAGGAAGGCTGTGGGAGAGCAGACACCCGGCTGCTCTGGGGCAATGTCACAGCATCTCTTGCTGATGGTCCCACTGGGTGCTGGTGCCCTCTTGCCCCATGACAAGGGGTGACATGTGTGCCCCCCTGCTACGGGCTGGCTGTGGCAGCGACATAACGTCCACGCACATCCCCTGGAAAACTCTTCCATCCTTCTGGAGGCAGGACGGAGGAATCTCGGATCCAGCTCCCTGGAGGCCTGGCCCGGAACGCGAACCCGCCTGGTGCGGTGGGGCCGGGGCTGCTCGCCGCTATGTGGGTCAGGGGCGAAGGGGAGCTCGGTCCTGGGTGCTGCCCGGCCCCGGCCCCTCCCCTCCGCCCCGAGCTTCGCCCGATACCGGGTGCCGGTGCGGGCAGCCCGCGGCAGCACCCAGGACCAACCCCGGCCGCCTTGCTCGCCCCGCTACCGGAGCCGAGCGCCCCCAGCCCCGGGGAGGAGCCGCCCCTGCCCGGCCCTGCCCCTTCCGGCGGCCCCGCCCGGCCCGGCGCGGAGCGGCTCCGTTTGACCGGGAGCGGTGGGCCCGGCCCGGTGCGGCTGTGGGTCCCGGCTCGGCTCGGGTGTCCCGGCGATGGCGGTGCCGCCGGCGGCGGAGGCGGTGCCGGGCCGACAGCGGGCCCTGGCCGCCGGCTCGCCCGTGGACTATATGAGCATCACCAGCTTCCCGCGGCTGCCCGAGGAAGAGCCCAGCGGCGCGGCTGAGAGCGGCCTCCGCACCCGCAAGGAGGAGGACGCGTTCCTGGGCGAGCAGGACACGGGTGAGGGGCGGCGGCAGAGCCCGCCCGCGGCCCCCGGCACCCCCCGGCCCCCGGCCCCGCGCCCGGAGCGGGGCTCTCCGGGCTCTCGCCGTCCCTGTGCCCCGGCCCCGCGTTCACCCTGAGGGACGGAAGGCAGCCAGAGATCCGGGGGTTCGGCACAGAGCCTCCCAGGGCAGCCTGGAATGTGCTCTCCCACAGCCAGCTTGGTCTTCCAGCCTGCACCACTTGTGCATGGCCTCCTTGCATGCTTCTTAAGCATCTCTCCACCTAGGATGCTCCTTGAGCATCCCCACACGCTGGAGTCCTCGGTCTGGGATGCTTCATCCCTCCGGTGCTCAGCTGGAATAAAGTCAGGTGATCGTTTGATCTGTAAGAAAATCCTCTGCCTATTTTTAACTGACTGCTTCCTCCTCCATAGTTGAGAGAAATGCTGGTTCTCCCCCATGTCATGTTTCTTCAAGCAATGTTGCCCTTCCCCGCTGGGGCTGGTTCCCAGTCCAGGTGCCTGTCAGCCCCCAGGCCCATGTTTGCGCAGACCCAGGTACCCCTTGCATTCTGCCCTGTCCCGCTGTACCCACGGGTGAAGCTCCCATTGCCTGCTCCCACCCTCTGCTCTCCTGACCATCAAGGCAAAACTGCTGCCTGCAAGGGTGTGTGAACAGCTCTCCTGGAAGCAACGAGACCTCTCGTCACTCTCCTGGATTCTGGTGCAGTTTTGGCAGTGCCAATGCCTGCATGTGGGGCAGCTGGAGAAGGGAGCTGCTGCTCTTCTGACACTTGTTGCAGAAGCACCTGCAGAGCCCACCTGCAGCTCCAGTCTCTGCTGTCTCCTCTGCAGCAGCTCCATACCTGAGGTGGCCCTGGCTCTCCAAAGCACTGGCTCCCCCATAAAGCCATATCTCTTTCATGGGCCCACAGAAGCCAAGTGGGATTTGGTGGCTTCTCTTTCAAAGCATGCACATTGGTGGTGGGATGGGCATCTGTGCATTGGCTATGCAGGGTGCTTCTGGCTCCCACTGGTCCCAAGTGACCCCTTCCAGCTGCTCCCATCCTCACACTACTGCTGTCCCTACGCAGCACCAGTGGTCACAAAGACTAAAAATAGGCTGTCTGTGGCAGAGAATGGAGGTACTTCATGGTGGGAGGGCTGTGGTCTGCCCTCTTCCACAGTTGCTTCCTAGGTATTCATGTCCCCTTGTGCTGGGCTGGCCTGTCACCAAAGTTGAGGGATTGTGTCCTGGAGGGATTGAGCAGAGGAGTCCAGCTCACTTCTTGCTGTTACCCTGCTGGTGGGGCTGGGGCCTCACTCGGGTGTGCCAGGGGCTGTATGTGACATCCCACCCCAATGGCAGTCCCTGACAGGCCAGTTGTGGCCCCCACTGAGGCCACCAGCCAGTCCTCCCACCCAGACCAGCTCACTTAGACTAGACAAGCCCATGAGGAGGCTCAGAGCCCAGGGGTGTGTGCTCAGAGGCTCAGCGGGAAATGCTGAGCCTTTCCCAGTCCCACTCGTAAACCATCACAGCACAAATGAGATAATATTCACCCTAAGGGGATTCCCTGGCTGTGGGAATTTACTCCTGGTTGCAGCATCACTGAAATTAAAACTTCTTCCCTCCCTGGCCTCAGGAGAGCTGCAGCCAGGTCACATTAGTGCCATGACGAGGACCGGGCTGGTAGTGCCCAGGGCAATACCACCTGCCAGAGCATATAGACAGACAGTTGATGGGGGATGTGGGCTTTCCCCTCTTCTCCTCCAAACCCAGGAAACATCTGTATGGAGGGAAAAGCTTCTCCTCTTGTCTTTTCCACTTGGTGCCCGTTTTTCCACTATGGATGCACAGAGCACTGCAGCTCCTGAAAAAATTCTTCCAGGAGCCCTGGATGATGCCCTGAGCTACTTGGTCCCCTTCAGAGCCCACAAGGGATGGGCACGACCTCACAGCTGCCCCAGCAGCTCTGTGAGCCTGGCAGTAACCAGGACGGGCAGGGCAACTTTAGCCGGCGTCCTCCCAGCACAAAGGCAGCAGCTGACAATCACAGAGATTCAAGGCATCTTTCAGAGCAAAAAAGAGACTTTTTCATCCTGGTGAGGCCAAGCAAACCCCACAGCTTTGCCACCTTGGAGCCGGATGTCCAGTGTGTGGCATCATTTTGCAGTAGGCCTCATTTGCCAGAGGAAGCAAGGAATTAAAGCAGAGTCCTTCCTGCAGTGGAGTGAATGGATGTTCCGAGGCCTCTGGTTTGCAAGTTTGCTCCTCTCTGCCCTCGCTTCCCTAGAGGTGTTTTCTCTGCCCAGGCCAAATGTTTTGCTTTACCTTTTTTGCTTAGGTGCCTTACCTCTGTTTTGCTCAGGTACTTTAGCTCAATCACAGCTCCAAATAAAACTGCTGCATCTTTTTTATATCTTAATTTCCTCTTCTTCAGTCCTGCTGCATTTCAGAGG
Organism: Certhia americana; assembly: GCA_018697195.1. Taxonomy (NCBI): domain Eukaryota; kingdom Metazoa; phylum Chordata; class Aves; order Passeriformes; family Certhiidae; genus Certhia; species Certhia americana. The sequence goes on from CM031874.1 coordinate 13,678,060, forward strand.
CCTGTTTGCTGTGTTAAGAATCCCTCCAGGGTTTGACCGTTTAACTGAAGACTGATGAATGGGCTGAAATGGAATAAAATTCAAAGGTTTTTTGTCTCTCTTAATCTCCAGGGAAGTCAGTTTGGAATAACCAGAGCTAAAGAAAAGGATCAGTAAAATGACTCAAAGCACTATCCAAGCCAGAAAGCTATTGAGAGCTGTGATCAATAGGGAAGGTGATAGCCATGCTGGAAGGGGCTCAGTGTAATGCTAGTGCTGGGTAAACACTGCAATAAGAGCCTCAGGTTGCTCAATAACTCACACCTGTTTTCTCCATGCTGCCCACAAAGACCCAGACTCCTTCCTGAAGTCTGCGCGTCTCCAGCGCCTGCCCTCGTCCTCCTCAGAGATGGGAAGCCAGGACGTGTCCCCTCTGCAGGAGACCAGCAAGGACCCCTTCTCAGGAGACTGCAGCTGCCGGCAGGATGGGCTGACCGTCATCATCACCGCCTGCCTGACCTTCGCCACAGGTGTCACTGTGGCCCTCATCATGCAGATCTATTTTGGGGACCCTCAGGTAGGACAAAACAGCGGCTTTATGGTTGGGCTTTGGCTCCAAAGATGGGAGAACTCCCTGACTTTCCTCCTGGTCAGCAGTTTGGCAAGGGGAGTACTGGGGAGTCATGGCTGGTGTCAGTGAGGTCCTGGGTACTCAGTCTCCCCCTCGTTCCACCCCCAATTGGCTTGAAAGCCTTTTCCTTCACCTGGAGGTTGTGCTTGGAGAGCCAAGCCAGACTCTCAGAGCTTGCCCCATGGCTAGGGTGTGGGAGGCTGTGTCAGGCGATTTGGGGGTGCTGCTGGGCGGGGAACAGACAACCCCACTTCTGTGACTCCAGCTGTGGTTTGATCCAGATGGGAATGCTTTCAGAGAATAGTCTTTAGTCAAAGGGTCTTGCCCGTTTGGAAAGAGTTTTATGGATTATGGGCATACATGACCAGATTCACCTCTGAAAGATTTATCCAGGACCAAGCATGAAAGTAGCTGAAAACAGAGGTGAACCTCATGCTAATCTGTCCCACGGTCCAGTGCTAGATTGCAGAGCCAAGGCAGCATGGCCATGGGGTTGGATCCTCCTGCAGAACCTCTACAAGGGTCACAGTCAGACAGTCAACATGTCAATGTGCTGCCATGGCTTTTCTCTGTCTTTGCACATCCCCAGGCCAGCCTGGCTCTTGTTGAGATGCTGCAATTTGTGCCACAGGGATGAACCCTAAAATATTGTGTGACTGCATTGGCATGGCACTGGCACAAAGATGACAACAAGCTGTGGTCCTGGAGACATGCTGCATCCTTTGCAGCTGTATCCCCATTCCCAGTGACTGCCTAGTTGCAGCACAGGGACAGCTCTGAGCTTGTGAAGGTCAGGGGGAGATGTGACCTCCCCAGCTTGGCACACACAGTGTGGAAAGCTGTCTGAACTGGTGGCCATAGCTACCTGCAAGCTGCCCTGGAACGGGGATGTGCCAAGGGATGTACAGTTCCCACTGGCATTTGTTGCATCAGCCACGGCCTCGGCTTCAGGTACCACATTGGTGGGTGCAGATGTGGGCAGTACCAGCACCACTGCCCAGCACAACCCTCTCCTGTCCGGCAGCTGTTCCACCGTGGTGCGGTGGTGACGGACGCTGCACGCTGCACGGCGCTGGGCACCCACGTGCTGGCCAGGCACGGCTCCTCGGTGGACGCAGCCATCGCCTCAGCCCTCTGTGCCGGCATTGTCAACCCCCACACCTCGGGGCTGGGAGGGTAAGTGTGGGGCACTCGCCCCCTGCTCTTGTCTTCAGGTGTCCTCAAGTGCGTGGTTTCACAGAGTCCCAGACTGGGTTCAGTTGGAGAGACCTTAAAACCCATCCAGTTCCACCCCCTTCCATGGGCAGGGACACCTTCTACCATCCCAGGTTGCTCCAAGCCCTGTCCAACCTGACCTTGGACAATTCCAGGGATGGGGCAGCCTGCACCAGTGCCTGGTGCCCTCACCACCTCCCCCTCAGACAGAGGAATACTTCTTCCAAATACCTGATGTAAACCTGCCCTCTGTCAGTATAAAGCCATTTCCCCTTGTTCTGTCACTATCTGCCCTTGTAATTCCCTCTGCAGCTGAAAAATGCCTCTGTGGCATTGCATAAACCAAAGCCACCTGACCACTGCTCCAGCTACACCATCCATTGCTGCTGTAAGCAAACACCCTCTTTTGTTGCAAAACTGCTCAGATTAGAAAGAAAATCCCAGATGGCCCCAACCTGGCAGTGGAACAGTGCCAGTGGCTCCCTGGCTAGGCAGGCAGGGATTGCTTCAGCCTCACCAGGCTCAGCACCCTGCCTTGGCTGTCCTGGTGTGTGCTCTAGGGAAGGACAGCAGCATTCCCTGCTCCTCCGACCACACCGGGGCCCTGCTGGGGCTGGTGATCTGCCACAGCGCCCCTTGTCACACTGGACCGACCCTGTCCCCAGAGCCACCCAAGCCATACAGCAGCGGTTGTTGCAGGAGCGGCTGGTGCCACGCCCTGACCCTGTCTCGCCGCAGGGGCGGGGTGATGCTGGTCCACGACATCCGCAAGAACAGGAGCTGGGTGATCGACTTCCGTGAGGTGGCTCCCTTGGGCATCCCACCGGAAGGGAACCTGCAGCAGGACACCAAGGTGAGAACCAGTATTCCACAACCATTGCCTCCAGGGCTACTGTTGTCTCCATCTCTCCTCCCCCCAACTTTCAGATGCCAAGCAAAGCAACAGGAGTCTCTCTCATCAGGGGAGATCTTGGGCCCTACAGACATGGGGAAACTAGGGGAAACACGTTTTTGTCAGCCCCAAAATGACTGCAGAGCTTTGGGGAGTAAAGAGGTGAATCTCTGTGGCAGCAGGGTGCTGGGAGAACAAGAGCCCCAGGAAGGAGCATAATCCCAGTCTTTTCTGCTGAGTTATCTCTCCTGACCAAACTAGGTTGAGAACAAGATTGAATTTGCCTCTCTCCTTCCAAAACCTTTTATTCCATAGTAAAGTGTGTTGCTCCAGACCTCTTCCCATCTTCTAACTATGCAGATAATTCCAAAGCAAACATGACTTGCACCTCCTTGACTTGCAATTGGGGACCGTGTCCCATATCCTCATGGAAGGGAGACTACTCTCTTCCTTTTTGTCCTTCCTATTTTACAGCCAGGTCTGCTCGTGGGGGTGCCAGGTATGATTCAAGGAATGCACCAGGCACACCAGTTACATGGCAGGTAAGACACGAGGTTGGCACAGGCTGTGCCCTGGGGTCCCTCCAGGAAGCTGGAAGCACAAGAGCCCTTGCCATCAGATTATGTTCCCAGCCACCAGTCAAAAACATTAGCTAAGAGGTATTTGGAGGCTTGTGTTGAAAGAGATGTTTAGTTTTTGCTATTTCATGTACAAAAGAAAAATGTCAGCTTAATCGTGTTTTCTGCAAAGTGAAGTTTTGGCTAAGAAGACGTACAATAAATGTTCTGTTAAAGGTGCAGTACATTGCCTCACATGCCTGTGCATTTTCATTCTCTCTTTAGCTGGATGTTAAGAGGTGTACCTGTCCTTGGTGCTCTGTTGGGATACAGAGGGATCTGAATGACTTGCTCCAGGCCAGAGCGTGGCTTGAGATTTTGCTGCTGAGTCACCCCTTCCCCCATCCATGCACTGACATTCCTCTCTGGGGCACATCCTGGAGCACTGAGATGATCTTGTTAAGGAGAAACACAAGCACTGAAAGCTCAGTGCTCCTTTTGGCCACTGCTGGCCCTACAGCCTGGTCTTCCCAGGAGCCCTGACTGCAGAGACAAGCCCTGTGCTTGCTCCCCACTACCCTGCCCCACTTCACCCCTCCAAGGCCTGTTTCTCCTTGTCCTCTCTCCTTTGGCAGACTTCCATGGTCCGAGCTGCTGGGCCTCACAGCCAGTGTTGCCCAGAATGGCTTTAATGTCACACATGATCTGGGTGAGTACCTGATGGGCAGCTGCCCAGCACAGGGTAGTTCACTGTGCAAGGCAGCTGGGGATGCAGGGCGTCAGTCATAGGAAATCAGGGCTTTGTGGACCTGGAGATGGATGGTGTTGGGAATTGAGCAATGTGTGAGCCATAGTCTGCCAGGGGACTGCATGGTGGCAGCCAAATGGGAGCCCATTGCCATGGCTGGGCAGAGCCAAGGCAGAGTAGCCACGCTGAACAGTGCCCAGGGCCAGGCAGGGAAGGGTGCTGGGGTTTCTTTGGGTTTCTTTCCCAGTTCCAGAGGACCCATGATCCATCTCCCCTCTTGTTTTACAATAGGGCCAGGGGTAACAGCAGTCTCCAACGTCCCCATCAGGTGCACAGTGACTCCAGGTCCTTTGTGCCTTCCTGACGCTGTTTTTTCTGGATGTCCTTCCCCTCCTGTCCTGCAGCCAAAGCCCTGAGTGAACTGAAGGACCTGAACTACTCTGACCGATTCCATGAGATCTTCCTGCCAGATGGGCAGCCCCTGCTGCCTGGAATGTTCGTCCGGCGCCTGGACCTCGCTGCCGTGCTGCAGCTGCTGGGGGCAGAAGGGGTGTCAGCCTTCTACAGTGGAAACTTGACCCAGGAGATGATCTCCGAGGTGAGCCAGGACTGTCCCTGTCACCTGGTGGCCTGGGGCTGCCACCTGCTTAAGGTGACAAGCTGCAAATAAGCCAAGTGCCAGCACAGTGATGGGGACAGATGCCTGCTTTTACTTTCCTGTCCCGCAGTAGTGTGACACACAGACTACAGAAGTGTAACTTCCACTTCCTCTATAACCAGGACAGTCTGGAAGGAAAAAAAAAATCATTTTGGGCTCTGGGCTCTGCTCATTTGTGTGACAAAGCCTTTTCCCCCTGAACAAAGGGCTGTTGAGAAACAATTTGTGGTTAATGGGACTGTAGCATACAGACTCCAGGAAGCTGGTTTTAAAAAAAACACCTTTTTTTTAGAGTCTTGTAAGCAGAGAATTAGAAAGGCTCGGTCCCACTTGGGCTTGCCCTAGTTTAACTTCTGTTAGAGTGTCGTGGGTTGAACAACAGGTGTCTACTAAGGAAGGCAGGAGCCTCCCTTGGAATGGAGAATTTAAATCCCCTCCCTCTGAATTATTATAACTTTGAATTTAAGGGACTCTCAGGCAAAGATATGGGAATAGGAATAACCGTGCTTTATTAGGGGAGCTAAAATAAACAATAAAACAAAAACACATGCAGTATTACAAAAGAGAAAAAGAAAACATACACACAAACAAACCCCACTGACAGAGTCAGGATACAACCTGACACCCTGTGGGTCAGGGTGTTGGTGGCAGTGCCATTCAATGGTGGCTGCAGTCCCAGTGGCAGATGTGGCTCCGTTGAAGTGATGCTCCTGTAGAAAGAGTGGAGTTCTTTTGCTGAAGGTCCAGTGGTGAGAAATGGGCCTGGTCTTCCTCTGAGAATCCAGTGGAAAGGCTGCTTGGTGTTCCAGCTCCCAGATTTTTATCCAGGTAGGAATACTTGGCTCCTCCCCCTGGCTCTAGCATTTCCCAGTGGGATGATGTAATTTTATCAGTGAGACTCAATGGCCCATTAGCAGAAGATCTCTCCCTGGAGGGAGGCTGGGTTGTGGAAGAGATAAGAAAACTGCCCCAGCAGGTTTTTTAACAGTTGGCCATTGACAGACAATTGCCTGCACCCCTACCCCCCCAGTTTCATCAGATGGTGTTAGAATACAGAGTTTTGGTTATATTTTGCACTGCAAACCTTGACATAGAGGTACTCTGGAAAAAATAGCAGAGCAGGCAAAGTAATTCTGGTACAAAAAGCCCCAAACAAACCAAAACAATTTTTATATCTGAGTGGCTGCAGTCAGGGTGGTTGGGGCACCATTTTATTGTGCCACTATAGTTCAAATGACGCTCCTTCAATAGCTCATCAAGAATCTGGAATGTTTTCATTCCACTCAAGCTTCAGACATCTGTGGGCTCTGTGTTTGGAAATCTACAGTTCACCTAAATTATCGCAGACATGAAGGATGAGAAGCAGGAAAAGCCATAAGTTTGTGAGCATCTCCACAGCTAAATGCTGCTTTGTCACCGTGTTCTCCTGACCTGGGGGCTGCCACAGGGAATCACAAATTCCCTCTGGAGGAGCAAGGTTCAGGGTTGCCACATCTAAGACCCTGACAAGCTCTGGGATCCAGTGCACAATTCCAGCTTTGGTTGCAGAGCAAAGTGCTTCCTTCACAAAGTGTTTATTGTTCCAGCAAAGGGAGGGCATCCATCTGGCAAAATCAAGAACAGCTCCAAAACACCCACTCTTTGCTTCCAGGCGCAGGTGCAAAACAGTGCTCTCTGCGGAATTTGAGATGTCTGCAGTGTGTGGCTGACTGGGGCTTCTTCCCCTTTCTCTGCTCCTTGTGCCCCATTCCCCACTGGCTGGGTCTGGGGTGCCAGGTCCTGGCTCAGCAGAGCCCTGGGGTTCAGCCAGCCTTTTCTCTGGGAAGGAGACAGGAATCCCAAGTAGGAGCGACATCTTTAGCAGCTTTGGGGTTGTTTGGGTTTGTTCTGCCCCCACAGCATGCCCTGCATTAGCTGTCCTGCTCCAGTGATTATTCAGTTTTGCCAGAGGAGTTTTCCTGCCAAGGGAGCTGGCTGGGTTGGAGATCAGAGCGTGCAGACATCCCAACAATCCCACCCTCTCCCTGAGTGCGTTGTCCAAATGCTTCTGGAGCTCTGGCAGCCTTGGGGCATGCCCATTCCCTGGGCAGTGCCCCACCACCATCTGATGATCCTCCCTCATCTCCATTATGACTCAACCACAGAAGACCTGCAGTGGAGGGAATGGCCCATCTTTGCTGTGTCCATGAAAATTACCAACCCTGTACCTCTAACAGGAATCTTACAGGAAGACCAAGGCTAAAGCAGACCCACTTATCAACTGAAATAATTTCAAATAGGGTGGGAACAGTGATTTTTTTAGTTGAGATTTCTAGTGACATGCTACACCCAGGCTCCTTGTCTCCTGGATCCATATTCTTGGCAGTATTCAATACCCCTTAACACACTCCTGTTTGCCAGCCAAGACAGGGCCAGTCCCCATCTTCCTGGGCAGACAGAATGTCCTGGGAGCACCCCGGTGGTGGGTGAGTTTTTGGAGGTGAGTGCAGAGCTTTCCTGAGATGCTGAACACTGAGTCAGGTCACCAGGGCCGTGAAAGCACAGATTTCCAGGGTATCCTAAAGAACCTGGCACTTGGATCAGGAATCTCAATGGAGTGTGTTTGACAGTGAGGGGTGTGTTCCCCTGGGCCAGTAGGAGGAGCACAGAGAGCCTTGGCCCAGCCTGCTCAGTGTGCACTGCTTTGATCTTGTGCAGGTCCACAACTATGGAGGAGTCTTGGTGGAGGAAGATTTCAGCAATTACAGCGTCACTGTGGAGGACCCCGTGCACACAATCTATCGAGGTACACCCTCACCCATTGCCACACAGCTCCAGGGGAAAATTTTCATCACCTCACAAGAGGTGGTAACAGCATTAAACAAGAGCTGAAGTCAAAGCTGTGCTGAAATGTTTGCAGAAAGGCCTTCTAGGGAGTTTCCTACTATTCCCTGCTGTCACTGATGCATCATGGGTGGTTCAGGAGATTTTCAGCACTTTGAAATGTTTTTCCCTTGAAGGTCTAAAGATGCAAAATGGTCATATCTTGGTGTGACATCTCAATAGAAGCTGGACCTACAGCTGAAGACAGTTCCCAAAGGGAAAAAAGCTAACTTTATGCAAGAAGTTTCTAAAATGTAATTTTTTTTCTAGCAGTCCCTGTACTTAAACTCCTCATAGCTGTAATGTTGCAAACCAATTTTTTAGGTGGCCTTCCAGTATGTAAAAGGGGTTTATAAAAATGAAGGAAAGTGACTTTTAGCATGGGCAGATAGTGACAGGACAAGGGGAATGATTTCGGGCTAAAAGAGTAGAGGTTTAAATTAGATGTTAGGAAGCACCTGTGAGGTTGGTGAGGCCCTGGCACAGGTCACCTGGAGCAGTTGTGGCTGCCCCATCCCTAGAAGTGTCCAAGCCAGGCTGGATGGGGCTTGGGGCAACCTGGGATAGTGGAAGGTGTCCCTACCCATGGCAGGGGATGGAACTGAATGACTTCTAAGGTGCCTTCCAACCCAAACCATTCTGGTTTTCTATGATTCTATCTCCATTCTTCCATACTGCAGTCTAGAAACCAACAGCCAACCAATAAGAACTGAGTTTCAGAGTTAAAAAAACATCCTTGTTTGGGCTTCCTTCATCTTTCATGAAGAAACAGAAAGGAACAACAGGGATGTTCTGGGAAACCCTTCTCAAATTATGTTGCTTTCTTTTGTTTCCCCTTGAATCTGGAAGGGTTTCCCTGTCCTCAAGGACACTGACTCATGGATGAGTCTTCAAGTCTTCTCACTGGATAGTATCTGACAAAAACAGCTTCATTCCTCTTTTCCCTCCACAGGGCACCTTGTTTTCACCCCCCCACCTCCACATACAGGTCCTGCACTGATCACAGCACTGAACATCCTTGAGGGCTTTAACATCACAAGGCAAGGATCCAGAGGGAATATCTTGCACTGGATGGCAGAGGTAAGAGGAACTTCAACATTTGGCTGAATTGCTTCTGCTGCTAGAGAATGATTGATTTATTTATTTTGTGGTTGTTCAAAAATGTTTGTAGGTTATTCCCAGAGGAGAATGAGCAATTAGACTGCTATGATGTAAAACTGAGCAGTGCTGCTTTCTCAGAGGCTGAGCAGGAGGATCTGTCCTGCTTAGGAGGAGCTTTTTCAGAACAAACTGTGGCTTTGTCCATTTCTTGTATACGATCATCTCTACAGAATGACCCCAGAGCACCCAAGGGTGGTCCCATCAAATTACTCCACCTCTTAGCTCCCATGGCCCTGGCCATTGCAGAGCACCCAAGGGCACTGCAAGGTGTGCTGCAAGAAAAGCCTCTACATGGTGATGACAAGGAAAACTGACCCAATACTTCACATTTTTAAAAAGTTTACATTTTTGCCCACCTCCAGAATTTTTCCAATATTTAGGGCTGTCCTCCCAAAACATTGCATCTTCCCAGGAGGCTGAGTAAGTGCTCTGTCTCCTGCTCTGTAAGTAGAGTTGTGCTCTTAAATGCTCCACAGATCCACAGATGGGGTTTATGAGCTGGGAATTTTACTTGAGGATTTAACTACATGCTTGTAGCAGACAGGACAATGGGTGCTTGGAAGTGTCTCAGCAAAAATGCAGCAACTGGAGGTGTTACACACTGTGCAGAGGCACAGGAGGTTGATTCACCTGAAAAATTTTTGAGCTCTCTTCAGGAAGCTTTGGCTGAACCTATTTGCTCTGCCAAGAGTTTCACCGTTTGGTTATCCTGGAGCAGCAGCCTCCAGCTCCAAGGCAGTCACTTCAGGAGATATGTAACCCTGATTGCCTGGGTCCCACAGCTGAATATGTGGCTGAGGTTCAGGACTAGGCCATCCTCAGGTATCCAGCCCTGGGACAACCAGGACCAAGATGTCCTTAACCTCTGGGGGAGATGTGTTCTGTGTGTTTCCATGGAGCAGCTCCCTGGCCTCCAAGTCCTTGTCCCCCCCAACACAGTGTGATGGTAGGACACTGCTCCATGGAAATGCCACCTTCTCCAGAGGTTTGTCCTTCTCTCCACCTTCTTTTCACCTTCTGCTCTCCACACAGTTGATAACCCAGGAGAAGCTGTTACTGTGTGGCACATTCCAGACCAGCAGTCACGTCTCGCTGGCTGCCTGCAGGGGAGTGTACTGTTCTGAACCCTGAATGACCATGGCATGGCCTGCAAGCTGAACGTTGAATGGGTTTCTCCTTGGTGCAGGCTGCCTGAGCTGAAGAGCAGCTCTCTCTCTCCTCATGGCTCTGCCCTGGGTATGCTGTAGTCCCAGGGCTGAATAAAATTGTGTCCTTTGAAATTGCATCTTCCCAATTTCAATGGACGGCCTCAGGCAGGATTCTGCATGTTTGAAAAAACAGATCCTTTCCTTCTTTTTCACCATCATTCCTTGACGTGTGCTAAAACTGATGCTTTCTGTTCAAACCCTTTGGATGATTTACAGCCAGGACCTGGGCAGCAGCTGAGGAGCAGAACAGCTCCTTTCTGCTCAGCACTGATGCTGGGCCAGCAGAGCTCAGATGCAGAGGCAGCAGCAAGCCCAGCCCCCCTTGTCCCACTGGGATTTAGTCTGGTCTCTCCTGTTGTGGTTCCCACTCAGGAATGGAATGGAAAGAGAAAGTAAATGGTGTTCTGGAGACTCTGTCTGCCAACTGGCAATGAAGCTGAACCACTGAGCTGGACATCAGCTCCTGCCAGGGATGTTGCACTTGTGACTTCCCACTGCCAGAAGGCAGGGTTAGATGGGATATTAGGAAGAAATTCTTCCCTGTGAGAATGGTGAGCTGCTGGCAGAGGTTGCTCAGAGAAGCTATGGCTGCCACATCCCTGGAAACATTCAAGACCAGGCTGGAGAAACAAGGGAGGGTGTCCCTGTCCATGGCAGGGGGATGGAATGTGATGAGCTTTAAGGTCCTTTCCAACTCCAACCATTCTGTAATTCCATGGTTGTACAAATGCTGCTGGATCACTTGGCTCCCCAGCACATTTTGCCATGCCACACTGAGGCTCTTTGGTTCCCATACCCACATGTGGCAGCCTTTTGCACTGAGGTATTCCCAGAACCTGGACTTCCGGTAATTTTTTTCATAAGCTTTAGTCAACACACCAGGGCACCAGATACCTCTCCTAGTTTGAAGTATGAGAAGCTGTATTTCCAGGGCCACATAAATGTTTTTCCTTTTCCCTCCCTCCCATCTCCTTTCCTCTCCTCTCTTTTCCTCTCCTTCTCTTCCTCCTCTCCTCCTCTCTTCCTCTTCTCTTTTCTTTCCTTTCTTTCTTTAGACACTAAAAATAGCCCTGAGTCTGACGAGCAACCTGGGAGACCCATCTGGTGACATGTCTGTCACTCACACAGCAGAAGGCATGGTGAGGTATGTCTGAGGAGGATAGGCATAGTGACAGCTGCAGGATGTGTGGGTTGGATATCATTCCTGGGTTTGCTGTGCTCTGAGCTTTTTCTCCCTCTGTTTTATGAAGGAAAGGTCAGATGCTGAGTGTCCTCCCAGGGCTCATTCTTTCACAAGGATCACAGCTGATACCATGGGGATAGGTCACAGGATGTCCCACTCAGAGGTTTCCTGTAGCCAGCTTAAGCTTGAGGGTTCCTCCCAGTTTGCCACACCTCTAAACATTCCCTTTGAGTGGGTCAAATAAACAGCCATCCCTGTGGGCATGGCTGCACATGCCACTTCTGCCTCTCCCTGCCCCACTGTGGGGCTCAGGACTTTGCAGGACACCTAGATGTGCAGGAGAGGCCATTCTGGCCTGGGATTTCAGCCCAGCCTCCCACATCAGAGACAGGTTTAGCCATGGTTTGTGATTGGGCTGGGCCTGACTTGTCCTCCTGCTGAAGACTGGCATTCAGCTGGGGTTGTCACCTTGGCCAGCTCACCTTGGGGGTGAGTTTACTCCTGGTGAGGACAAACAGGGTTAGACAGAGCCTCTGGAGGTTCATGGCAGACTAAGTGTCTCTGTGTGCAGACTGTACCACCTTGTCACCCCTTCCTTCCTTGGGGTGAACCAAAATAGCCCCGTGTCCTTGTGCAGCCCCTCGGGGACACCCAGCTGTAGCTGTGTAGAGACACCAGGACCTGTCCAGTTTCCCAGGCTCACGGCTTGCTTTCCTCTCTCCCTCCCTCCTTGCTGAAGTAAATCAGAAGCCACTTCCCTGCGCCAGCTGATCAATGACTCCCAGTCCCTCCCATCCGACCTTTGCATGCCTCACTCTCCCCTGGAGAGTGGGACCGCAGCCAGCCAGGTCCTCGTCATGGGCCCCGATGACTTCATCGTCGCTGTGGTGAGGTAAAGGATTGGTCTCTTCCCTCCACAATTAGCTCAGGGGTGGGAGCAGGGAGGAGGGAGTAGGTTCAGCAGGACAGGATGGGACCAGACCTGGAGCAGCCAGGCTGCTCTGTCCCAGACAATCCTGCAGCAGAGGAATGGGAGAGGCGGGCTTGAGATGTGTGGGCTGGTGCTGCTCTGCCCTGTGCATCTTAGAGCACTCTGACAATGAAACATGGCTGGAGTGGCCTGTATCTGCTCCCTGGGGGAGAGGTGATGACAAGTGTAGGACTGATGGAGGCAGATCCATCACAGCAAAGGGAATCCTCAAACATGGGGAGGGACAGAGCTGCTGTGGCATATGTGGCTCCTGCTCTTAAGTGCATGGAAATTGTATCTCCTCAATCTCACCAGCCCTAGAGAACCACCAAAGAATCTCTGTCAAGACAAGGTGGGTCAGAAAGTTGGAGACCTGAAAGCCTCAAGGGGTACAAAAATCTCTAGGATGATTTTAATGAAATTTCTTTGTGTTTCTTTTCAGTTCTTTGAATCGTCCCTTTGGCAGTGGGATAGTAACACCCTCTGGAATCCTCTTGAACAGCCAGATGCTGGACTTCTTCTGGCAAAATAAAACAATGAACCACTCCATTCCCAGGCCGGTAATGAATGGCATGACAAATTCTTTATTTGCCCATTTTACTAATTTTATTCTCATCTTCATAACAGAGGAGCTATTTAATGCCTTATTAATAACAGAGAGAACAGCCTGTAGAAAGCGGCTAATTTTCATTATATGAGTCACTGAAAGTGAGAAAACAGGGGGCTCCATGTCCATCAGTTATTATTACAATGCAGAATTATCAAACAACACTGTTACCTACTTTACCTGCAGCCCAGATGCACTTTAAGTAACAGTGTGGACTTGTATTAAGCACTGTCTTCATTAATCTTCTGCAGGTTAAAAAGTAACAGGTAGCAGGTAAAATGTCTTCAGGTCTTGGAAAGAAACAAATGCAAGCCTGTGGTGGTGGCTTCCAGTCCTGCCTTATGCATTGTAAAACCACCCCAATTTGTTGGGATGATGCTTTGGAAGAGGGTGATGAGCTCCATGTTCCTTCTGTGGGAGAGTTGGCTGTTGACATTTTGTGGTGCCACTGTTGTTCAACTGCAGCAAAACCTCCTTCAGCCTCGGAGGCGGCCGCGGTCCTTCCTGCTGCCCACCATCGTGAGGCCCTCCGAGGGGATGTGTGGCACCTACCTGTGTCTGGGAGCCAACAATGGGGACAGAGCCCTGAGCAGCATCGTCCAGGTCGGTGCCATGTCCTCCCAGAACAGCCGTTCAGCTCAGGCTGAGTAGGGTCCCCTCCTTTCCCTTCCTAATTGTCCCAGGCTGCATCAAAACTGGTGGCCACAGGTTCCTGGTTCAATCTTTGTTAATACCAGTTCCATACTTTGGTTATTTCAAATCTCTAAGGGTTGCCAGTTTACTTTTCTTGCACCTTTCCTGATGGCACCGCTCATCATTTTGGAGGAGAAGCATTTTGGCAAAATCTATAATGATTTTTGTCATTCTAATACCTGTTCAAAACTCATCTTAAGGATTATTAAGGAAAAAATGAGCATTTTGTTAGTCAGAGAATTGTACAAAACTGGCAGCCCTTTAGCCCTTTTCCTCATGAAAAGTTCCTTTTAGGGCATTCCCAACTGAATTCTTCCAGCTCAACACTGAATATAAACTAGGCAGTTCCTCTTAATTTATGATTCGTAACAAGGTGAAGTACTTGCCAATAGCTTGATTGCATGTACAGCAGTAATGGATTGCTGAAAAGAAAAGCCCGAGAAGGGCTCCCAGTTTCCTTACCTTTTGGAAAGCATTATTCAGAGCAAAACCCAAGCCAAGAACTGCTTCCTAGTGCTTTGTTTGGAGAAGCTCACATGCTGAGCTTTTGGCTGTAACAAACACTTCTTTGGAGCTGACATCATGTTCCAGACACACACAACTCTGCTACTTTAGCAGGAACTATATGATAAAAAGCACATGCTATCCCGAAAATGTCCTGCTTTACAAGCAACAACATACAGGCCATATTCCAAGGACCTCTTAGTGTGTACACACCCCTGCAGCAGTTCATGCAGTTTAGTAAATGGTTCAAAATCTCCTTTGCCTGCTGCATGTGCAGATGTTGGAGCTACCAGTTTGGGGGATGCTCAGGAAACTTTTTCTATTCTCATCACTTTTTTTGTTATTGAGGCTAATTTATTCTCTTGCAGGTTTTGGTAAACGTTTTAACATTTAACAAGAATCTGAGTGAAAGTTTGTCACTTGGTCGACTTCACCCCCAGCTTCAGTCCAACACCTTGCAGGTTGACAGTGAGTATGGACACTGGGTGGGGTGCAGACTACAAATCAAGCAAGTTTAGGAAAAGAGCAGGACTTTCCTAGTACACTGACTGTGGAAACACCACAGGTCACCATGTTCTAGAGTCCCCAGGGGTGCGGAGGGTTTTGGGGAAGACAAAAATCAGAATTCAACTTCTTCAAAGCTTAGAGCTTTTGCTGAACTGTGTCCTTTCCCTCTTGTCCTGGAAATGCTTCCTAACCCCTGTGGCACCACCTCTCCAAGCTCTTTCAGGTGCTTCTCCCCAACACTCCCTCTCTCCCAATTTATCTCCTGGTAGTGGCTTTGTCTGGTCCTTAGATCCTTCTGGAGTTCAGATGCCATGGACAATATCCAAATCAACAAGACTGCAGCCTCAACTTCACCCAGACATGTGCTCAAAGCTTCCTGCTCTTTATTCCCACTGACATAAATTATATTCCTCCACTTTTAAGTCCATGTCCCTTAATTCCAACAGCTGGGAAGAAGGCAAGTCTTATGGCAAGGTCTGTAGCTTGACAGTGCTGAAAACTTAGTGCTGGCACTCTGCAGTCTGTACTGTCAGCTCTTGTCCTTGTTTACTTTAAGTCTTGGTTTATTTGGTGTTTTTCACACCGCCCCAAACTTCAGCAGAGCAAACCATAAGTGAAATTTGATTCTCATCCTACACCAAATAGCCAAAGTTTCTGGGTTTTCCCATTTCAGAGGAAAATCTAAGAAGAAGCTGTCCTGCAGTATGCCCTGCAGACTTGAAAACTAAAATGGAATTAAATCTAAAACTTCACAAGGTCCTAATTTGTGAGTTTGGACATTTGTCATCAACAAGATACTTGTTAGGACACAACATATAAAGCTTAAATACCAGTGGGGTTTCCATGTCCCTGCTCCATTTGTCCAGCTGCACCCTCAGCTCCAGGGCCTTGGGCTCTTCTACTCATACAGAAATTACAAACCATCAAATGAACCAAATAAAAACAGAGGAGCAACAACCTGAGGGTACATGTCTGGAATTTTAAGAAATACATGCAGGGGAAGTTGGGAGGCTTAGCACAAAGTTTATCATTTAGCAACTTGTTTTACTGTTGTTTGCTTTAAGCTCTATTGCATCTTATTTTTACTAATAATTGTTAATACTCTTATTTGTAACTAAGACTGGGCACTGCCTCATGTTCTCTAAGAAGAATAACTACAATTGGTGCCAACCACGTCTTCCCCTTCTTCCAAAGATGACAATCTTCCCCATTCTTTAATGGTGTTGTAGATCCTCCCATAGCCCATGGCACAAAGCCCCTGGCCCTTGGCTTGCCCAGTGGAACCTTCTGGAGGGGCTGCAGGCAGGTTCCCCCCACTGCAGACCCCAGCAGTGTTAGACAGACCTTTGCATCTAAGACAACACTGGTTTCAGTTACCAACTCCTCTTTTCAAATCTCTGCAGGTGAGTTTCCTGAAGAAGATATTGAACTTCTTGTGGCCAGGGGCCATCAGGTGGATAAAGTCCCAGTGGTGTCCCTGGTTCATGGGGCCAGGAGAACCAACAGTTTCATCATTGGTCTGAAGGACCCCAGGAGTGCAGATGCTGCTGGAGCCACCATCTTGTAGCAGCTCCCAGGAGACCCGTTCTGTCACCAAGGCTGACACACAACCCCAGTGATGTGCATGTTCTGAAGTTGCCCCTTCTCCAGCCCCACACACTGCTGGGAAGATGTTCTGCATTCCCCACCCAGACAGCACCAGAGTCGGCAGCATCAGCATCCAGCTCTCTTTTTATTTTTCAATTATTTGGGTTGCAAGCAGCCCCATCCTTGTTACCGGAGTGGCAGGAACACTTTTCTTTTGGCAGTCTTGCTAATAGTTCAGTCTTTCCAAAGCCTAGTTCTAGCCAGCATCTTACTTCTAGGGATCAGGAACATGAACGAGGGAATAACCAGCTGCTGCTGCTGTTATTATTGATGATGATTATCTTCATCTCCGTCTTTCCCAAGTTCCTTCTTTGCCTCCAGTGTAAGACAGTAGTTAATGCAGCCTGATGTAGTGTTTGTAGGTGCCTGCAGCTGGAATATTGGGGAGTCCTCTAATGCTCCATCTGGGCCAGCTGATTTTTACCAGTGTGCAGCATGTCAGGAGAGTTCCTTGTGCTCACATCACTACATACCTTGAATATTGGCAGTGAATATTTTGAATCTAGTTGCTGCACAGACTCACTGGCAGTCTGATTTTGTAACCAGAGCAAAGGTTTTCAACAGCTGTAACAACTTCTTCCTCTAAAAACTTGGGCACCCCCAGTAGTTTTCTTACAGAGGTCCAACGTCCTCACTGGTGAATTTCAGATTAATGGTAACAGGTTTAACTTTCTTAGACACTTTTTGGAGATATCTTAGCAGTACTCCACAGAGTTGTGAAAAAACACAGATCGCGGACTGAAGATCACATGGAGAGCATTTGGGTGGGTTCAGAGCCTTCCTTCCACTGCCTTATCTGAGTCTGTTCCAAAAGTCTACTTCATTCCTATGGAGAGGCTTGGGAATTTCTGCTGACTGAATTCATGACTGTACCTTAGCTCTGTGTTTTAGTCCCAGTGAATTTATTAGAAAAGCTCTTCAAAGAGAGTGAGAGAAAAAGGACAAACCAAACCAAACACTACTGAGATAATTTTCTGTCCACAGCATGTAGTGAAAATAAAAAAATGCTCTTACATTTTGTGTCTGAAATAGAGAAGGGAAGAATACTGCATCTGACATCTACATCAGGTCATTCAGCCCACATTTGGACTTTTCCTGCTCTTTTTGCTGGCAAGTTAGAGGTACTTGGCACTAAAAAAATCCAGAGTTTGATCATTTTCTGCGGTCTAAAATGTGATGTTTTCCTTCGTGGTACAAATGCACCAATGGCCACTGTATGTATTATATATGTATATCTGCTTATGGTTGTCTTGCTCTTTGATTTGATGATCACACCACTGACCCCAACCTTCCTCCCCAGGCTCTCTGTGACACCCTGCTTGTGCCACCCTCTGGCACTCAGTGCCATGGGCTGATTTTGGGGTAGTCAGGGCTACAGGACAGATAAATGGACTAATTGTTCCTGCCCCCTGAGATCTGTGGATCTCAGAACAACCCAGTGAAGCATATTGGGCTGAGTGAGAACGGAGGTGTTTTCGTTCAGGTGAGAGGACCACCAGCAGCATTTCCTGTTCCAAGTGATCCATGCCATCAGCTGCGATGGGGGAAGCACAGTGTTGTATCTGTGACGTGTTCTGTGCCATCAAGAAGAAACTTCACCACAGGGACACCAAATCTATTTATTTATTTCTCCATCGTCGGCACTAGAATTGGTCACTGCCCAAGGATGGAGAGTTCATAAATTTTTTGAAGCAGACCTCTCCAGTGTCCACGGGAAGGGAAGGAGGCAGTTTTGTGTGTTGAATGTATCTGGAGATGATCTGGGGGTTCCTGGTCTGTCTCAGCCCAGATCTGTCCCTTGGTCATGTAGGATCTCTATGAACAGCTGTAAAACACATGGTCAAGTCACTGTCAGTGCAGGACTTTGCATGAAGTGTCACAAAACACTTTGAAAGATTAAATTCCTCCTTATTAACTGAATTCACCAACTTCTGATGCTGGATACTGTGTATATGTTTGGGAGTAAAAGACTTTGGTCTTGATTCAAAAGGGCACTCCTATTCTCCAAAGTACAGTTTCACAATTATCCAGAATCTTAAAATAAAGCATGTTCTGAAGTGTTCTGCTGGATCATGGCCTGCATTGCAAAAAAAAAAAACCAAACCAAACAAAACAAAAAAAAAAAAACAAACAAAAAAAAAAAACCCAAAACAAACAAACAAAAAAACAAATAAAAAACCAAAACAAACAACAAAAAACCAAGAGAAAATAGAAAATAATTGGAGGGTGAGACCTATGCCCTAGATTTTGGCTAAGAGAAGTAAAGGTATTCCAAATTTCCCATTTTTTCCTGTTTAAAAGCAGCATCAGTATATCACAGATGTATTCAACAAGGATACCTTTAATCTGCTAATTGGCCCAGTGTCTCTAGTATTTTGAGCCCATCTGTTGTGATCCAATGAATTTAACACCTAATGAATTTGAGATCTGAGAAATTTTTCATGAGGTATCAAGAAATACCTGATGTTTCCCTCAGTACAGGTGATGTGGACATTGTGAAATAAAGGGCTGTATTGCAGAGATGTGTGTGTGCAGCGTACCTCTGCTGATTTCAGCCTGGCCCTTGCAGGCATCTGACAGCTGTGAAGCAGAATTTGTCCTGAAACTTTGTCATGGAAGTGTCAATGCGGAGCTCAGAACACAAAATACAAAGGGACTGAGAAAAACAGTAACAATTTTAAAAGGAACAAAATAAACACAAAGTAAATGAATTTTTAAAAGATGCCTTTACTAAACGTGACAAATTATGACCTGGAATGTGGCCAGCTTGCTTCTGCCCAGGTTTGCAGTGCTCCTCCTCAATGTGTGCTGGTTTCACATGAGGGTAAGCTGGAGCCAGGCTCTACCAGTATCAGCAGTTTATCCATGTTTCTCCCAAGGGCTGAATGCCCATCTGGAGCACAGGTGCCAAACTGACTGGTGGCTTTGGGCAGTGCTGCTTACCCAAGCACAGCCAGCAGCCAGAGGGGGACGAGGCAGGAGCTGGCACTGCCCTTGTGCAGCATGAGGATGAGGATGCTGTGCCATTCTGTTCCCGTCACTGTCCTGTGGGTGCCCAGCCATGGAGAGGGGCTGGAGCCCACCTTGCTCCCAGCACTCTGGTCAGCAGCAGCTGGGGTGGTCGTGGAGGTCAATCATTGCTGGTATGGCTTGGCACAGGACAAGGGACCCCTGGACACAGCTGTGGGAAGAAGAGCCGCCCTGGGCTCAGTGGTTGTTCCTGCACTCCAGCAGCGTGTCCTGCCCTGTCCCCAGGGATGTGAGTCCTGCCATGGGCAGGGGAGGGCAGAGAGCAGCTGCTGCTGCCAGAGCTGGGGCAGCAGGTTCAGGTCCCCCATGTCCAGTGGCGATGCCCATTGTCCTTCAGCTCTGCCAGTGTCATCCTGAGGGGTCCCTCAGCTGGGGCAGCAAGCCTGAAAGTGCCATTGAGTATCAGCCGGCTGGATCACCCTCCAGGTACCTGCTGGACACTCCACCCGGATCATCTCAGAGCCTCCTCCCACAGCTCCAACTCAACAGGGCTGATCCAGGAGAGAAAGGGGAGTCAGGCCACCCTAAAACACCCTGTGAGGAACACCCTGAGAGGAAACTTGTGTCTCTTTTATGAACATCAAAACCTCTGAGGGACTGGTGAAGTTTGGCAAAGAACAAATGGACCAGGAAGAGCCCCTGTAGCACCCAGGTGTTTCCAGCAGTTTTGGAAAGCTGTTCCATACCTCAATGGTGTAAATTGGCATTTGGCCTAGGAAAGGGAAGCTCTAACAAGCAGAGATGGTTTCAGAGAGGCAGGGCACCATTAAAAATGAAGCACACTTGTGTGGAGGACAGGTGGAGTAGGAGCACCAAAGTACCGACACACATTGCTGTCTTGGTTTGAACGACAGGTGTCTGCTAAGGAATGCATGTGCCTCCTTTGGAATGGAGGATTTAAATCCCCGCTCTCCAAATTAACTTAACTTTAAAATTAAGGGGCTCTCAGGCAAAGATATGGGAATAGGAATAACAGTGCTTTATTAGGGGAACTAAAATAAACAATAAAACAAAAACACATGCAGTATTACAAAAGAGAAAAAGAAAACATACACACAAACAAACAAACCCCACTGACAGAGTCAGGATACAACCTGACAGCCTGTGGGTCAGGGTGTTGGTGGCAGTGCCATTCAATGGTGGCTGCAGTCCCAGTGGCAGATGTGGCTCTGTTGAAGTGATGCTCCTGTAGAAAGAGTTCTTTTGCTGAAGGTCCAGTGGTGAGAAATGGGCCTGGTCTTCCTCTGAGAATCCAGTGGAAAGGCTGCTTGGTATCCCAAATCTCAGATTTTTATCCAGGTAGGAATACTTGGCTCCTCCCCCTGGCTGGAGCATTTCCCAATGGGATGATGTAATTCTATCAGTGAGACTCAATGGTCCATGAGCAGAAGATCTCTCCCTGGAGGGAGGCTGGGTTGTGGAAGAGATAAGAAAACTGCCCCAGCAGGTTTCTTGACAGTTGGCCATTGACAGACAATTACCTGCACCCCCCCCCCCACCCCCCAGTTTCATCGGATGACATTAGAATACAGAGCTTTGGTTACAGTTTGCACTGCAACTCATGACAGTATTTCCCATTATACAATTGTTTCTGGAAATTCAGAGCAAATCCAGTGCTACCACAGAGCATCCCATTTATACTCAAAGCCCTGCCTGCAACTGGCTACAGCAGCAACACCAGTGCAAAAGCCTCTTTATCATAAAGCTGGTCTTATTCAGTACAGTCTAAATATTAAAAATTACTGACTGAAGTAAGAGAGGTGGGGATAAATAGCTGAATAACAGACAAATGGCCAAAATGTACCTGTGCTGTTGTATGGGGACAGCAGGTGGATAAAGCTTGGTCCACGCACATCAGAGTGTCCAACCCGAAGGATGGAGGGCACACCCAGGGCTGCTGGAGCCAGGATCTCCCAGACACACTTAGCTTATGGATAAAACAACTGACCCACTAAAATGTGCAAAACAGACTCTTCAGAGGAAGAATTCCCACAGTATAGAGGATGCCACAGTTGAGACCCAGGCTGATGGACAGCTGGGTCACACACACACCACTGGGAGCCCCAAGGCATTTTGTTGTGCCCTGTGCTGTCCCCACCAGCAACTTGAAAGGCAGTCTGCACAACAAACCCAGCACCACATGGCTGGGCAAGGCTTGGAAAATCCCATCCAGACCCCAGGAGAGATGGGATTAGAGCAAAATCTGAAACAGCCAGTTGTCACTAACCAGGGAGCAGCTGAACATGGGAAGGCCCTGGAGTACCTGGAAGTGCTGGTCTCTGAAGTGAAAAAATAACACAAAGAAAACAAATACAACTGATATCTTGGTATTTTTGCCCCAAGGTTCACTCAACTGATCCAAACTTATGTCAATTTGTCTCTTAAATAGAACTTGAAATCTCTTGCCTTGCTTTCCCCCATGTATTGCACTACACAGAGTGCACAAAGCAAACCAAGAAACCAAGGCTTTGTCTGGTCACCTGTTTTCTGCCACAGCCTATTAATTTACAAGCTTCTTAATGTATTCAAAATAAACACTTTCACAACTGGTGTCACACCAAACCTGCACTCTCCCAAAACAAATAAAAAGTACTAAAATCGTGCTCTACATTTCAACAAGTACTCTTCCAAATTACACAAAAGATTGGGAAGGATGAGAGCAGAAGGAAGGACAGATGGATGCCCTTCACTAGCAGATGGCACAAGTTGGCACTAAGCAGGGTCCTCATCCTCACACTGACCATTATTTAAAGCTGCAACAGGGAAGGAAAGGACATGAGGTTCAGCCAAATCCTTTGGGGAAACCAGAATTGAGAGTGTGGAAGAAAAGTCTGGGATAGCAGCAGCAAAGTCATTTCTAAAGGATTTAAATTGCATTTACTGTCACTGAAAAATGTTTTTCAAGCGACTTTGTAGAAATAATATTAGGAATAAATGATGTCCTGGATAATACACCTTAATGTTTTCTGCTTCCTTTGTTTTAGGTGCCAGTGAGAAAAATATGTAGATATTTTCATGATGGGAGCAGAGGAGGTTCAGCATTGCCAGAATACTCCTGAGAAGATGGCTTTCTTTTAACCTGTAAGCTGCACTCACACACAATCACACAGGCTGTGTTCAAAGACTAACACCTTTAAACCCCAGAAACACTGATCACAACACTGTCTCCACTGGACATTTGTTAACAGTGCGTTATCCTCCTACAACTGTTTCCTTAGCTGCCCAGCATAGTGATCTTGGAGCTTATTAAACCTGAGCAATAAATAAACCTAGATGCCCACTTCCAAATAAACCTAGACATCCACATCCATTCTATGATAGTAAGATTAATATAATGTCATAGTTTTGAGAAAAAAAACAAAAAACCAAACCCACACAAACACACAAAACAAAAACCTAACAAAGCTAACAAAGCTTTTAAACAAATTCTAGGCAAGTGTCATAAAACAATATAACACAAGAAGATTAAATAAGGCTAAGAATCACTACTATAATATGAAAGAATACCTAAAAATAAACTTAAACATGCACTAAAATTTCCTCTAAAACAACTTAGCCAGGGTTCCAGTAATTTCAAATTTCAAACCTTGGTGCTAGATGAATTGTTGACATTAGACACCACTAAAGCATATCAACTGTTCTCCTTAGGAGGAGCAGCCACAACCCTGATGGCAAATACTCCTAACTCTGTATGGTTGAGTGGGAAGTCAGCTCTGGAGCCAGCCCAGCTCTGCAAACACATTCAGTGGAGAGGACAGGCAAGGTAGAATGCATAAAACCAAGAGATATTCAGATGCATCATACGCTTGTTTTACCTACCAAAACGAATTTCACAACTTCAGTATTTTGGGGTGTGCAACAGGACTTCAGGTAATTCCAGACTGGTGAACATGGTTAAACAGCAATTCCCAAATATGTAATCCTGAAAGGAAACCATCACATTTAATCAGACAATGATGTGAAATAACAGAAATACTGAACATACCCAGTGAATAGTTCCCTTTTTAATATGCAGTTTTGCACCAAGTCAAATGCTCTCCTGAGCAATGTAAAAAGCACGTTACTATATTCAGATGGAAACAGCAAAACCTAAGGAGCTTGAAAACTCAACATTTCATTACAGGCAGAAAATGGAATACGTCCTTTAGCTGGAAATTACATTCTATTCTTCTACACAGGGCAAGTTTTATCTGGCATAATGTATTTATTTAAGACAAACTCCTCTAGATTAAACTAATCTTCAGAACAGAGAAACTGGCACAGCCAGGATGTCCCTCAGCTCATCCTGAGTAGGTGCCTAAACCAGCTCAGGTTAAGCTCATTCCAGAAGCACATTCTGAGCCCATAGGACTGCCTCAGACAGACATTGTTGTTGCAGGTGACCAACACGTGCAAGTGAATCCATTCCTAGCCCCTGCTCCTGGTCACAGGCTCACTCCAGCTCCTAGGATCATAAAAACACAGCAGTAAAACTAAATGGCTTCGGGACAACAAAACACCGCCCCTCAAATCAACGGGATTTATAGGCACAGCTCAGGGGTGGTTCTCAAGGAGATTTTCTGCTTACGTGCTTGCCTGCTCATCAGAGGGGAAGGGGACTGCCCAAAAACAAACAGGGGGAGCAAAAAATGGAAGAAGACTTAGAAAAAGCAGAGATTTGTTGTCTTCGATGTAGACAACAAAGCAAAATTGCTTTAAAAGCCTTGTTGTGCTGTAGCCTGTGCGCTTTGCACCAACCCAGCAACTCAGAGAGAAGTAAAGAGGGTTTACGTTAAATCACATCACGCAGCACTTTTAATGGTCTCATCTAACACTTTTCAACCTCTCGTATCTTCTTGTATTTCTAAGTAATTGTAACTCAAGAAGTGTAGCACCAAGTCAAAGGCCTGATCACTAAATCACAAGCAGTGACCTGTTTCCAGCTATATGCACCTGCCTAAGTACCATGACCAGACACCAGACTGAAGAGCAAAATCAAAATGTGAGACAGGAAATTCTAGTATTGTTGTATAAGCCAAAACTAAAAAAGGCTTTCACATTCTACAGCAGATACTGCATTAGCTCTACTTTTTCACCCTTTTCATAAAAGGATGTTCCACAGCCAAAAGCTGAGTCCTGTAACAAACTGGCTGGTTACCTCCAAAGCCAGGCCAGGACTTCACAGGGAAGGTGGAGCCCTGTAAAAGCTGTTTTTAAGGAAGCCTCCAAGGTACAGTAGCCAGTCCCCATGCTGAGCACTTGTGCCTTAGCCCAGCAGGGTGAGGGTGATTTTGGCTAAAGGTTGGGAAGTCAAGGGAAGAAAAATCTTCGGAACTCCTTGGTGCAAGGAACCAAAGGGCTTCTGTTCCTTCAGCCCTCCCTTCTAAGTGTCCCTCACCATGACACCCAACTGCTCCAAAGGAGGACTGGGAAAGACAGGCTGTCATAACAAGATCCAGTGAGAAACTGAGGATGTTCAGCCTGAGCTATGGGAAGAAGAAAAAATAACTGCTGCTCCCTCCATTCCCATTGTGCACATGAGATGAGACCAAATTTGATTAAGGAAAATAAGCAATCAACATTGTTTCATTAACTCCAACTTTCACTACAGTAAGTTATCTGGCAGACCTGGACACAGAGCATACACCGTAGAAGACGCCAAGGAATCACAGAAACAGCCTTGTGAAGTGTTCCAGCTACAGAACGACTTTTGTTTAGAGTTTATGCTTTCCAAAATATGAAGAAAACAAAACACGTTAGTCTGCAGCAAGGCAGGCTTTGTTCACTCACACTGACACAGAACTGGTCACTGCTCCTCACACTGGTCTGCTGCACTCCCATGGCCCTCAGGTATAAAACACTGAAACCCAAATGTTTCTGACAAGGAGAAATTTACAGCTTGTTATAATGCACATGACTCAGTCTGACAGCAGGTTTAATGAAACTTCAGTTTGTTAAAGTTTCATGAAGTTTGCTAAAAGCCCACGACTCATGCCAAGCTGCAGTGGATATGCCTCAGCTGAGCCATTCGGTTTTATTCCAAAAGAATTTGACTGCTGAGATGGTCAGGACTGCTCTAAAAAACAGGATGATAACTCCAGAATAAGCAGCTAAGTTAGCCACATAGAAATTACCCCTTTCAGCAGCTGAGATACAAACCAAGGCAGCTGCGAGGCACAATGGAAATGGGAATCAGCAATTCTCTTGGAAGCTGCAGTCTACCCAGCACAATATTTGGTCAATCAATTCCCATTAGCTGAGTTACCAATTTCCCATGGTAAGGATATTTTCATTTGGGAGAAGCACACTGTGAATACTGACAGAGCTTTGCAGTACATAACTTTCCACAGAGATCCACCAACGCAATCACCAAACAAAATGAGATGCTATTTAAAATCAGGAGCATGTTGACTGTATTTGATCTTGCCTCTAAAAGTTATTTTTACTTTACTTTTTAACTTTTCAGGTAGCAATCTGTGCTCTGTGTTACAAAAAGCTTTTTATTTTAATCTGAATTTAACCATTAGCAGACCTTTCTGGGCTGACACACCCCACAGGCACTCCTTTATCACCAAATTCTCACAGGGCTTCCTAAACACCAATATAACTAGCCCAGAAATTCATGTGATCATCAGGACTGAACTAAGGTTTGACTGAAAACTGCACCTTCTGCAATATTATTCCTTCTTACATCTAATAAATATCCAGGAAATCTCAGGGAAGCTTTTAAAATTCTGAAATTATATAAAGGATAAAGAAAGAATTGAAGCTAAAACAAACTTTTAAAAGCTTAAAAGTAATTCTTTGATAGGAGACACTTGATATCAAGGAGATTGTTTTCCCTGACCAGAAAACTAATCTTCAAATAACAGAAGTAGGTACAGCTTAGGTTAAAATCAAGGTTATTCTGAGAGTTTCCTAACTGGCTAAGAACTTGCAGTTCATTTTGTGCTGCTCTGGGCTTTTGGAAAAATCAAATTTCAAGTGTTATTTATCGTCACTACTGCCACTAAGATCCACACAAGCAGCTTAGGACCTTCTGGTAAAATGTGGATGCAACAAAACTGAAGAGCAATGTATTCTTGCAGGGATGGGAAGAGCACTCCCAAAAAACCCTTAGAAGAAACATTTTGCCATGCATGGCAAGGGGTTGGAGCGAGGCGGTCTGTAAGGTACCCCCACAACCCAAACCATTCTGGGGTTCTGCAAATACAGACCAGAGGCTTAACTCAGTCTCTGTAAGCACCACACAGAAACCACAATGAGAAACACAGTCTTACACCAGCTGTGTGGTCCTGGCAGGTCATTCGATTTTCAAAACAATAAAAATTTTTAAATTAAAATTATTTTCATAGGACTTGGAAAATTCAATAACATGCATCTTTTGGTGGAATAACTAGATGATGCCCTTTCATTCATCAGACCTAAAGCTTGGGGTCCCATATATGCAACTCAGCATAAGCAACTTCCTGTCCCAAATTACTGGTTTACACAAATTAGTTTAGACAAGGTACCATTCATCTCCTGTACTTTTCATAGAAATCCAGTCCAAAGCCCTGTGTAGGGCAACGCTTCAGGGCACTCATGCCAGCTGGAGAAGCAGGCAACTGGTCTCAGTTCCAAGAAGATATTGGCACTTATGAGCTCTGGAGTCCCACATGTGTCTCCATTCCTCACCCCAGCTTCCAAACCAACAGCACTGTGACACACACACTGGCTGCCTTTCTTTTTCCCCAAACACATAAAGAAGGGTTATTTACTGAGTTACAGCCTCAAGGCTCTCACATATACATGACCAATTCAGTACTTATTTCTATTTTTGATTACTACAGCAGCAATTTTTGATGTGCCATTCAGCATGCAGGTGAGACGCTGTTCCACTGGATGGAAAATGATTTCTCGATTGACTGAGAAAAATCCCCAGCTCCTGGACCTCTGGAAAACTTCCACTACCATCCTGCATAATTCAAAGCTTAGATTTAAATTTAAACTCCAGCAGCATCACTGTAATTAGCCAGGACACAAGACAATCTAAGTTGTTTTCATCCTCTTGAGCTAAACCTCCAGCTCTCCATGGCATGGAACTTGCTGACTCCATGGCTAAAACCTCAGTTTTCTGCATTAATGGGTGGCTCCTGCTGAAGAACATCAGTGACCTGCTCTGGAGGGGACAGCAGAGTCTGTAATAGTGTCAAGACAAAACACGAAATATCCATGCTTTGCTCTGGTAAAGCAAAGGTGACTTGCTTGTCTGGCTGATGGAAATAGAGAGACTCACCTGCAGATAGAAAACACCTGATGAAGCATCTTCCCTGCTGCCTTAGCTCGGTATCATTTGGGATTATTTATCCTTCCACTTTTGGCCCTTACCTTTTCCCAGTCCTACACTTTCTTTCTCATTCCTTCTGCTCCAGCTGTGCATTAAGGAAAAAGCTTATGCTTGAACGCAGTTTTTGCAGCACCGAGTTTCAATTCCTGCTGCTCCCTGCCCTACATGCCAGGAGGCCTCCTGCTCCCTCACACCATCCCTGCACCACAGCTTTGCATTTCTCAACAGAGACCACAGGATTTTGAAAGACACCCTCATCATGCTTTCTGCTCTTCAGAGGTTCTCTAGTGGCCTATAAAATTTCACCATTCTCAATGCAAACCGTTACAGCCACATTAACTCTTCAATCCCTTCAGCAGCAAACTCTTTGCCGCTGCAAATCTATTAAATTTAGCAAGTCTGTGTAATTGGGTTATAACTCCAGCTTCCATCTGAAAGCAATTGCTATTGTACTAGAAAATCAAAATATACTGAAAATTTAAGCTCTAGCTATCATGTTAAAACATTTAACATCACCCACAAAGGCGTTTGTTGTAGTCAGGCAGCACAAAGAGTGGCATGACAGCTGTTCAGCAGAATTCACCTCCACAACCTGCATTTTCAAATATTTGAGCCACTGAAAAATGGAAACACCAGAACTTCCAAATGCACAAGGACCTGGAATTCTTTGGCTTCTCTACACACAGAGGTGTTTCTTATGTTAGAGAAGCACCTACTCTTTTACTAGAACAATGCAAAACTACTCCATCACCTGGAAGCCTGTTGTAAACAACCCCTTCCTCCAAGTTCTACAGAAGGACAGGCCTTCCAGAGAGAGTGACTGGAGAGCACTGCTGGGAAATTTCCAGCCCAAATTCAGCACCTAACAGAAGACCCTTCCTTGGGTTTAAAATACTAAGAAATGTAATTTCTCAACTGAAGGTCATGTATGTGTGCAGCCTGCCCATGTTCTGATCTTTCTTCTGGTAGGATAGTCCAGACACAGTGTTACCATGAAACATTTCCCCCTGGAGCCGGGTAACTTTCAGAGGAAGCCACACGGCTCAGTGGATACTTAGAATCTCTAGCTAACACTTCGGCGCCCTCCTGCAGGCACTACGTGCACTCAGTCCCCAGCCCGCAGACCTGGCCGTTCTGAACACACGCCTTGAAACCCTTGTTTCGCCCTCCACAAGATACATAGAAAAGCTGGGACCACTTGCTGTAACTCTAAAAGAGCTGCCAAATCCAAAAGTTGTGGTTATTACACTTGGTAACCTCTATGGAAAATACCAAATTTGTTCTTTGTTGTTGTGTTCGTGTATAGGAAATACTGAAAGGTGCCTTAGCTAAAGAACCAGTGAGAACAACACACAATAATTATAAAACCAACAACAGATATGGTCTTAATTCTAAGAGAGGTTTTCCTACAGTTCCCGGTGAGGGGGATGAGCAAAAATGTGTCTATGGCGAGACTGAGGGGTTGTGGAGAGACAAAGCTCATGAAGCTCCAACGTGCTGCCAGGATGCAGACCCACAGAAGAGCTCTGCCCTTCTATTCCCCAAAGCAGTGGAAAGGAATCAGAGCCCTGAGCTTACTGAGACGGTTTTAAAGCAGCTGAAATTTAGAGAAACGCAGAAATCACACGGAGGGGACGAGAGAACAGCCTTTTTCCGACTTGAGAGTCACCGCGGATTCGAACAAAAGTGAAACGTCAACGCGCTCCGGCTGACACGGCACAAAGCCGTCACCGCCCGCATGAGGTCAGGGCTGAGGGACCGGGCTCACACACACCGGCCGGACCGCGGGCAGCTCCCAGCTCTGACAGCGCTGCCGGCCCGAACGCGCTCCCTCCCGGGCCGGCGGGGCCGGGCCGAGCCGCGGCCTGGGAGCGCGGCCGAGGCCGAGTGCGGGGCGGGCAGGGTCGGCCCCGCGCCGGGCGCTGCGG
>CM031874.1:13707747-13755439 GCA_018697195.1 Certhia americana
ATCCTCCATTCCAAAGGAGTCATCTGTGTTCCTTAGCAGACACCTGTTGTTCAAACCATGACAGATTTTAGCGCCCAGTGAGGAGCTTGAGGGCACTGAAAGAAAAAGGAATAACAGTTCTTTAGGAACCTAATTTTTTTGTGTGCTGGATATAGAAATCTTGTTAGATATCACCATGTGTTGTATATGCACCATAAGCACTAGCTTACCTTGGTTCAGGTGGCATATGCTTGTGGCTGTATTTCTCCCATTTGCAGGCCCTTGTCTCAACATGGGTCCTACAACTAAGACCACTGTGTCTGTTATCCAGTTTGCTCTATGGGTTAATAAGGTGAGGAATTCATGGCTTTTTAACTTCCTCTGGAGGGCGGGCACATGGATTCAGAGCTATCACACACTAACTGTATATTTTTGGGGTTACTTCAATGGTACCTATTGTGAGGAAGTGACACTGGGGGAAATTTTCTCCCAACCCTTCACCCAGCTTTTTGGATCTACTCCATTGGTTTTTGAAAGGTTCATGTCCTCTCTAAATGCTAATGATGTCATACAGTGGCTGGTGTTGCTGATATGCCTGTTCTTTTTAGCATTCAGAGAAAAGGGGAGGTTGACTTGGATAACCATCGTGACACCTACCCCAGAGAACAGGGATGCTGCCCGAGAGCCTGCCCCTGCCCCTGACCCACAGACCACCTCAGAAATAAACCAGCTGGATTGGGTGGGGTTTTCTGATGAAGGAGATGGGCAAGATGCTGAAGGAGTACATCCCCCGCCTCAAAAAAGGGAGAGTCTTGTGGTGCAGCAGTGGAACCCACAGACGTTACATCTGTCCAGGTTCCAGCTGAACAACAAGGGAAATCACAGCCAGCAGCAGTCACCCCTGTGGAAATGAGGAAGGCTATGAAATTAGATATGAAAAGAGGGTCCTCACAGCCTGCAGGGGAGCCATTGGTTGAGATCATCACTGATTCCCTGTCGTATGAAAGTCTCCGTAATCTGCAAAAAGACATCGTACAACAGGGATGTGAGGCTTATACAGCCTGATTACTACGGGTCTGGGACCTTACGGGTATAGGTGTGCAACTGTGTACAGGTGGTGAGGCCAGGAATTTGGGACCCTTGACCCAAGACTCAGGGGTAAATCAGGTATTTGTAAGGGAGCCTGGGCCCCTTTCCCTCCGGGAGAGACTTTTAATGAGTGTGAGATTTGTCCACAGAGCGAGAATGCAGGAGCACCATCATAGAAACTGCTGGAAGACCCTTGAGGAAGGGATCCAACAGCTGAGAGAAGTGGCAGTGCTGGAGGTACTCTTTGGGAGGGATGGACAGCACGATAATGACCCTGACAAAGTCAGGTGCACAGGGCAAATGTTGTGGAGTCTGGCAAATCTAGGGCCAACTCAATACACCACCTTCATTGTGATGATTAATGCAGATAACAACCGAGAGACAGTGGGTTCTGTGGCCAACAAGCTTAGAAATGATGAGAGTATGGTCAATGGCCCAATGCACATTCATGTCTCTTTTGTGATTAAGGACCTCAAAGAAGAGATGAGGGAGGTGGTGAGGGAAGAGGTGAGGAAGAGCAGTTCCCATATGGCACCAGTATGAGTCACAGGCCCCAAAGTCAGAGCCCAACATTCTCCAGCTAGAGAGAGAGGGTAAACCCCAGGAGCTGACCTGTGGTTCTTTTTGTGTGACCATGGGGAAGACATGGGAAAGTGGGATAGGAAACCCACTTCTGACCTGGCAGCGCAGGTGCATCAACTCAAGGAGGGAAATAGTAACCAAGGGAGTTCCATTAAAGTAAAGGTAGCCTCAACCTCCCAGGACTGTACTGCCAAGTATTATAGAAGGGAGGATGATTTGTTGGACCCCCTTGAAGGAACCTCAACATGTATGCCCTGGGAGGAAATAATAATCAGGGTTAAAGGGGCCCTGCCTCTAGCCAGGAAGAGGCACGGGAAAACTGGGTGTTTTGGACGGTGTGGATCAGATGGCCTGGCTCATCAGAGCCACAAAAATACAAAGTGTTGGTTGACACTGGTGCACAATGTACACTAAGTCCATTGGGATATGTGGGGGCAGAACCTGTTTCTATTGCTGGGGTGACAGGGGGATCACAGGAATTTACTTTGTTGGAAGCTGAGGTGAGCCTGACCAGGAAGGAGTGGCAGAAACACCCAGTTGTGACTGGCCCAGAGGCCCCGAGTATCCTGGGCATGGACTACCTCCGGAATGGCTATTACAAAGACCCAAAAGGACTCAGGTGGGCTTTTGGAATAGCTGCTGTGGAGACAGAGGACATTAAACAGTTGAACACCTTGCCTGGTCTGTCAGAGAACCCATCTGCAGTAGGACTCCTGAAGGTGGAAGAGCAACAGGTGCCAATTGCCACCTCAACAGTGCACCGCCGGCAGTACCGGACGAATCGAGATGCCGTGATCCCCATCCACAAAATGATCCGTGAGCTGGAGAGCCAAGGGGTGGTCAGCAAAGCACACTCACCCTTCAACAGCCCCATCTGGCCTGTGCACAAATCTGAAGGAGAATGGAGATTGTGCACTACTGTGGCTTGAATGAAGTGACTCCACCACTGAGTGCTGCTGTGCCAGACATGCTGGAACTCCAGTACAAGTTGGAGTCCAAGGCAGCAGAATGGTATGCTACTATTGATACTGCCAATGCATTTTTCTCCATTCCTTTGACAGCAGAATGCAGGCCTCAGTTTGCTTTCACCTGGAGGGGTGTGCAGTACACCTGAAACCAACTGCCCCAGGGGTGAAAACACAGCCCCACCATCTGCCATGGACTGATCCAGGCTGCACTGGAAAAGGGAGAAGCTCCAGAACACCTGCAATACATTGATGACGTCATCGTGAGAGAACATGGCAATGGAAGTATTTGAGAAAGGAAAGAGAATCATCCAGATTCTGCTAGAAGCTGGTTTTACCATCAAGAAGAGCAAAGTCAAAGGACCTGCCGAAGAGATCCAGTTCCTGGGGGTAAAGTGGCAAGATGGATGGCATCAGATTCCCATTGAGGTTATCAATAAGATCACTGCGATGTCTCCACCAACCAACAAGAAGGAGACACAAGCTTTCCTAGGCGCCATAGGTTTTTGGAGAATGCACATTCCAGAGTACAGTCAGATCGTGAGCCCTCTCTACCTGGTTACCCGTAAAAAGAATGATTTCCACTGGGGCCCTGAACAGCAACAAGCCTTCTCCCAAATCAAGCAGGAGATCACTCATGCAGTAGCCCTTGGCCCAGTCAGGACGGGACCAGAGGTGAGGAATGTGCTTTACTCTGCAGCCGGGAGCCATGGTCTGTCCTGGAGCCTTTGGCAGAAAGTGCCTGGGGAGACTCAAGGCCGACCACTGGGATTCTGGAGCCGAAGCTACAGAGGATCTGAAGCCAACTACACTCCCACAGAGAAGGAGATCTTGGCTGCCTATGAAGGAGTCCAAGCTGCTTCAGGGGTGATTGGGACAGAAGCACAACTCCTCCTGGCACCCCAACTACCAGTGCTGGGGTGGATGTTCAAAGGAAAGGTTCCCTCTACCCACCACGCCACTGATGCCACATGGAGCAAATGGATCGCTCTCATCACGCAGCGCGCCCGTATTGGAAACCCAAATCGCCCTGGGATTTTAGAGATAATTACAAATTGGCCTGAGGGTGAAAGACTTGGTCTCAGTGATGAAGAGGAGCAGGAACAAGTGACATGGGCTGAAGAAGCTCTACCATACAACCAACTACCAGCAGAGGTAAAACGCTACACTCTTTCCACTGATGGTTCCTGTCACATCATAGGGATGAACTAGAAGTGGAAAGCAGCTCTGTGGAGCCCCACACAATAGGTTGCACAAGCCATTGAAAGAGAAGGTGGATCAAGTCAGCTTGCGGAACTCAAAGCTGTTCAACTGGCTCTGGACATTGCTGAGAGAGAGAAGTGGCCAAAGCTCTGCCTCTACACTGACTCATGGATGGTAGCCAATGCCCTGTGGGGGTGGTTGGAACAGTGGAAAAAGACCAGCTGGCAGCGTAGAGGGAAACCAATCTGGGCTGCTGATGAGCGGAAAGACATTGCCACTGGAGTAGAGAAGTTCCCTGTAAGAGTTCGTCATGTAGATGCCCATGTCCCCAAGAGCCGGGCTAATGAGGAGCACCGACATAATGAGCAGGTGGATCATGCTGCAAAGATAGAAGTGGCAAAAATAGACTTAGATTGGGAACACAAGGGGGAGTTGTTCCTAGCTCGATGGGCCCATGATGCCTCAGGCCATCAGGGTAGGGATGCCACCTATAAGTGGGCACGAGACCGAGGGGTGGATCTAACCATGGACAGTATTTCACAGGTTATCCACGACTGTGAGACGTGTGCTGCCATCAAACAGGCCAAGAGGCTGAAGCCCCTCTGGTACGGTGGGCGGTGGTCCAAGTACAAGTATGGGGAGGCCTGGCAGATTGATTACATCACACTGCCCCAAACCCGCCAAGGCAAGCGCCACGTGCTGACCATGGTGGAGGCCACCACTGGGTGGTTAGAGACCTACCCTGTGTCTCATGCTACTGCCCGGAACACCATCCTAGGCCTGGAAAAGCAGGTCCTTTGGAGGCATGGTACCCCTGAGAGAATCAAGTTGGACAATAGGACCTCAAGAATGGCCTTATAAACACCTGGGCCAGGGAACATGGTATTGAATGGATACATCATATCCCTTATCATGCAGCAGCTGCCAGGAAAGTTGAACAGTGCAATGGACTGCTTAAGACTACATTGAAGGCACTTGGTGGCGGGGCCTTCAGAAATTGGGAAATGAACTTAGCAAAAGCCACCCGGATGGTCAACACCCGAGGGTCCATCAATCGAGCTGGTCCTTCCCAGTCCGAACCCTTGCACACTGGGATGGAGGTAAAGTTCCTGTGGTACACATGAGGGGTATTTTAGGAAAGACTGTTCGGATTCATCCCACCTCAGGCAAAGGCAAACCCATCCGTGGGATTGTTTTTGCTCAAGGACCTGGTTGAACTTGGTGAGTAATGCAGAAAGATGGGAAACCCAATGTGTACCTCAGGGAAACCTAATCTTAAGCGAGAATTGTGTGAAAGGTTTCATTGTGTATATATGTATATATATATAGTAGAGTTTAAAGGGAGTATTGATTTGACTATAATACAAATGGTAATAGAATAAGGGATGGATAATGTCATGGGTTGCAGTGCAAACTGTAACCAAAGCTCTGTATTCTATCACCATCTGATGAAACTGGGGTGGCAGAGGGGTGCAGGTAATTGTCTGTCAATGGCCAACTGTCAAGAAACCTGCTGGGGCAGTTTTCTATCTCTTCCACAACCCAGCCTCCCTCCAGGGAGAGATCTTCTGCTCATGGACCATTGGCTCTCACTGATAAAATTACATCATCCCATTGGGAAATGCTCCAGCCAGGGGGAGGAGCCAAGTATTCCTACCTGGATAAAAATCTGAGATTTGGGACACCAAGCAGCCTTTCCACTGGATTCTCAGAGGAAGACCAGGTCCATTTCTCACCACTGGACCTTCAGCAAAAGAACTCCACTCTTTCTACAGGAACATCACTTCAACAGAGCCACATCTGCCACTGGGACTGCAGCCACCATTGAATGGCACTGCCACCAACACCCTGACCCACAGGGTGTCAGGTTGTATCCTGACTCTGTCAGTGGGGTTTGTTTGTTTGTGTGTATGTTTTCTTTTTCTCTTTTGTAATACTGCATGTGTTTTTGTAATTCAAAGTTAAGTTATTTCAGAGAGAGGGGATTTAAATTCTCCATTCCAAGGGAGGTTCCTGCCTTCCTTAGCAGACACCTGTTGTTCAAACCATGACAGATACTAATTTGGAAACTCTAAAGGAGCAGGTGCAGGGACAGGAAGAGGGCCATTTGTGCTTTTTGAAGGAAGGATGATGGTCAGAGACCTTCTTGTGCTGCCAAATGAGCATGGATGTTTGAGCTCCTGAAGTGTGCTGTGGTTGTGCACTGATCAGTTCAGGTGTGGTTCTTACTCAACAGTGACCCTTCATAACCTGCTGGGAGTTCTGGTTTACATGGATTGTTGAATGAGCAATGTTTTACCTGTGTGTGCTTATGCTGAAGGCTTTTTGTGTTTGTGTGGGAAGAGTGTTGAGGGAACATACCTGCTAATTATGGTCAAGTGCTTGCTCAGGTTTTATGGAAGCCAACCCTGTAACCATGAGATTGCAGAAGCTGTTAGGACACTGTGCAACTGGGATTCATTTGCTCTGACATGGATGGTGTGCTGTGCACTTCCTGAAAAGGAAAATTTTTGCAAATTGTCACTTTCTTATGTCATACTTGAGATGAATGATACCTGAGTATAGGAACAGACTAAATTTTGTGTGTTTGAGAGGGAAAGAATGCAGATAAATGTAGCAGAGATCCTTGAGAAGCATGATGTAAAAAATGCAAAGGAAGCCATAGCTACACGTGCTGATCTGGGAAGTAAAATATAAAGCTTGGTCTTGGTTTGTTTCCTTCACTCACAATATCCCTGTGGTCCTGTGATTCTCTGAGTCAAGTGAAACAAGGCCTGTGGTCCTTTGGGATTTAGAAAACTCAATTTTTATAGTGTTTACAAAGGGCCATAACTTCAACAAATCCTGTCAGATTTTAGCACATTCAGTTGAGGCTGATGAAATTTGTTCTAAGCTGCAACATTTTTTGAATTGTTTAAAAAACATGATTTAAGCAATTTGGGGGTTTTCTGCTCTTTCACAGGGAAGATGGAGGCTTTAGACACCTCTATCCAAAAAAAAAAAAGATTTGAAATGTTTGTGTTCTTGTAGATAAATTATTATTGCTTTGGTGTTTGGAATTGTCAGGTGTATTCATGTTTTTCACTGCAGGTGCAACACCCCATCACCTCCAAGCAGTTGTATCTTTTCAACATGTAGGACCTGTATTTTGAGCTGAGATTCCTCTCCTAAAAGATTTACTCACAATTTTCTGACAAATAATGTTCTATGTCATTTTCCTCAAAATATAGTGCTTATATTTCACAGGATGCTTGCCTCATTCCTTGCACAGAATGGCTGAGTTTGTAAAAAGCCATTTGGGTAGTACTCTCAGCTCCTCTCTCCCTGAAGTCAGTGGATGTGGAATGAAAGATGTAGGAAGGCAGAAGGGAAAGGACTGCTCTCCGGTTAGTGTAAAGCCAGCTTGGGTAAGGAAGTTACCTATCCAAGAAATTGTGTGAAAATTAGTTAAAAAGATCTTTTCACAGACTCCTATTAATTGTGATTCTCATTATCTGGGCACCTGACATGAAACTGAGGAGTTTGTCTTAATGGAAATGCCAAACACTCAGAGTAGTTATCCAAACACTCAGAGTAGTTATTTAGATACAAAGCCCAGCAACAAGGGGAAAGAAAAAGATTTATCTTTGTGTTCACCTGGTAATGAATTTTTAAAACTTGATTCTCTATTGCCCATCTTTAAAGTTTCCATGGGAATAATAAGTATATGAAAGCTCTATGGAAACAGATCAGTAACTCTGAAACATTGAACTTATTTTCTGATGCCAGATTGCAGTAGAGCTTGTGAGACAAAATTAATTTGGCTTTTAATCTGAGATTTGAGGATGAAGGCTGGTGCTGCGGGATGAGAGAGTAACTCCATGTAAAATAGAGGATTATTCCTTAGTGCTGTTGGATTGCCTGGTGTGGGGTAAGGTTGCAAGGGAGAAAACCCCCACAGTATTTTGTAAATATAGTGAGCGTATGCGCAGAGATCTGACCAAAAGCTGAGGGGAGTTTGTGACTTCCAAGTCCCTGATTTTTCCTTTGTATTATTGTCCTTTCAGCAGCCTGGTGTGAGTGCACAAACAGTGCAGAACTGAATCTGTGCTTGTCTAACATTGTTAGATTTTTTTATTAGAAAAGGCTGTTTTCTGGCCAGTATCTGCAGCTCACCTTTAATCTCAAAGTTGTGGTTTTAATTTGTGTTGGGAACGTGAATCTTTGCCAAAACCCCAGTCTGTATCCTGTTAAAGGGTACGTTGTCCTGAGCTAAACCTCCCAGGCAGGTTGTGTCAAATACCCACAGCTTTGGAGTTATGAGGTCATGACAGTCCCAGCTGTTAAATGGATTTGATTTTGACAATGGTGGTTAGGAATAGGTCCCTTTTTGGCTGTTTCTACAGATGGTTTGAATCTTTTAGCAGTATTTGCAAAGTGCTGAGTGTTACAGCAGTTGTCTCACCTGGAAAGGATAGTGCCATTGCCCTCGTGATGGAGTGGGAAAATGTGTATCTTAACATTGGTGGTATTCACTGTAAGTTTAGGGATAATTTTATCACAAATTGTACTTCTGTAATAGCTTAGGTTAATGTCATAATGTCAAAATTTATTGCGAAGTTTAGATATTTTATTAAGCAAAATTCATCAGGTGTGGGACTTGACTTACTGAATTCATTTTTATCAGCGTGATGTAGGGGCATGGGCAGTTGTGGGCTGTGATGGGGGAGCACATTTCAGGTTGTTACGTGCATAAGGAGCTGAAAACACCTAAATCTTTACAAACTTTAGGAAAGTTTGTAATATGCCTGAGATTTCTCAGGGTGTGAGTAAAATATTCATCAAATGCTGCATTTCTCCTGGTAAAAATGTGCTGTGGTTTTCCTACTGCTTTGGACCTATTGCATCTGCAGTCTCTAAAACTAAATTTGGTGGCTCTTCCTATCATTCTATAATTAGCTGTTGCTGTGAGTTTTAGTCTCCTGACAGTCAGGCACTGCAGCATTGGTACCATGTGCTTGCTTGTCCCCTCTATGACACAGAAATGAATATAATTCATTTTTCTTCTGATTTTTTATCCCCTACCTTTCCTTTCTATCTGTCTTTCAGATCAACTGGAATACTTCTCAAGTCACATACAGCACAATTATGCCAGGAACCCCCTTGTGGTTGTCCTAGTGGAGGAACAGCTTGGACACTGCCATGGCCACCATTTTCAGCCTCACACAGTTGGTCTCACAGAGCCCAACACTGGGTCACCAGGTAGGTTTTTCTGCCAATGACCAAATGTGCCACTGAAAGCAGCTGTTAATGTCCTTGCACAGTTGTTATTATTATATGTATTATAATTCTCTTTTTCCCTTCCAAGCATCACCTTGACGTCTGACAGGCTCCCATTGTTGGAAACAATGGTTTTGGATGATCTACCTAATTTAAAAGATACGTATGCCTCCCTGTACTCCTCAGCTATGGAAGACTTAGAGGTGGATTTTGATTCAGGACTGGAGGAAGATGAACTGAAACAGGAGGCTGCTGCTGGGGATTCCACGATCTTTGTAGCTTTTAAAGGAAATATAAGTGACAGAGACTTTGAGCAGAAGCTGGATACCATACTGGAGAATGTGCCTAGCCTTTTACACATGGGTAATGTACCTTCTTGTCACTTTCCAGCTGTCCCTAAAATGCTTATTTAGGTAGTCAGGGTACTTGCACAAAAAATAGATTATATTTGGTTTAAGCTACTTAGTTTGTAATATTTATTTGGGTTATTCTTAGTGAATTTGCGAGCTGTTCTTCTCAGATATGCAGACTACAAGTGTCTGTAGTTGTTTTGTTGTTTAAAACTGATTTATTTAGCAAGTTCATTCACTTCTGTTTCCACATTTTACCCGGTTTTATTCTCTTTCATGTCCCTTATTACACATGGCGGTGTTATATGAAAGTGAAACCAGGCTCATTCACACAGGGGATGTATTTTACTGCCCAAACTGTCCAATTTAAACTCCTGCAGTTCATCTGAGAATGGGTTCACTTTCTAGTACCTGTGACATTATTGCCCTTTTCTGACCTACCCTACTTGATTGATTGATTTATTGATTGATTTGTGTTGGGGAATATGTAGTGCCCTGACATACAATGCTCACCCAGCTCTGGGAACAGCTCCATGGCAAGTCAGTGATAACTGACTTTTTGTGACATCTTTTACCAGCATGTTTAGATCTAGAAAAAGTCATTTGTCCCCTGTCTGAGCATTTTGCAAAAGGTTGTGTGCTGATTACTGATGGTTGCTCAATTAGATAGCCTTGATTGTTTCCTTCAACAGTGTCAAACACCTTTGCAAGAAAATAACATATTACTTCTCAATAACCAAACTGAATTTCTTTGTCGCTTTTTTCCTTTCTTTCAATTTTTTCCGTGTAGTTTGTTGAGTTCTCGCTGTTGTTGCTCAGAGAGATAAAAAAGCTTGGATAAGACAAAAATACTATGAAGGAATACCAGTTTTGAGCTGTATCTTACGAACAGTTGGAAGGGGATGTAAATTAACAGACCATTACTGGTATGAAGGGATGTGTGTAATACCACAGGTGAATTGTGCAGTAAATAAATTCACTGTATAACTGCACATAGTCATCTTCATTATATAGAGGCATCTGCATGCTGAGTCTTTTATAAATATTAATGTCAGGATTGATAAACAGGATTCAGACCTCAGCTGAGAAAGCCATTTTTTAAAATCAATGTCAAGCTAATTTGAAAATTAGCCATGTGAGAAGTTATTCAAACTGATTCAGAGCAAAATAGGATATCCTGAATGCACAGTTAGTAAATAACATGGAGTCATCTTGGCAAATGCAGTGTTTGAAAAATGAGGAATTTGGGTACAGATACATAGAAACACTGAAACTGATGATACAATTTTTCTATGTAAAATATTGGAACATTAATAACTGAAAATATGGGATTGTTCAACCCTCCACAAAAGGGGATTTTAAAACTCCTCCTGCCATGTTTCCAGCCAAAAGGTTTATAGGTAGAACAAGGATTAATTTAATAATTCTATTACTGTTGCAGCAAAAGTGGGTTGGTGAATTAGTGGTGAACAAGAGCTTCCTAAATAGGAATTAGCGTTGGCATTCTTAACTAACATGTTTTTCAGACTCCAAAAGTTAGCAAATTTTAGTAAATCTAAGGTTACAGTGGAGGAAGATCTGATTGATGAAAATTTGGTGCAATGTTTCTGTTTTGAGAGGAACTTTCTTTACAGAAAGATAGAAACTGGAAACTTACAGAGCTATATTTGGAGTATAATTTTAACTATTCTTAACTGCATTTTGTAGCAATCATTTAGGTAGGTATCACTTTGAATAATTGAATAATGTATCCAACATAACTGCCCAACCTTTCTGCTGTTACTTTGAAAACCACTGGTCTATATAGAAACACTCATTTGTAGAACAGGTTTTCAGAAAATCTGCAAGTAAATATTTTTGCATGACTTTGAGATGTATTTTGGCAGTGGATTTGAAATATGTACCCAGAAAACTAAATAATAAGGTAGAAATCAGTGAAATATTGCTAGGAGTTTGTTGGCACTGGTCTTGCTTTAAAAAAAAAAAAAAAAAAAGTTTTCACAAGCATTTGTACAGCAAATATTTCAAGCATTTCATTCCTGTAGACAGTTTTTTCCCCACATTCACAGTACAAATGTACTGTGTCACAGGGCTGGAGCCCCTCTGCTCTGGAGCCAGGCTGGGAGAGCTGGGGTTGTGTTCACCTGGAGAGGAGAAGGCTCCAGGAAGAGCTCAGAGTCCCTTCCAGGGCTTAAAGGGGCTCCAGGGGACCTGGAGAGGGAATGGGGACAAGGGATGGAGGGACAGGGCAAGGGGGAATGGCCTTAAGATGAAGAAGTCTAGATTTAGATGGGATTGTGGAAGGAAATTGTTCCCTGAGAGGTTGTTCCCAGGGTAAGACCCTGGCACAGGTTCTCCAAGAAGCTGTGACTGGCCCGTCCCTGAAAGTGTCCAAAGCCAGGCTGGACAGGGCTTGGAGCAACCTGGGACAGTGGTAGGTGTCCCTGCCCCTGGCAGGGGGTGGAATGAAATGGGCTTTAAGGTCCCTTCCAACCCTAACCTAGTACCTATGAAATCTTTTATTAGATATTTTCTTCTCTTTTCAAGATATTGTCCTTGTTGTTTATCCACAGAATATTTACATTTTTGAGTAATACTATGAAGTGATTGTGTTGCCTATTGCATTGTTTATCATTTGAGTAGTTTTTTTACTGCTAATTTTTTTTAAATCCCTGATCTTGTTTGGCAGCATTGGTTGCTTTACATCTGTATGGGGAAAAATCTCCTGTACTTGAGACTAAGTACTGGCAATTTTCAAAACCAAATGGGGTTTCTTTTCTTTCAACTTTTTAACCAAATTGTTTCATTAGATGTGTTTAAAACTGCCTTTGCACTGCCTTTGATTATTTTTCTTTTAAGAATCCAACAAGTTAAAAGTGCAGAAGATAGAGCCTTGGAACAGTGTTCGTGTCACCTTCAACATCCCCCGGGAAGCTGCCGAACGGCTGAGAATCCTGGCTCAGAACAACAACCAACAGCTCCGAGACCTGGGCATTCTCTCAGTTCAGATTGAAGGTATTTCACACTGAATCTGCTTCCAGAGCTCAGATTTAAGCAGACTCAAAAAGCAGCTTTGTGTACTTGGTTAGCATTGCAAAACCTGTTAAGTTACTTGTAAGTTACTACTTTAGTTTTAGTGAAAAAGCTCAAGACTTTTATTCTTTCAAGAATAAAATTTACTATTAATAAAAATGAAAGCTGGAAATGTTCCAGGCACGAGGAACCCACCTGAAAAGTATTTTCTGTGTGTTGACTAGGAAAGGGTTGGTTGATTTTCTTTCCCTGTTGTTTCATATGAGGCTTTCTTTAAGACAAGTTTTCAGTGGATTTCACAGAAACCATATTCATTCTGGACAGTTGTCCAGGAGCACTCTCAGGATGAAATCAAGAGCAGGTAAATGCTTATCATGACATTTGTTCTTCTTAAAACTGAAATCCAGAAGAGCGGTGTGTAAGTGTCCTCCTAAAGTGCACGGTGGAGGTGAAGCCTGTTTTTCCTTCTTTGGCATCTCTGAAATGTCCTTTTGCAAATGTCTATGTTCTGCTTTTCTGTCTCTTCTGTTCACCCAACCTGTGCCTTACTTTAGGGGAAGGTGCTATCAACTTGGCTTTAGCCCAGAGCAGGAGCCAAGATGTGCGGATCAACGGGCCCCTGGGAGCGAGCACTGCCATGCGCATGGACACGGGATTCCCCATGCAGGGGGGGCAAGGTAAATCTCCCCAGGGCTTCTCTGTGGCGCTCCAAAGTCTCAGAAATTTACTACAGGGCTAATGAAACTCCACTGGTTACAGCAACTATTGTTTGCAGGATTTTAATTGCCATTTAAATTAATGTCTATTCCTGTTCCGTGCTGTCAAACCATGTCCTGTGTTATGTAAATGAATTGTTGGGTTCATTGTGTCCCAAAAACATTGGAGTGATTTTGGCAGTGCCAATGGGTTTGGTTTTGGGTCTTTTGAGGATGTGGTGGTTTGGGGTTTTGTTGGTTTATTTGGGGTTTTTTACATGCAGCCTATTGAAGCAGGTGAGTTGAGTGTAGTGAATTCACTTTGAAATATGCACAGATTTTCACAGTATTCTGTTCAGTTCCCTCTATGGAAATGTGCATGAGTCCTTATTCGGTGTACTATAAACTGACTTAGATTAAATCCATTAGAATTTTGTGAAGGACAGGACACTGTCATTGTTACTGTCGTCTTGTTTTCTGTTAAGCTTTTGAGATCTGATCGTAAAGAATTTTTGTGGAAAGGTGTAGTTTATTAACTACATTTTAGAGCACTGTATATTCATAAGGAATTTTTAACAACAAAACTCATATTTGATAAAGAGTTTTTGCAAAGCAAGCTGCTATCTAATTTATTAAAATATCTGAATCATAAGGCAAAATAACTGATATTTTTGTAAATAGGATTTAA
Organism: Certhia americana; assembly: GCA_018697195.1. NCBI lineage: Eukaryota > Metazoa > Chordata > Aves > Passeriformes > Certhiidae > Certhia > Certhia americana. Next base: position 13,721,591 of record CM031874.1, read on the forward strand.
AGCAATTAAACCAGGAGCATTTTTGGTCAGTTTATCTAAGATGCATTTGTGGCTGTTAAGGAGAAGGAATGGCAAGAACATGTCAACTTTGTAGAAACCTAATTACACAGTAGTGAAATCTTTGTCCGTAAGAAAGACTAAAACATTTAAAGAAGGTCTCTACTCTCCATTGCGCTGATCATGGCCGTCCTTTCCTGTCTGCAGGTCAACATAACAGCAATGTAACCCACAGGGCAACAATAGCAATCATTTTAGAAACTTGCAACCTATGGAAGTGAAACATTGAGCTTTTTTCTCTCTTGCAACACCTCAGTTACTTTCTAGTTTCAGATTTTGCACAGGCCTGAGTTATGTGTGCAGTTACATTTGATACAGTCTTGTCACTCGGAGCTTTCAATGTTAGATCAGGCTCAGGTTAATTCAGGAGTCTGTAGTGTTTCCTTTTATTATTTTATTTATTATTTTATTATTTTAAAATAAATAATATTATTTTATTATCTTTATTTATTATTATTATTAAAAATTAATATTTTTAAATAAATAATTTTATTTATTATTTTATTATTTAAAAAATTTGGTGTTAAAGAAAGAGCTACAGCAGGACCTGCACTTGTGTGTTTGGTACCCGGGAATCTGAGCTTTCAGACAGTGGTGTGTCCTCAGGTTATTTTGGACAAACAATTCTTGAAGTCTAAAGAAATGTTTGACTGACAAATATACTTTTTTCTTGTTAAAAGAAAAATTTAAAAAATCTTCTCTCTGTAAGTGTAAGACTTGATACTTTCTATTTTTATTTTTAAAGGTTTAATAAGAATGAGCAATGCTGCAGCTGTCATGATGTCCCAGGGTGGAAATGTGCCCTCTTCTATGGTGGCAAGTGGTGCTAGTGCTGAGCTGCAGCCACGAACACCTCGGCCTTCCTCACAGCCAGGTGGTAAAATTTAGTCATAATACTGATCTGAAAGTGTTCTTAAATTTTGATTCTTCAGCACACAGGCTTGAGTGCGTACTCATGAAAGTACTCCAGAATTGTTCTTGAGCATTTTCTTCGCCTTTCTGGGAGCTGCTCTTTCTGTGAAAACCTCCCTTCCCCCTTAATCTGCTTTTTTTTCTCTTTTCTTTCCAAATAATTTGGGTGCCTAATAAGTCACAGTTTGCTTGGTATTTTATTCAAATGTATTGAGCAATGGCAATGGTCTTTTTGCACATGAACTGTCATGACTGATCTTTATGTTTAGCTGAAGGTAAGAGAAGGATTAGTTCAACGAGGAAGGAGTATGTCTGGTGCTCTTTTTACCCCCCTTTTCAGGAAGGGTAGATAGACTGGTAGGTTAAGGATTGGGGATCTGGTGGGTGTGAATGTTTAGGGTTTATTCTTCACAGGTTCCCCAGGGAAGTGGTTGTGGCACCAAGCCTGACAGAGTTCAGGGAGTGTCTGAATGATGCTCTTAGTCCTGTGGTTTAATTTTAGGTGATCCTGCCAGGAACAGGGATTTGGACTCAATGGTCCTTCCAGCTGAGATGCTCTGTGATTCTGCAGTTCTGAGTGTATAGAAGGCTCACATCAGTCTGTAGCATTGTGGGGCTGTTTGCTTTATTTTAGAGGATATCAATTGATAAGACCTGACTTCTCTGGAATATGAATTTTTACACAGAGTAAGAAAATTCAAGCAAGCAATTTAGCCTTTGTTGGTTTTGGATGCTTTTGTCTACAGTAGGGTTTTATAAATTATTTTTCTTTGCTATTTTATTAGATGCAATGGACTCACTCTTATCTGGGCTAAATATACAGCAACAAAATCATCCATCTGGATCTTTAGCTCCCCAGCTCCATTCAATGCAGTCAGTTCCTGTAAACAGGCAGATGAACTCAGCCAACTTTCAGCAGCTACAGCAGCAGCAGCAGTTGCAGAATCGGCCAGCCCAGCCACATCAGCAGCCACAGCAGGGTATTCGACCTTCATTCACTTCACCAGCACAGGTTCCAGTTCCCCCTGGCTGGAACCAGCTTCCTTCTGGAGCACTTCAGCCTCCTCCAACCCAGGGAGCACTGGGTACATTGACAGTAAACCAGGGTTGGAAAAAAGCCCCGTTGCCTGGACAAATGCAGCAGCAGCTTCAAGCAAGACCATCTCTAGCAACAGTACAAACTCCTACTCATCCTCCACCTCCATATCCTTTTGGAAGCCAGCAAGCTTCCCAGGCTCACTCAAACTTTCCCCAGATGAGCAATCCTGGCCAGTTTACTGCTCCTCAAATGAAAAGCCTTCAGGGAGGGCCCTCACGGGTTCCTACACCACTACAACAACCCCACCTGACCAACAAGTCTCCTGCTTCTTCTCCTTCCTCCTTCCAGCAGGGCTCTCCTGCCTCATCTCCAACCGTTAACCAAACACAGCAGCAGCTGGGACCAAGGCCTCCCCAGAGTAGCACTCTTCCCCAGGGATTCCAGCAGCCTGTCAGTTCTCCCAGTCGTAATCCTATGGTGCAACAGGGGACTGTACCCCCCAACTTCATGGTGATGCAGCAGCAAAACCAAGGTCCACAAGGTTTACACCCTGGTTTAGGAGGTAAGAAGTTCTGAGACCTTCTTTTATTTTGAAAGGAAAAGAAACATGAAGTGTCCAGAACTAATGTTGCTGTTAGTTCTGGAAAGATCCTTTATAAGACAGAATCAATGAACAGATGGAGTATGAGGTGGGTATTGGTGAATAAGTATCAACATCACTTGGTTTCTACTCTGTCTCTGTCCTGCAGTGTGACAGAGATGCCCGAAGGGTCAGGGAGGAGTTGCTGTGTGCATTGCTCTCATTACTGCCAGTCATCCTGCTGACAGCTCTTTTGTTGCCTTTAAGCAAGCTTAGGATGTTCAGAGATGGTATAGGGTTTTTGTTCAGGTTTGGGGTTGTTCTTTTTTGGGGGAAAGGGGAGGATTTTTTGCTAGAGTGTAATGAAAGCACTTTTTTTCTCTCCAGCTTTCTCTGTCACCATTTATATTTTCTACTACAGAAGTGAGGCATTGTTTTGCATCTTCCTTTCTAAACTGTGGATGTTTCTTCCTCACACTGTTTTTGTTTGTCGTCAGTTTCTTCCCATATAAAGAGGAAAGAGCTATTGTTGCCATGCTGTTGCACTCCCTATCCTAAAATCAAGAGGTTAAGGGATGTTTTCATTTCTCATTTGTCTGTGTTGTCTTTAGTTTTCTCTTTGGACAATGTATGCACTTCTTTTCTTTACTACTCCTGAAGTTCTTCTCTAACAATGAAGGCATTTCTTTTTATAGTCCCAGCATCTTTTTTGTGTCCTTGGTGGTTTTTTCCCCCCTTGAGCCTTTTGTATTTCCATTTGCAGATTTGTCATGCTTCTCTTTGCTCACTCACTTGTTCATCTTCCTCTTGGATGGCTGTTCTCAGGTCCAATACACCAGTTCTTGCTTCAGCCTTTGAAATAATTTCTTTATGTACTTATAAAATATGGTCCATATTCTTTGTCCAGCTCCACACACATAAGTACACTCTAATGTCTTGCATTCTCATGTTGTACATCCAAAATCTCTCCAAACACTGTAAGGAACTCCTGTTTCTTGGTCTACTCGTCTGGACAAGCTTCTTGTTCTCACTGTTTGTACCATGGGTCTCATTTGAATTCAGATGAATTTTCTGTGTTTCAAGGTTCTCTTGGGATCTGTCAGTGCCCTACACTTGGTGTATCCTATTTTGTCTCCATCTGGAAGCAGTTATTCATTACTTGTAGTCACATTTCCCTACAGTTTGGCCTCACCAGACATATGTCCCCATCAGAAGTCTTAGCCATGACCTTTAGCCATTATAATCTCCATGTTCTGCTTCCTAACTAAACTGCAAACAAACCTCTTTTTTTTTGAGTTAAAAGTCACACCAGAAATAAACTATCACAATATATTACTTGGTCTTATTGTAGACCTTATTGCTAAAATCAACAATCCTGCTGTGAGCTGTGCCCTCAGGTGATTTTAAGAGACAGGATTCCTTGGTTTCAGCAAAGCTGTGTTGCTCCCACGGCTGAGATTTTTGCCTGACTTCTGTGCATGCTCATTCTTTGCTGCAATTTATATCTTAATTTATTATCATTATAGATCTTTCCATTTTTAAGCCACCTTACATATAAATGTTTGTTGTAAATGAATGCTTTCAAACACTTCGCATTTCACACAGCAAATTTACCAAATCACAATTTTTATCAGATTTGCAATAGGCCCAGCTAACACTTCCTTTTTTTTCTCAGTTCAAGTATTCCTATGTGCAAAACTTCCCTAAAAGTTTAGCAGAACTAAAGCTGGAGTCCAGTGATGTGGTGTTTCAATGAGCCTGATTCTGTATTTGCAGATATATTTGGTATTTGGTCTATAGACTTGATTACCTTGAAATATTAATTACAACGTTAAGACAATTAGCACAAGCAGTGAAATTAGATGTGCAAGAAAGCTGTAACTGCAGAAGGAATTAAGTCACATTCTGGCACTGGGTCAGGAAAATAAATGGGGCAGTGGGCAAGGTTGCTTCAAAGTCTGAGGCATTGTGTGGACAGTGAGTTATAAAGAAGTGTGTTCTCTTAAATCCATCCACCATGCTGCTCACATTGGCAGGCAGAGGGGAAGTTTTTCTCTCTGCCCAGGGCAGCAGTGATGTTTAGATGTGCTGAAGTGTGGATGTTGTGCCACATAGGGGCCTCAAAGAATTCCTTGCTCTTGCAGCAGGAGTAGCAGAGTTAGTTGAATGGGCAGGTCTGGATGTACTGAACTGTGGGGTTCCTCAGCCCACTCTGGGATGAAAAGACCCTTTGAGTGTGTGCACACAGCAGCACTGATAAGGAGTCTGGTGTGTCAGAGTTGGTGAGAGAAGCACATCACTAACAAAAATACCAGTTATTTCTGTTTGTGCACATGGAATAAGTTAAGGGCATGCTAAGAGATGCAGTAGAGCAGAAAGCAACAAACCACATTACTTTAATTCCTAGTTTCTAAAAGGTCAAAAATGTGGACTTTTCACCTTCTCTGGTGGTAAGTTTTGTACTTAAATTATAGTTTGAAATTAGTTATAGTAATTTGTTAGGCAGAATTATTGCACAGGTAAGAACTATAAATGTCACCAGTGGATTTTGTATATTGGCAAAAAGCAACTTCTGCCTAAACCTGTCATATGACAGCACAGACCCTAAGGTATTCTCCAATTATAGATTTTGTCTATTTTTTCTTCCTATTCTCCATACTAACTAATCAGAAAATTCTCATGTTCAGGAATGCCCAAGCGGCTCCCCCCGGGGTTCCCTGCAGGCCAGGCTAACCAGAACTTCCTGCAAGGTCAGGTGCCCTCCACAGCTCCAGGAGCGCCAGGGAACAGCGGAGCGCCGCAGCTGCAAACCAGCCAGAACATGCAGCACACAGGTCTGACTGCAGTGGGGCATTCCTCAGCTCTTCCATTTTCCATTTGTAGCACATGATGCCTTTTCCTGTGTCACACAGGTCCCAAACCATTAAACTCCTGCCATTAACAGGGAGCTGCTGACTTGGGCTACAGCAGCACTCTGGGTGTAGTGCTGGATAGGGGAAAGAAGAGCATAAGGCTGCTCATGTCTCCCAAAACACAGTTATTATTGATGAGGACTGTGGATCTGGCCTTCAGAAGTAGCTGTTGAGAAATTGAATGGAAGGTACCACTGAAATTTGGAGGCAAGAGGTAATAAAGATGCAACACAAAAGGAACTTCTTGTCCAGAAAAAAAGAAATGTAATTATCTTAGAAGCAGAATAGCGAAATAATCATGTTCTGCTTTGAAAAGGTTATTTATTACATCCTTCAAAAATTTGGGAAGTCTGCTTGAAGTGTGAAAATAAATCTTTAATTTACAAATGTCTACCTTCACTTAACTCAATTATTAGTCTTTTTGGCTGGATTATGGATACCTTGATGATGTAATTTCATCAGTACTCTGTGTGCATTTATTCTTTAACCCATTATAAAGTAACCGCAGGGTCTGAAGCTCATTTTGGTTAGGAATTACTCTGCTGAGTTAGGTGACATTATGGAAGATTTTCAAACTTAGGTGCAGGTAATAACTGAAATTAAGTTTCTGTTCTGTCTTCTGCAGTGGGACACAGGGGGAGTACCTGTGCAAGTGTTTACTTTAAGATGTATGATGTTCTGTTTTGACAACTAATTGTATCTATAGCATCAAACTTTACATCCCAGGACTGCAAATGTATGAGATACATCAGTTTATTGGACAGGGAGGAAAGCAATTTTGGAGTACTCAACACTAAAAGGTGTGAAAACTCTTGCACCACTACAGTTAGTTTCTCACCGCTGTTTCCTTTTTATTTTCTTAAGGTGGCCAAGGATCTGGACCTCCTCAAACTCAGATGCAAGCAGCACATGGCCCATCAAATATGATGCAGACCAATCTAATGGGACTTCATGGAAATATGAACAACCAGCAGGCTGGTGCTAGTGGGGTGTCACAGGTTAACATGGGCAACATGCAAGGACAGCCTCAGCAAGGACCACAGTCCCAGCTTATGGGGATGCATCAGCAAATCGTGTCCTCTCAAGGACAGATGGTGAACATTCAAGCTCAGGGATCTCTGAACCCTCAAAACCAGATGATACTTTCTCGAACTCAGCTCATGCCGCAAGGCCAAATGATGGTGACAACTCAAAACCAAAATCTTGGTCCCTCTCCCCAGAGGATGACCCCACCCAAACAAATGATTCCCCAGCAGGGACAGCAGATGATGTCCACACACAATCAGATGATGGGACCTCAGGGCCAGGTCTTGCTACAGCAAAACTCAATGATGGAACAGATGATGACCACTCAGATGCAAGGAAATAAACAGCCTTTTAACACTCAAAACCAGTCCAATGTTATGACGGGGCCAGCTCAACTGATGAGAGGACCAACCCCAAACATGCAAGGAAACATGGTGCAGTTCACTGGGCAGATGATGACACAGCAAGGCCCTGTGAATGGAAATCCTTCTCAGGTGATGGGAATTCAAGGGCAAGTTTTAAGACCCACTGGACCCGGTCCTCACATCTCTCAGCAACTTGGGGATACTGCAACCACAACAAACAACGATGGGAACTTGACACAGATGTTACCTGAGGTTCCTGTGCAGCAGCCAAACCTGGTGCCTTCTCATTTGCAGGGAATGCAAGGAAACAACAATGCTTCAGGGAGTCATTTCTCTGGTCATGGGCTGCCTTTCAATACAGGGTTTAGTGGAACTCCCAATGGGAATCAGGTTTCCTGTGGGCAGAACCCTGTGTTTCCTGTCAATAAAGATGTGACGCTCACAAGTCCACTCTTGGTTAACCTACTTCAGAGTGATATCTCAGCAGGGCACTTTGGTGTGAACAACAAACAGAATAACCAGAATGCCAACAAGCCAAAGAAGAAGAAGCCTCCAAGGAAGAAGAAAAATAATCAACAGCTAGAACAAGCAACGTAGGTTTAATATTACAGTGTTTTTTATAAGGGGCATGAAGAAACTCCACAGGCATCTTGTCAATATTTTATCAGCAAGTAATGGGTGAGAAAGGACTTGTATTTTATTCATGTTGTAGCAGTTTCTCTCAAGAATCTGTCATTGGAATGTTTGTTCAAGATTAAAAATAACATGCAAATATCCAAACTCAGTTATAAACCCAATTCAACGAGCACTGTTCCTTACCTTTACTGGGTGAAGGAAGTTTAGCATGTGGCCCATGGTGCCACAGCCGTTGGAAGAGGAGGCTGCCTTTTTTAAGCAGTCTGACAGCCACAATCAAAGTGTAGGATGTACATTCAGAAGAACTAGAAGCTTCTATATAACATGTGCAGGACAGATTTTGGGGTGTTGTTTATTGAATCATGTGCATATCCTGACACATTTCTGCCTGGAATTGAGCTGGACTTCTCTCTTAGTTGAAGCTGCAGCTAGAATTTAGGGAAGGGAAGAGGGAAGAACGTGGCACTTTTTGGATATGAGATTAACAAATCCAAGCAATGCTGGTCTTCCTGGCCTAGCAGAGATTAGGAAGGAAAAAAAAAACAGCTCTCACAGCTCTTGAGAGGGAGGAGGCCAATGGAAAAGATTGAAAGTTAATGAATGAATGTGTCTTTTTAGCAAAAATACAAGATTGCAGAATCTCTTCCTTCTCTGGCCAGTGTGTTCTTTCTTGGCCAGCTGTCCTGTAGGCATTTGCCATTGACAGTTCACTATCACCCAGCACAGGGTGGTAGCTGCTGCTGCTGTGCCATCATTCAGTTCAAATGATGAAGGCAGATATGTTTTATTTAATTATCCTAATGCTGCAGATGAACCCATAGGGCATTAACAGGAATCTACCTGATGGTACTTCAGGGGATTGTTTTCAATAAGGGAAAAAATGCAAAAAATTAAAAGAAAATTTGCGCAGAAAATTATAACACAGAAATATCCAAATATCAAAATTCAATTCTTAGAACCAAACAAAAAGGTGGCAACAGCACAGGAAGCTCCTAATATGCCTCTGGTCCCACCAGTCTGGCCTCTTTAAATAATCATGTTTTTAACCTGAAGTTTATGCTGCCTTTCCTAGGGACACGTTCAGTTCAGTACAAAGAGAAGATGGCATCAAGTACTAAGCAGCTGTTCAATATTTTAACTTTTCCCTTGGTTATTCAGTGTATAGCCCCAGCCTGCATTTTCTGCAGTGTCAAGATTCCTTTGTGAAGATGGAATTAATAATGTTATGGACATTTTTATTGTGGACTGAAAAACTCACATCATCTATAGCAAGTGACAATCATTTTTGTTTTGTGACAATCATTAATTGGCTTAACTAGTACAAAAATAAAATGCAGAAATGCAGTAAGGTAAAGGAAAGCATCCTAATTTAATAGGCCTTGGAAAAACTAAATTTCCTATTCTACTTGTATACAGTCATGGTATAGATTGTCAGGTCCTCACTGCTGCTGAGTGATCTCAGATTACAGCTGGAGGAGGACACAGTCTGTGGCCAGATGTGGAAACCTGGGTAAAGTAACTTGGCCAGCACCAAGTGTGTGGCTAGTCCAAGTGTGTGGCTAGTCTGCAGCTTTGGAGTGACTTAGAAACCTAACACAGGCACCAGTTCCTCCAGTCCAAAGAGATTCCAATAAAACAATGGTAACCACTGCTGTAGCAAGTGCCTTGCTGTGGAAGTGACAGAGCATTCAGAGGGAGCAGATGAAAAAAAAAAAAATCCATTAATCATTAAAGAAAACTCTTCTTATGATTTCGTTTTCATTGGTCTTACTGATGAGCACCCAGCCTCAGTATGGCCTGGGAATATCAATAAATGTGTCTATAAAGCTCTTCCTCTGAGCTTGCAAAGCCTCGCAAGATTATTTGCTTATTAAAAAGTTTTCACAATAGAAGTAGTCTCAATTACAGCTTTTCTAATGAGCTCAATTCCAGCTCCTAAATAAGGCTTTGAATCAGATTTCAGTGTAATTAACAAAGGAACCAGAATGTTGTTCTGATATGGATGAGCATTTTGGTTCCACATGGACTATGTCAATACTTGAATCCTTGCAGAAACACTAAGAAGGAAGCTGTTCCTATAAAAGTTCCTGAGTTTAATCTTCAGCAAAAAGAGGGAGACTGCAGTAACAGCTGGCTGTAAAACCTTGCTGCCTCCCTCACTGTCAGCTTCCCTCACATCTTTGGGCAAGATCAGGCATTTTCCTGCCTTGGAATTGGCAGGAATTAAATCCAATTTGGATCACTTTCTCTTGCATCAGAAGCAAATAGGGTGCTTTTCATCTCAGCTTCCTCTCTGTCATACTTCCTCAGAAATTTTAGAATTCCAAGCAGCAAACCTTGTGTGGAAATGCAGCTAATTTGATAAAGACTCTAAAAGGAAATAGTTTCTGAGAAATAATAGCATAGTAACAAAAGCAGAGTTAGTAATATGGATTGCAGTCATGTTGGAATGTAAATAGGATAAGTGAGCTATTAAAAAAGTTTATTCAGTTGAGTCTAAAATAATTTCAAGGGTTTGCTTAATTTAGCAACTTCGCATTGGCATGAAACCCAGGGCATTTTGGTTGTTTAAAAGTGTTTGCATCTGTGTGCTGAACCTGAAGACTGTGGGTAATGGGATGTAAAGTGAGACCCTTTATACTAGGGAAGCTTTTGATGCCATAGGTATTGAAACTAATGATGATGGAGTTGAATGCCTATGGGTAAGAATTAAGGGGAAGGCCAACAAGGCTGACACCTTACTGGGAGTCTGCTATCGTCCACCCAGCCAGGAAGAAGAGGTGGACAACTTATTCTAGAAGCAGCTGGAGAATGTTTCAGGATCATCAGCCCTTGTTCTTGTAGGCAACTTATACCTGCCAGACATCTGCTGGGAACTTAATACAGCTGAAAAAAGGCAGTCCAGGAAATTTTTAGAGTGTGTGGAGGACAACTTTTTGTTGCAGCTGGTGGGTGAGCCCACCAGGGGAGGGACTACGCTAGACCTGTTGTTTGTAAATAGAGATGGGCTGGTGGGAGATGTGGTGGTTGGAGGCCGCTTGAGGCACTGTGATCATGAAATTACAGAGTTCTTGATATTTGGTGACACCAGGAGGACATCAATAAGACTTCTACGCTAGCCTTCTGGAGGGCAAACTTTGGCCTATTTAGGAGACTTATTCAGGGAGTTCCTTGTGAAGCAGCCCTTAAAAAAATAAAGAATTCAGGAAAGGTGGGAGTGCTTCAAAATGGGGATCTTGAGAGCACAGGAACAGACTGTCCCTGTGTGCCGAAAGACAAGTCGACGTGGCAAACGTGCAGCCTGGATGGGCAAGGAAGTGTTGGAGGAACTTGGGAATAAATAAAGGATGCATCATCTTTGGAAGGAGGGTCAAGTCTCTCAGGATGTATTTAAAGGGGCTGCTGGGGCATGTAGGAAAAAAATCAGGGAGGCCAAATCTGAGCTTGAACTTAGATTGGAATCTTTTGTAAAGGATAATAAAAAATGTTTTTATAAATATATTAATGGTAAAAGGAAGGGTAAGACCAACCTTTGTTCTTTATTGGATGAGGGAGGGAATTTAATAACTGCAGATGAGGAGAAGGTGGAAGTACTTAATGCTTTCTTTGCCTCAGTCTTTAATGGGAAGACAGTTTGTCCTCAGGACAGCTGTCCTCCTGGGCTGCTAGATGGTGTCAGGGAGCAGAATTGTGCCCTTGTTATTCAAGAGGAGGCAGTCAGAGAACTGCTGAGATGCTTGGATGTTCATAAATCTGTGGGATCAGATGGGATCCATCCCAGGGTGGTAAGGGAGCTGACAAATGAGTTCGCAAAGCCGCTTTCCATCATTTACCAATAGTCCTGGCTTACTGGTGAGGTTCCAGATGACTGGAAGCTGGCCAATGTGACACCCATTCAAAAAAAGGGTGGGAAGGAGGATCCTTCCTGGTAATTATCGGCCAGTCAGTGTGACCTCAGTATCTGGTAAGGTGATGGAACAGTTTATATTGAGTTTCATCACACAGCACTTACAGGATGGTCAGGGTGTCAGACCCAGCCAGCATGGGTTTAGGAGGGGTAGGTCATTTTTGACTAACCTGGTCTCCTTTTATGACCGGGTGACCTGCCTGGTGGATGCAGGAAAGGCTGTGGATGTTGTGTACCTGGACTTCAGCAATGCCTTTGACACTGTCTCCCACAGCATTCCCTGGAAAAGCTGCAGCCCATGGCTTGGACAGGAGCACTCTGCTGGGTTAGGAACTGGCTGGATGTCCAGGCCCAGAGAGAGCTGGTGAGCAGTGCTGCATCCAGCTGGCGGCCAGTCACCAGTGGTGTTCTTCAGGGGTCTGTGCTGGGGCCAGTCCTGGTCAACATCTTTATTGATGACATGGATGAAGGTATTGGGTCGTTCATTAGTAAATTTGCAGATGACACTAAGCTGAGAGCGTGTGTCCATCTGTTGGAAGGTAGGAGGGCTCTGCAGAGAGACCTGGAACGGTTGGATAGATGGGCAGAATCCTATAGGATGAAGTTTGAAGTTTAGTAAGTCCAAGTGCTGGGTCCTGCATTTTGGCCACAATAACCCTCTGCAACATTATAGGCTGGGTTTGGTGTGGCTGGACAGTGCCCAGGCAGAAAGGGAGCTGGGGGTGCTGCTCAACAGCCACCTGAACATGAGCCAGCAGCGTGCACTGGTGGCCAAGAAGGCCAATGGCATCCTGGCCTGGATCAGGAATGGTGTGGCCAGCAGGACCAGGGAGGTCATTCTTCCCCTGTCCTCAGCACTGGGGAGGCCACACCTTGAGTGCTGTGTCCAGTTCTGGGCCCTCAGTTTAGGATGGACGTTGAGACAGTTGAGTGTGTCCAAAGGAGGGCAACGAGGCTGCGAGAGGCTTGGAACACAAGCCCTGTGAGGAACAGCTGAGGGAGCTGTGACTGTTCAGCCTGGAGAAAAGGAGACTCAGGGGTCCCTTATCACTCTCTACAACTTCCTGAGAGGTGGTTGTAGTCAGGTGGGGGTTGGTCACTTTTACCAGGCAGCAACTGACAGAACCAGAGGGCACAGTCTCAAGCTGTGCCAAGGGAAATATAGGTTGGATATTAAAAAACCGTTTTTTACAGAAAGAGTGATTAAGTACTGGAGTGGTCTGTCTGGGGAGGTGGTGGAGTCACCATCCCTGGATGTGTTTAAAAAAAGCCTGGATGTGGCACTTGATGCCATGGTCTAGTTGAGGTGTTAGAGCATGGGTTGGACTCAATAATCTTGGAGGTCTCTTCCAACATTGTGATTCTCTGATTCCGTGAACAAGGTGCTAGATAAAATGCGATTGTGGATAAACCAAGGTTGGTTAATTCTATGAAATCCATGCACAAACAAGCAGTTATTTAGTATTCCCCTGTGCACAGATCATGACCACCCTGTGCACTGGTAGAAGAGAAATAATCCACTATGCGAGGTCATTCCCAACACTGCCATTCATGTTGCTGTGTCCACTGCAGGCAGTGACAGCACTGCAGGACAAAGAGGCTTTTCCCAACCAGACTCTGAGGGTTTCACTGCAGGTCTGGGGGTGCCAGTCCCCTGGCAGAGCTGAGAAATGCCCTCACTCAGCAGCAGGGGAGAAGCCTCTGTACCCCCCGAGCTGCTGCTCCTGGGCCAGGCTGGGGCTGCTACAATGACACCTGACACACATTTTAGGTTTGCTCTCCATATGACCCAGCTGCCACTTCCTTTGGTTTGGTTGGTTTGGGTTTTCCTGGAGTTCTCTCTCCACTCAGATGAGGGATTTGTATCTAAAGGTTGTAATTCAGCGTGCAGCTGTTAGAGCAGAGATACTGCTGATGACAATCCAGACTGTACCTGGTGTGCAGTTACCCATATATTTTTTACATCTAGAGCAATAGAAAGGAAGAATAAATATGGAATATTTTGTCACTCACACAAACATCTTTCTATTCATATTCTGGTTATTTTTCACAAGTGGCTGTTGCTAAACATGCCTAGTGAATTTCAGCCACACTTGAGATTCAGTCGATGTTTAAATTTTCCAGCAATGATAGAAGCAGACTCTCTTACCATAGCTGCTCTTTGCTGGGAAGCCAAGCTCAGGTCTGTTCTGCCAGGTTTGCACAGGCCCATCTGGCAGGACGTGTTTGCTAAGGATCCACTGTGTACCAGGTTAGTTTTTTGGGTTAAACAAGTCTGTGCAGTGATGCTGTGTAACAGCTTTGAGCTGAACTTTAACTGTAGCATTTTTAATATCCCACCATTGTAAATAAACAGTCAAATTGACAAATTTGAGATTGCATTCACAATTTTAGGCATTCTTTCAGTTCACGTGGCTGGTACCTGCACCGAAGGCTGCAGCTTTTCTGGGTAATTTTGCTGCCAGAATTTTTGTTCATTTGTTAATGTAGTGCTCTGGGGCATATCTCTGCATTTTGCCAGTTTTCATCAAATTTTTTAGTGGAGGCAAGTAGGATTACACAACCTGGATCACAAAAATCGGTGGTGTGCTGGATTAGACACAGCACTGCACTCCAGGTGCTTTCCTTGGCAGTACTTGCCCTCAGCAGCAGTGACTGGAACAGTTCTGTGTTTGCCCTATTTTCACCTTTCTTTTCTCTTGGTGTATGGTGTCTCCAGTTTTGATCCACAAAAAATTCAGGGATTTCCAGTCACATGCTGCTTTTTGAATGTTGATTAGGCAGCTGATAGAACATTAGGACAGGCCAGGGTGTCTCCATGGGTGTCTCCAGCTTTGGGTCAGAAAGCTTTTGTCTACAGCTTTTGTACAGGTGCCAGAAACTGATATTCTCAAATATATTGAAATAGGATAGACCTTTCCACCATTATTTATAATTCTTATTTTGCTGAAAGTGTTACTTTTGTCCATGGCGTTTCTGCATGATTCTGCCTCTCTTTATTGGCAGTGTACTTTTTCAATGTCTTTAATTTTAGCTTAGAGTTTTCTTACATAGAACCTCCTATATTTCTATATTCCTAAACTTCATATATTCATGAAGGTGATAAGCAGTTTAGTTCTTCTACTCTTTATGCCTCTTTGTTTTACATCCTCTGACCACATATATTGTTTGCTATAGAAACTTGGGGTTTTTCTAAGTCTGCAAAAGCTGTCTTGATTTAGTTGAAGTATTGGGAATTGAGTCTGGACAATTTTAAATTGTCCTAGAGAGTCTTCTGGGGCATCAGGTTCCTCAGGAGAAGGACTTGGGGGTGCTGATGGATGAAAAACTGAATGTGACCCAGCAATGTGCACTCACAGCCCAGAACCCTGCTGAGTCCTGGGCTGGTCCCCCAGTGTGGGCAGCAGGCCCGGGGGGAATCTGCCCCTCTGCCCACTCAGGTGAGACCCCACCTGCAGAGTTGCCTCCAGCTTTGAGGCACAAGAACGCTCCTTTGGAGAGAGTCCAGAGAAGGCCACAGAAATGCTCCAGGGACTGGAGTCCCCCTGCTCTGGAGCCAGGCTGGGAGAGCTGGGGGTGTTCACTGGGAGAAGAGAAAGCTTCAGGGATACCTGAGAGCCCCTTCCAGGGCCTAAAGGGGCTCCAAGAGAGCCAGAGAGGGACTTTGGACAAGGGATGGAGGGACAGGACAAGGAGGAACAGCTTCCCACTGCCAGAGAGCAGGGTTAGGCGGGATATTGGGAGGGAATTCTTCCCAGTGAGGGTGGTGAGGCTCTGGCACAGGTTGCCCAGAGCAGCTGTGGCTGTGCTATCCTTGGCAGTGTTCAAGGCCAGGTTGGACAGGGCCTGGAGCAGCCTGGGATAGTGGAACATGTCCCTACCCATGGCCGGGGGTGGAATGGGATGGGCTTTAAAGTTCCCTTCCAACCCAGACCAGCGTGTGATCACTTACAGAGCCTCAGTACCACACAGGTCTGAGCTCTGAAGGGTGACTGCAATGCCTGACATGTCCGTGCAGTTGTGCTGTGATGTTATCAGAGGTCTTGGATACTCTGAGTGAGTCACTTCTGAGTGCAGTACTAGAAGAAAAGGTGTTGCCCTTAAAATAAATTAAAAATGCATCTACCCATGGCACTTGCTTATCCATACAGATGTCACAGGAAAGCCTGTTTAGTTTAGTTGAAATATATGTAGCTCTAGCATTTGAAATATCCATTGGCATTCTCTTAGTTATAAAGCTCAGACTCACAGTAGAAATAAATGTTAAAGATCAACAGAGCACAGGCAACTGGTTTCCTTTTCAGTAGTACTTAAGGCGGTGACTATACACACACCTGGTGTGTGTGTTTTCCAGTCTAGCAAGTTACATCAGAGGCATTTCTGTGGGTTATTCCAGGTTTGTAGAGAGTGCTAGGAATTAGTTACTTGAGTGCTTAGTTATAGAAGCAGAAATCAAACCCTGATGTAAGTGCTGGATCTTAATTGCAATTATTTTTCTTTCAGTTCTTCAGATTCACGTCCAGTTGGCCTGGAGGAGAGTGATCAGTCATCGATGTCTGGAGACCAAGGAATGAATTTAGATAAATCAGGCCCTAAACTCTCAGATTTTGCAAGTAGGCCACCAGGTAGTAGGATTTTTCTGTGATTATCTGAATGTAATAACTATAGGAGAGCTTTTAACGGTCTTTGTGACAGTTCTATTTTATTTATGCTATCACACATTCAAGTTCAAACCTTTTTTCCTCCTAGTAAGTAAATGGTACCTCCTTGGTACCATTGTTTAAGTGTTTTCTTTGGGTTAGTTCAAAATGAAGAGGTGGCTTCATTCTCATTTATCATCCTGCAGGTATCATACTGAGTACTATAGCATTATTCAGCAGTAACATAACTGTTAAAAAAATTTGGTATTTCTAGCTGTATCACAGACTGATGTCCTAAAAATTTAGCATTGACCAATAACTGATTTTTGAGAAGAAACAGTGGTTGTAGTTGGAATAATCCTGTACATGTAGAGAGGATTAAATCTAAAATCTGCAATAGGATTTATATTATAAACCTCACAGGGGGTTCTTAGCATGTTTTTGACCAAGTAACACATGGCAGATTCTACTTTGTACTCAAGAAAATGTCAGGTCTGTGGCAGGTGTGCTGGTCCATGACTTGGGGGCTGTCAAATTCAAAGTTAGTTTTAAGGAGTAATAGTTAGTGAAAGTCCAACGCTGCGTTTGTCAGTGAAAGAAAGCCCATGGGCAGTTGCAGAGACTTGTCAGGTGGTGTGAATCTGGTTTAATAGCTGATACAAGACACTAAGAGATCTCCAGTTAAATCTCATGCAAGTCATACATTAAGTAAAACTATTTTTATGAATTAAGTAAAATCTTTGGCTTTCTTTGTAAAGCCTGTTTTGTTAATGTGGATTATAATTATCCAATTATCCAAGATAAGCAGGTTCCAGGCTGTACTTTCTATCCCATCCTGTTTGTTACAGAACTATTCTTCCTCTGATTTTTGGTTGGTTGTAATGCATGTGTCATCCTGTTGCCTTAGGTTATCCATCTCAGCCAGTGGAGCAAAGGCCACTTCAGCAGATGCCGCCTCAGCTCATGCCACACACGCAGCAGCCCCAGCCCCAGCAACAGCAGCAGCCCCAGGCAGCCCCCCAGCAAGGCCAGGCACCCTCCCAGACACCACAGCAGCAGCAGATGATGATGATGCTGATGATGCAGCAGGATCCCAAATCAGTCAGGCTGCCTGTGCCCCAGGGGGTTCACCCCCCCAGGGGGCCCCTGAACCCTGACACCCAGCGGATGCCAATGCAGCCGAGCGGGAACATGCCAGTGATGGTGAACCTCCAGGGGCCTGGGCCAGTGCCTCCATCTCCTGACAAACAAAGGATGGCCCTGCCAGGCAATCCTCCTCTGGGAAATAATGCAAGAAAAATGGTTTATCCGGATAACGTACAGAATCCTTCCAGCTCACCCCTCAGAGAGGTGTCATCTTTATCCTCTCTTCCAGAAGGAGGTGGAGCTGAGGGCCCTCCAACATCAGGAGCTCAGAATAATGTGACATCTCATTTAGTAGTTTCACAGAACCAGTTAATGATGACAGGACCCAAGCCTGGACCATCCCCACTTTCAGCTGCTCAAGGTGCAAGTCCCCAGCAGCAGTCTAGTTCTCTGTCTAGTGCTCTTACACACCATTTTCCAAATGTCGCTGCCCCGTCACAAACTTCAAGGCCTAAAACCCCAAACAGAGCTAGCCCAAGGCCATATTACCCTCAGACTCCTAATAACCGTCCACCCAGCACAGAACCCTCAGAAATTAGCCTGTCTCCAGAGAGGCTCAATGCTTCTATTGCTGGTCTGTTCCCTCCCCAGATCAATATTCCTTTGCCTCCCAGGCCTAATCTCAATAGAGGATTTGATCAGCAGGGTCTGAATCCCACTACTTTAAAGGCCATTGGACAAGCCCCATCAAATCTCACAATTAACAATCAGTCCAGTTTTACTGCCTCACAGACACACAAGTTGGAAGGTGTGGTCATTAATTCAGGCAAACAAACCAGCGCTGGAGGAACAAAGAGAGCAAGCCCAAGCAATAGTCGAAGGTCCAGTCCTGGATCCAGTAGGAAAACTACACCAAGCCCTGGCAGACAGAATTCAAAAGCAGCTAAGCTGTCATTGACAACTCAGCAGAATCCATCTCTCTTGCAGAACATGGAATTACAGAGAAATATGATGGCTGGTCCCTCTTCTTTGCCAACACCTGTGACCACAAGTTTTCAAAATAACTCCATGCTAAGTAACCAGAATCCTGCAGTTTCTGTACCTCCTGTGACTGGCATTCCTGAAGACAGTAAGGAGAGCCTTAGTGTGCCTCAAGATACTGAGAGTCAAAGTGCACAAGGTGTCCAAGGTAGCAAGGACCAGCCCAATATGGAACTGAAAGGTGTTCCTACTCCAGAAATGAAAGTGATGGTTCCTGAGGAAAAAAAAGATGGGCAAGCCTTAGATAGTAGTAAGCTCCCAGTCATGGAGGAAAGCAAAGCCATGGTATCTCCAGCTATGAGAGAGGCACCAACTTCTCTAAGTCAACTTCTTGACAATTCTGGAGCTCCTAATGTGACCATTAAGCCCCCTGGGCTGACTAGTCTTGAAATGGCACCAATCGTCCCCACTGGTGAGGAGCTAAAGAAGATAGGTGTCATTCCTCCACTGCAGGATTCATCCTTGAGCAAGGAGCCATCTAATTCACTTAGCCTGCCTCAAAATAACGAGCCCTGTCCAAATCCAGGGCACCAGGAACTGGGAGAAGTAAATGCAAGCGTGGCACAGAGTGTTCCTCCAGTAATGCAGAGGCCTGTTAGCTCTTCTTCTATTTCGGGTCCTTTGCCCCCCAACCAGATAACAGTTTTTGTGACTTCCAACCCCATTACATCTGCTGCTAATACATCGGCTCCATTGCCATCCCACTTGCAATCTGCATTAGTGTCCACTGTTGTCACTATGCCCAACGTAGGGAGCAAAGTGATGGTGTCAGAGGGACAGTCGGCGGCTCAGTCCAACGCCCGGCCACAGTTCATCACACCTGTGTTTATAAACTCATCCTCAATCATCCAAGTTATGAAGGGCTCTCAGTCCAGCACGATTCCAGCAGCCCCCATGACTTCTAACTCGAGCCTGATGCCTCAGTCGGTGGCAGTTGTTGGTCCTTTGCATATCCCACAGAATATCAAGTTTTCCTCTGGTCCCACTCCTCCCAGCACCTCATCCACCAGTCCTGTGTCCAGTATTCCCACCAGCAGATCACTCGTTCTGAATCCCTTGGCATCTCCTGTCCAACTGCCTTCTTCTGCTCCAACTCCTTCCAGTGTTCCTTCACAGCTTCCTGCTCAGCAAGCCAAGGACTTCAGCCCGGAGGAGACTTCCCAAGGTGCGGGGTCAGGTGAGCAGTGCCCTGTGCCAGCAGCCCAGTCTGGACCTGTTGTTTCCCCTCTGCTTACAAGCAGCCCGGGATCTGGGAATAGACGCAGTCCTGTTTCATCCAGCAAGGGGAAGGGAAAGGTAGACAAGATTGGCCAGCTCCTGCTGACTAAAGCGTGCAAGAAAGTCACTGGCTCCCTGGAGAAAGGGGAAGAGCAGTATGCTTTGGATGGAGAAACGGAAGGTCAGGGACTAGAAACCTTGGTCTCAAATAGTTTGGGAACAGAGCAAGCACCAGCAGAGCTCGATAACAAAAGCGGGACACCTCCAGCACCCAGTCTTACAAAACAGAGCACTTCTGGGCCCGGCAACTCGAGCCTCAGCCCCGCGGCGGCCGCTCCCTCCTGCGCGTCCCCGGGCGCGCCCCCGAGCACTCCCGCCCCCGGCGCGCTCCCGGCCGCGGCCCCTCCGGCCGGAGCCCCCCCAGCAGCCCCGGACCCCGCGGGCCCCAGCGCCAACGGCGGCAACCCCGGCGGGAGCCCGGAGCCGAGCGGGAGCGCCGGGGCCGAGGAGCTCTCAGCACCCCCGGAGCTGCTGCAGAGCGCAGGTGAGTGCGGGGGGGCGGAGCTGGGAGGGAGGGGGCTCCGGGCATTCCCAGGGGTTGCTGTCCTGGCGCTGCAGGCAAGGCTGACAGCTGCTTTAGTGTTTCTAACTGCTGAGTGATAACACAGGCTTGTATTGGCCAAGATTTGTGTTCCAGATGTTTTATTTCACTTTCCCTTTACTGCTGCACTGGGGTATTTGTCACGAACATATGATTCTGTAACTTCATGTAACCGTTGGAAGGAAGAAGGAAAAGTGGATGGATCAGTAATGACAAATACTTAGGGTCCCTTTTATACTGGTAGATACACTGGTATTCTGCTTTGGTCTTGCCACAGACGTTTGATTTTTAAATTATTTCAATTTATTGGCTTGATTATTATGTTTGGAATTAATCCTAATAATACTATTTGCCTCTCTGAGTAACTTTCATCCTCTAGGGAAATTGCTGCATAACCTCCAGAACAGAAGTAAAAAACGACCCACACCAAACACCCATTTGCCTAGCGGAAAACTTAAACGCTCCTTTCAGAGAAATTAATGAAGAGGTTAAATGCATTCAGTTTGAAGACATAAAATGCCTTTACATCTGAACTTTGCTCTTTTAATTTGAGCATCTGGCAGACTTTATATATGACATTGATGCTATTTCTTGGTGCCATTTTTAATTTATTGAATCTGGTGTGGATATAAACCTATCACTCTTGAAGTGAGCTGAGTGAGTGTTGTGCTTTTCAACATGAATTAGACACAGAAGATAAAATCATGGATGATAAAATCCACAAAAGTCAGGGGAACTGAAAACTTCAGTCTCAGTGTGACCTTCCCCATGGCTGTTGGATGTCGTAGCTGTATGCCACTGGAAAATGGAAGCTTCCTTTGAGCTTCTCAGAAGGAATTCTGGCTTTCTAGGAAGTGATAGTCTTTATTTAAGCAGGAATGTTAAACTTTTATTTCTTTCTGTTCTCTATAAGTTCACTATCACATAGAAGACTAGAAAGCATTAGCCCAACAAAAATTATACAAATAATTTTCCATCTGATTTTTTTATTTGGCAACCTAAGAAAGGTTAAGTCATCATCTTGTTGCCAAAGGCCTTCAAGGGCAACTCTGGAGCATATTGTGCACTCTAATTGAAGAGTGAGGACATTGATTTGTTAAAAATATATTATTTTCCCTCATAATCTCTGTTGAAATGAACATTAAAAGAAAAGAGACTAAACTATTGAAATTTTAGGATTTCCTTTAATGTCACAATCTGCTGAAAAAATTACCTTTTAAAATGTTGTTTATGATACTTCATTTCCTCACTCATTCTAGTTTGAGAAAACTTGCTTGGCATAGCTTTGCCAAAGTTTGTTTTAAAAAGGGGGAGGTGTGTGGGGCGGGAGGGAAGTGAAGGATAGATTAAAATACTGCATCTGCAAATGGCAAAGTGCAGTCAGCTAGGAGAGAGAGCGTTTTGTACCAGCCTGATCACACAACAGGAACTCCTTTACTTCCTTTGACAATAATGCTTTTTCCCTCCACTTTTATTCTAGCATCCTCTCAACATTTAACACAGAAAAAAAGTTCAGTTGCAACATCAGAAAGTACTGTTCAAAGAACAGGTAAATCTTCCTCTGGAAAAGCAGAATAGAGGTGAACTAAATCCTTTATGTCTGGAACTGAAAATGTATTTGTTTGAATGAATACTCAGTGATCACTAACACACTGGGTATTTTGGGGGTTGGGTAGGGGTTTTTATTGTTATTTATGCTTTTGTGATTGTTTTTCTTTGCTAGTTACATTGTGCTTTGGAAGTCTCCAAAGCCTTGTGCAAGGTTCAGGATGGGATCGAGTAAAAAAATTTTAAAAGCCCCCAGAGAAGGTTTTAGACATTCAGTGATCAATTGGAGGGACTGGATTTGTAACAATACATTGTGTTTGAATTTGGAAGTTCTATGCAGAGCTAATAGGAGGGGTGTTTCTTTCATTGTACCCTTCTGAATATAGAAATATGTTCATGCCATGCTGGGAGTGTGTTTTAAAATTGTAATCCTTTTTTTTATGTTCAACTTTTAATGCCCCTTCAGCATTGTTTCAGGATGGAGCCCTGGCTGATGAATTTATGATGTTGCCATCTATTATTATGGTGTTTCACCATCAGTTCTGGGATGTTTTAAAAAAGTAATTCCTAGGTTGAGTAGGGAGAACAGATAGATGTGGGCTTATGAGACGTGCCACTCTCCATCCATTTGCCATCTCTACTCTGATTAGAAATAGAGTTTTCAGGAAGTAAAAATTGTACAAAATTGTTTTCTTTGAATTTCCACTAGGAAAAGTGGTCATACACCCTCATTTTTTCACATCCAACTCATTGCCCTGTGCTGCTGTGATTGTGCAGGGGGTTCCTGCTGGGGGAAGCACTGTTGCTACCCATTTTTTGCTGTTGGATAATCTCCCAGTTTAAATTTTGTGTGGGAAGAAAGGTAACTCCTTTCATTGCTTAATGTATTCTTCTATTATTCCCAAGATGTCTGTTTTTCTCAGACGGTACTATATCTGTTTACATTGAAGAGTCTGATGTTCCAACACTGAAAATTCTTCCTAGGAGGACAGACATTACCTATTCTCTTACCTTTTTTTATGCCTCTCTTCATTGTTCACACTCTAGCAAACTTTGGGGGTTCAATTGCTGTCAAAAGCAAAGCCCCGGTTTGTGTCCCACTGGCCCCAAGTATGATGGGGGAATTGAGTGGGGCAGTGAGACAAAGCACAGGGAGTTCATCCATGACATTGCAATGGTAATCCCTAAATCTCTGGCAGTTCCTCATGAGAGGGCCTGTGTTTAGGTATAGGTCTTCCCTCTCAACAAAGGATACAGTGGATACGGGGAGAATTAAAAGACAGACACTTTATGTGCTGAAAAGGAGAGCTGTTTACTGAGGTGAAGACTCCAAAGGAAACCTGACCTGTATGTACAAAATGACTGTGAGAGATAGAGAAAACAGGTCAGACTTCTCTTTGCATCATCTCCCCTGAGATATTTTCCAATTCTGTACAAGTGCGATTTGGCTTCAGAAATTTGTCATTAGAAGATACTGCTCTGAGAAGCAGATGGGTCAAGGCAAATTTTTACATGCACAATAGAGCCAGATGGGTACTTTTAAGGTTTAAATTTAGTAAAACCTAGAAGGTTTAGTAGAAATAAGCTGTCTAAAATGGAAGTTTTTAAAAAGGGAGAAGAGTGTAGCCAGGGAGTTTCTCTACAGTTTTCTTCTGCAGGGCTTTGATTTTTCCCTATCTTAGCTGACTGCAGTGTCCTGAAGGCTGTAATCAGTCCAAGCACTTGGCCAATGTGGTATTTTGGCTTGCTTTGCTTTGAGAGAAGATCCTTGAGATCGAACATGTAATAGAAAACTATGAGCTCGTCATGTCTTGTCAGCAGATATGTACCTCTACAGCAGACTTTAAAATTATCTTTTTCTTTTGTAGAACTTGAGACAAATGCTGCAGTAGTTGCTGGTCAAAGGTAAGGAGATAGTTTGTAGATTCAGAGTAGATACAGCTTTCATGGGAGGAAGTCCCTTTCTCTTTGCTTAATTGCACAACCTCTGCTACTGCTTTTCATTTTCTTGGCCATATCTTTTTTTTCCTGCTAAGAAATCAGGCCAGCTGAATGTTCCAAACCGTTGCTGAAATGCAATGAATATAAGATATCCTTTTCCTAAGTCTGTGCTTTGTTTCCTCTCATCCTTTCAGGCCTGGATGTTTCATGTCCTTGAAGGGTCTTGATGGTTGCACAACAAATCAAAACTAACCCCCCCAAAGCCTGCAGCTTAGCTGATAAGTGAATTTTTGTTTTCTGAAAGGAAGTCTTTCAAAAGTTTGTTCTTCTGCCTTGAGGATTGCTTTCAACAGTCTTCCTCTATTTTCTTGTTAACACTATGCCAAAACTTGTTAAGAAAGTCAGGTAGAAACTTCATGTTGTCCTGGTTAAGACATTCAGTAATTAAAGGATATTATTTCAAATGGTTGTGTTTTGTCAGAAGAAAATACATTTTCCAAGATCTACTTGGAAGATTCTAAACCCCCCAGGCTGCCAATTAGTTGGCAGTGAGAGCCCCTGGGGAGGTTTTTGGCTAATGGTGCTGGCACAGCCAGACAGATTTTGGACACTATCCTCATGGGTGGAGTGACCCCCTAGGCCAGGGCAAGACGAGGAGCCCCTCGTTGGGGTGCTCAGGAGATGAGGCAGTGCCTTCCTTTGTGAGGGAAGGAATGCAGTACATTTCCTCAGATCAGGAATGGCTCTGAATGGAATATTTAACAGTATTTATCTTCATTTGGATTGGCATCTTTCAAAGACAAGCTGAAATTTCACAATGAGTTTTCTTCAGGGTAGAATTTTTCTGAAAAGCTGAAGGTGGGACATTGGCAGCTGAGCAGATTCTCCAAATGAACTGTCCTTGTGTGACCATCTCCAAACTCACCCAGCACATCAGATTACCACAAGGGCATTCTCAGGGTTTTTCTGATTGATGCTCTTCTGAGCAAGACTGGAAAAGAAGGAAAGTTTGCAGGCAAGCTGGGTCTAGTGATGGCTGATACAGCGGGCAGCTTTGGGCTTCTGGAATTGAACCATACAAGACAAACCTTGATAGACTCACAGATGATTTGGGTGGGACGGGACTTAAAACTTACCTTCATTCCACCCCCTGCCATGGGCAGGATCACCTTCCAGTATTCCAGGTTGCTCCAGGCCCAGTCCAGTCTGGCCTTGCACACATCCCGGGATGGGGCAGCCACAGCTGCTCTGGGCAACCTGTGCCAATTTCTCCCTAATATCTGATCTAAACCTATTCTCATTTAAAGTCATTGAAAACAAACCTGTGGGGGAACTTTGCAACCCATAAACCACTAGAAATATTTTCACTTGGAGTAACTTGATTTCCTCCTATAAAAGGAGGGAAGCGATGTGATGGTTCCTATGAGGTAATCCCAGCCCTGGATTTAGTCACTAGAATCTGTAAAAATTACCTGTACTAACTGAACTTTGAGTGCTGATGCCTATTTGCTTCCCTCTGGGGGTCCTCTGAAGTAGGTGACTGCTGGTTAAGCTGCCCCAGTTCCATAGCTGAAGACCATTTTGAGACCTGTTTGGGGGATCCAGTTTGTAGATGGCCCCTATAGTACTCCCTTATGTGGAAATAGGTTTCAGTACTTATTTTGTATCTGAGATAATCTAAATCCATAGTCTCCTATGTTGTATGTATCCTTCTTTAAGAATGTTTGTCTCTCTGAGACAAACCACTAAATCACTGAGAAACTGGTTTATTTCAGATTTCTATTACTTAACCCCGAAGTTTGTGTGATTGAGTCTTTCCCTTCAAAGCAGGACTTATCTGAAGGGTGACACTGCAGTGAGACACACACAGGTCACCCTGTGCTGTGTCTTCACTTCTTCACTCCAGTCTCTGATTCAGGCACCCTTTCCTGAAATCCTGCAAGTTGTCACCCAAAGGGCCTGAAATGAGCTTGCTTCTTTTCCATTATCAGCAGAATAATTTATTTAGTTAATTACTTACCTTTGAATTTACACAAGAGAGGTTTGGTTTAAACTTCTGAAACTCCTTAGTCACCAGAAATTGTCTGGCAATAATGCATTAAGGAGAAAACACACAAAGCTCAGGATGAGTTTACAGGGCTAAGGGAGATAAAATAAAAGTAGAATTTAATTACAATATGTAGCACTCCTTTATTGTCTCAGTAGCAAGAAACAGATTTCCACAGTACCTAAAATTATTATTTTATATCAGAAAAAGCATTCTGTTACACACACACAAAAAAAGGGATTTTGACTTCAAGCTTTCAAACTTGAAGTTTTAAAAAACCTTTTTTTTTTTTTAGTATGTGAAGAAATTGCTTGGATCAATGGAGGAAGTCTTTTTTAGCAAATCCAAAAGTTGGCATACTCCCTGAAGAGTTCCTAATTCCTCCTGATGTTCATCTGCAATTTCAACTCTGTACCCCCATACTGCAGCAGTCTCTAATGTAACCTGTTTGCTTTTCCTAGACTTCAGTAATGGTGGCACCTGTGGAAAACAGAGCAGACAATTTATAATGCATCTAATTTCTTGGTCTTCTAATGTTGAAAATATTCTTTTTGAGGACTTCTCAGTTCTGTATCCTCTGATAATTTTTGATAGAAATGGACTATACTCTGGCTTACTCAGGTCATTCTTCATCTGATAGAACTTCTGGTATCTCTAGCGTTTCATGTCTTCAGTGCTAATAGTCCGGAACTGGTACGTGTGTCGGGCCATCCTCCAGCTTGTCTGACTTGCATAGAAAAAACATAATTCTTCTCACACTTCATCAGAAATGTTTTGTCCCACTTTATTAGTAATGAGACAAAAGAGAATTGTGAAAAGTCTAAAACTCCAAGTAGAAGAAATTCAAGAACAGAGGATTCTGCCGCTTCACAGGAAACTGTAGAGAACGGGCAGCGCAAGAGATCCTCGCGACCCGCGTCCGCGTCCGGCACAGCTAAAGGTAACATGCACAGCCACCCTTCCTGGGGAGAGGGCAGCTCCTAACCGGCTTCCCCAGGTGTTTGCCCTGGCAGTAGCTGCCTTGTAATGCTGGTTTGCAGCTCGTACACCTTGGGTGCTTTATCTCTAGTTTCAAGGATTTAGACACAGGTTGGTGTTGAAGCGTTTCCCGACGTCTGCACTGGCAGTATATCCTGTATGAATTCCTCTTTGGTACATCTGTGGAACTTGTTTTCTGCAGCACTCACCATCATAGTGTTCAGCACCTTGCCTAGTTGAATTCTCTGGGCAGAAATGTGTTGCTGTTGGAAGGACCGTACTCAGATCAAAAAGTGACATTTTCCTATTCCTGAAGCCTGAAAGACACAAGACTTAAGTTTTCCCAAGTGCATGGTCAGTTCTTGCCAAGTGAAATGCCATGGTTCAGGCACGCTCCAGAGGCTGTTGGGGTGGCAGCCAGGAGCATCAGGGAGTGCTGTGTGCTAGCACAGAGCCTCAGCTCTGCTTCACAACTACATCTGAATTCCTGAAGTTATTAACCCATGGCATTAGCAGGTGCTGACGTACTTTACTCCCACCCAGGTTACAGTCTTTAACAATTATGCAGCATTTGTGTGATATGCACGGCCCAGTGCCAGGCTGAAGCTAATTCTGTCAGCTTCTTGTGTTTAAGGGTCAGAAAAATGCTGATGGACCAAAGTTATGCAAGAGAGTAGAGAGAGACCGTCAAGAGGCAACATTCAACCACTATTTTAAAGATAATATACAGAACAAAGAGGTATTAATATAAAATCATTATAAAAGGAAGTCAAGTTGAATTCAGCCACCATTTCCATTCCGGAGGTACTAAAGTGTGATGGTAAGAATATTGTGTTTTCAGAGTTACAGAGAAGCATTCCAGCTTTACGTCATGTGCAATGACTCCCAAAGATTACAGGGGACCTATATGTTCTGCACTTTTGTGACTGCTGAATTTAATTACATTTAGTTCTTGTGGCAGGACTGTGCAGAAGAATCTGAGTCTGTATTGTAAAAATAAATTCTCTTTCATGATTGTGAAAAAAAGTTTTAAAAATGTGAAGCCAGTGTAAAAATCCCTGCCTGCGTTTGAGAGAACCTGGAGTGTGTGACCTGCCCCACACCAGACTGGGTAAACCTAAAGATGACAACCAGTGACACATCAGATTCTGAAAATGTGGGAACGTACATCAAATTTAAATAATGCCAAAACTCTCACAGGGGTTTGTGCTGACTGTGTAATTTGGTTACTTCTGTACATAAACCCCTTGTTTTTAAATCGTGCATCTGAAGCTGCCGCAGTGTCCAAGGGCTTTGCTGGACACTTGGGTGCAGTTTGCAGGGGACACCTGGCTTTGCTGCATTACCTGCAAGCACACAGCTGTGGAGAATGAGCCAAATCAGGGGCTCTGTGGCAGAGGACAGGCTGTACATTAGTGAGGTGGTCATAGGAGTGTCACCTGGTTTCCCACCTATATCTGCTCTGTTACACATTTTTGTTAGTGAATCAGAGGTTAATTATTATGGTTTGGTTGCTCCTGTGCTCATTATGTTATCTGTGTCCTGAGAAACCCTTAATCCATGGAAAAAGGAATATGGGGCTGGGAGGAGTCATCTCTTGAGATAGAGGCTGTTTAAAGTCATTATTATGGGAAAAAAAAATCAGCAGGGAGAGAGAAGCAGACTTTGACCAGCTGGAGTAGGAACTTGGTTGCTAAGCCTTAGGAAGAAGGAGGCAAAAGGGTCACTGTGGGAGAAGAGAAGAGCACACGGGGGAGCAGCCCTGTCCATGTGTGTCTGGCACACTCTGGGGTGCAGGGTTTGGGGAGGTGCTGGTGATGCTTCCAAGGGACCGAGACAGAGGCTGAGCACTGCTGGCCCCACTCCTCCTCCCAAACACTGAGCCTTGAGCAGCAACAAGGGCAGCAACAGCTGGTGCTGAAGCTACTTCAAAGTTACTCCGGCCTGGAGGGCTCCAGGCTGGTGTCGTACCTGTGGAGATGTTTCACTTCTGAAAATCGGTACTGTACTGGTGTTTTCCCTTTTTGGAGTACTTTTCCAGCAAGGGCTGCTTTTAGCATTTACTGTAGCTTTGAGTTTCTTAAATTTTGAAATGCTGATTGTTTTTTCTATTTCCACATGTAACAGCTGTGGGGCTGTACTGCTGCTGTTCTATTTTAGATGGGCTTGGAGATTTTTTTCCCTTTTGACTCTTAAAATACACACAGCTGCAGTAGTTTTTGGAAGACATTATGAAGAGCCAAAGAGACATTGCCAGCATTTAAAATCACATTTTTAAAAAGATCTAGAGATGCAAATGCCCTTGGTCCTTACTCCTTTTTTTGTTTTGAAATGGAAACTTAGTGCCTTGGTAAGTGCACTGGACATGTCATCTGCTGGCGCCATGGCCCTGCAGGTGTTAACATTTGTGTCTTTTTGCATCAGCTGTGTTCCTGTGATTCAGTGTACACTACAGGGACTTGTTTTCTAGTGACTTTCTAAGAGCTCTGACAACTGGGTTGTTAACTGGCACAGCAGGCTCCAAAACCACTCCCCAGGGGTTGTGTAGCACCATCTCTGTGGTGCCTGGAGCTGTGCTTCCTCCTGGGATACGGCTCCCCTGTGGCACATAGGGGACAGTTCAAAATATTTGGCTCTTCTTCCAAAGGCTGTTGTATTAGGTTTGCTTAAGTGTCCAGCTCACGCCGCAGGTGTCCGGAGAGCGGCTCGGGGCCCTGGTGTGTGTCAGGCTGACGGCCCTGGGGTGTCACAGCTGCTCAGGAGTCAGTCCCAGTGCTGGGGAAATCCTGCTCTCCAGAGGTTTCCACTCTGGTGTGAGTTTGGAAAAATGACAGGGCAATCTGTACCCCTCTGGGGAATGGCTTACCGACTGCATATCCATGCTTTTTTTCTTCTCTTGATTTCAGAAACGAGTGCCAGTGCAATGCAGTCAAAAAGAAGAAAGTCCAAGTAAATTACTGCATGGAAACATGAGACTTGTAAATGAGTGTGAATTTATCAATAGCAATTTTGAGCTGTGATTTTTCTTTTTTAAATAAAATTCTGTACAGTAAGTCATTTTAATATTATACTGTTCCAAATAAATGATTTTTTTTTCTAAAAAACAGATAAATAGATATAAAAACTGGGTTCTTCTAAAATCCCCTGGATTTGCGAAGTGAAGTCAGGGTTAGCGCATTAGGGTAATGTGTTTGTATGAAATGGAAGGGGAGGGGAAGACAATTGTAAATTTATTTGCTTCCACTTTTCATAAACAATTTAGAATACAGGGTTGTCATTTTTAGGTATTAAAATAATGTAATGTGCTGTTGTTTAAGTACTGTATGTGAATAGCAGTCAGAGGGTTTATAAACAAACCCCATGTTGTTTGGAAATGTAAATAATTTTATTATATAGTAGATCTGATGTATTTGTTGTAGAAATGGACCAGTGAAACAAAAAATAAATTTTAGGGTTTGTATAATGTGGAATCCCTCATGCTCTAAATAAATGTTATTGTCCTATAAATTGGGTTGAATTATTATTAGCAACAACAGCAGCATCATTCCAAACAGGAGGATTGGAGGGATTATTTAGAGCTCTGGGCCTGCAAGCTCCTTATATGTAGCTTCAGCAAGGAATTTGTTTAACCACAAACAAATTAACTGATGCAGCTGTTCCTGCAAAGCAAGGGAAGGGTGCCGTGCTGCCCCTGGGGCTGTGCAGGGAGCAGAGGAGTCCCAGCAGCCTGGCTCCCCACAGAGGGTTGTTCAGCGGGGAACAGGCAGGGAAAAGGCCAAATCCCATGGGGTAATGGCTTCTGCCAGGCAGCAGCCTGGCGTCCCTTGATGTGGAGAGCTCTGCTGCCATCGGCCGTGGCGGTTGGGATGTGCTGCCGTGGAAAGTAGGTCAGGCTCGCTGTTCCCGGGAGCTGCTGGGGAGAGCCCGGAGCCTGAGCTCTGTGCACACGCACTGCCACCTCTTCTCTTTCTTGCTGAATTTTAAAAATATGTATCTCAAAATGCTGATTAAATATTGATTGTTACTAAATAGAAGTTGTCAGCTTTTATAATCACAGAAATTAGTTATTTTGTGCACAAGGATACTGAGCAAGGCCAATGTCACAGAATCATTGGGGTCGGAAAAGTCCTTTAGAACTATCAAGTCCATCTGTTCCCCTAACACTGCCAAGGCCACTACTAACCCATGTCCCCAAGTGCAGCATCTTTTTTTAAATCCCTCTAAGGATGGGGACTGCACCATTGTCCTGGGCAGCTGTGCCAGGACTTGACAACCCCTTCCATGAAGAAATTTTTCCCAGTATCCAACCTGAACCTCCCCTGGTGCAACTTGAGGCCATTTCCTGTCATCTTGTCCCTTGTTCCCTGGGAGCAGAGCCCAACCCCACCCAGCTCTCCCCTCCTGTCAGGGAGTTGTGGAGAGTGAATGTTCCCCTCTGAGTCTCCTTTTCTCCAGGCTGAGCCCTCCCAGCTCTCAGCTGCTCCTTGTGCTCCAGTCCCTTCCTCAGCCCAATTCCCTTCTCTGGATGTGCTCCAGCCCTTCAATGTCTTTCTTGCCATGAGGGGCCCAAAACTGTCCCCAGGACTGGAGGTGCCTCACCAGTGCCCAGCACAGGAGACAGCCTCTGCCCTGGTCCTGCTGCCACACCATGGCTGATACAGGCCAGGTGCCCTTGGCCTCTTGCCCACCTGGGCACACCTGGCTCTTGTTTAGCTGCTGTCACCAACACTCGCGAGGCCTTTCCCACTGGGCAGCTTTCCAGGCACTCTTCAGTGTCTCCATCTTCCCTGACAGAGTGTGGCTGCTCCGTGTCCCTGCACAGGCACAGCTGATGTGGGTATGGGAGCCCCGCTCTCTGCTGGGACTCACCCTGCTACATGCTTGGCCTTGCTGCTCCTGCTGCTGCTCAGGTTGGGTGGGAAGCTTTGGAGAATGAGGACAAAGTCCATGAAACTGGAAAGGCTTTACAGAAAAGGTCCACATACCAATGAACCAGGGGAAGAGAGGGGATGTGCTTCAGTTTGTGGGAAATACCACACTGTGGGGAGCAGACAAGCTTGAGGTCAGGGTCACCATTTGCAGGGACCTTGGGAAAGAACTGCAAGATCCTACCACTGGGAAGGAGCCTTGGAAGGAGCAAAGGGCCCCATGACAGGTCCTCTGAGCAGTGCTGGATGTTGGAGCAGCTCACAGTCAGAGC
The DNA here is from genome assembly GCA_018697195.1 of Certhia americana. Lineage (NCBI taxonomy): Eukaryota > Metazoa > Chordata > Aves > Passeriformes > Certhiidae > Certhia > Certhia americana. The sequence goes on from CM031874.1 coordinate 13,753,325, forward strand.
CCTGAGCCAGCCTGTGGGCATGGAGGGCAGCCCATGGGGCAGGGGAATGATTGCTCCCCTTGGCATTTGGGAATCTGGAATGTTATCACCTGGTTTCCACCTCCCATCCAACCACAAGATGTTGATAATGTAGAAGAGATACAAGAGAGGGCCACCAGGATGGCCAGGGGCTGGAACACCTGGGAAAAGGAGATATTGAGGGAGATGGGCTTCATTGCCCTTTTGTGCTCTGGAGAAGATGGAGCCAGGATTTTATAGAAATGCAAGCTGGGAGAAAGTTACAGACATCACCAGGATAAATGGAAAGAGATGAGGTTCTGGCTGAGCAGAAGAAACTATTCCCCCTGGGATGCAGAGGCAGGATCCTTCTCTTTGGAGAATTTCAAGCATTGGCTGAACAAAGCCCTGTAATGTGGTCTGAACTCAGTATTTATCCTGCTGTGAACAGGATGTTGGACTGGACCTCCTCAGCTCCATCCCTCCCAAATAACCTTAGGCTTTGTCTCCAGCTACCAAATTTGGTTCTCCCATAAGAAGGTTTATCAAAGCTTTGAAAGCTCACTCCCAGCTATTTTTTCACTCCCAATATCTAATCTAACATTTCTTTGAAGTGCTTTTCCCAGCAGCCGGGTGGGAAAAGCACTTGGTTATGGGTGTCTCCTCAGCTTGGCTCTGCTGGAGGAGCTGGCACAGTCACTGGGCTGGGCAAGCCCCATCCTACCCCTGCCCAAAGCTGCTCATGTCCACGTCTCCTCTCATCTTGTGTATCTCCAAGGATGAAGACTCCTCAATCTCTCAACCTGCTCCCGTGGCCAACCACCCTTGCAATGAAAAAGCATTTTCTTAACATTTAAGTGATTTTTTTTTTCTTTTTTACTTCAATTTGTGCCTCTCACCCTGCCCCTGCACTGCAAATATTCCAGTTCTGTTTTCTGCACTCCCCCATCAGTAATCCGCACACAGGGCAGGATCTCCCTGAACCTCCTCCAGGCTGGGCAGTCCCAGCTCTCAGCCTCCCCTCATCTCCAAGCCCTTAATCACCTTGGAGGTATCTCTGCCTCCCGTGGGTGTGCTAAGAACATCTCACACTGTGCTTGGAAAAACAGCTGATGCTGCAGAGATTGGCTGATCTGGGATTTTCTCAGGGCAATCGACATCTGCTTTAGCTCTGTTGTTATCTGCTGACTGGTAAGGTGTGGTAATGGGGAGGGGAAAAATATCCCCTCCAATCCCTCAGCCTGTGCCATCCCCACTCCGGTGTGTCCTTGTCTTCAAAGGTTTTTCTATTACTTGTCTCTCACACCATTGACTTTTAAAAGCATTTTTTAAAAAACAAAGCATTTTGCAGACAGATTCACTCACAGGTTTTAGAGGAATACACACAAAACAGACTTTAAATATATATATTTTTTATTTCTTGTGATTTTTCTTTATATTAGATTTTTTTTTCAGTCAAGAGACAGCATTACAACCTAACAACCAAAACCAGGTTACACACACATAGGCACATTACACAATGTGTCCCAGGCAGTCGACACACAGCAAATGTTTACACAATGTCCTACGAGGAGGAGACACCCCTTCCCTATGAACCCTGCTTACACCAACTGAACACATAACACACAAAAAGGACGGATTTTGTTAGCTTTGAGTTCCAGACGAGGTCTCAGTCCTACAGCATAAGTGATGTAGAAAATGTGGGGCTGGTTTTTCCCTCTTCTCCAAGATCCCCAGTGGCGGCTGCGACACGTGTAAGGCGTCTGGCAGAGCCCAGGGCGGGAGCTGCTCTGCCCGTGCTGCCCCGGGCACAGGGCGGGAGGGCACGGGAACATTCTCCAGGGCATTTTAGGGAAGGCTTAAGGCAACCTTTTCCAGCCATGGAACAAACACCTGTCCTGGTCCTCATCCGTCCTGCTGCTCCTGCTCCTGCTCTTGCTCACTCTCCAAACGTGGCCTGCCAAGCAACTGGGGTTTAGAGCTTTTCAAAGCTGCCTAAGATTTAGTATATCCAAAATGCTAAATACTTTTTAGAAAAAAAACCCCAACAACAACAAATAAAATAAAATAAAATAAAATAAAATAAAATAAAATAAAATAAAATAAAATAAAATAAAA
>CM031874.1:13755449-13830054 GCA_018697195.1 Certhia americana
AATAAAATAAAATAAAATAAAATAAAATAAAATAAAATAAAATAAAACTTAAAAAAATCTTTGGGGGGCATTCATTCTGTTGGGCTTCTCTGAAAAACCCCACAGTGACTTTGAAAACAACACAGAATCACAGAAATATCGAAAACTGACTCCTTGGTCACCTCTTGCATAGGACCTGTAACTGCAACAGTGATTTATTCAAGTTCTGTAATTGTATCAAAAAAAAAGATGCCAAACCATGAAAAAGGGTGAAGGCACATGTACAGTCAGTCCTGCATGGGGGAAGGTAATGTGTAGGCATGAGTTTCATAAGCAGATACCATGGGTGAATACATATAGATAGAATATTGCAGTGCTCAGTGGCTCTGTACAAGTACAGTTCTGACACAGGAGGATATTTCACTGGTTTACTGCTACAAATTGTGCTGCTCCCTCATTCCCAGACTTCCTGAAGCATAAAGTTGAGGATTAGAATTCAGTGACTTGGGCACAGCTGCTCATGGCTCCCCAGCAAGGGTACGTGAGGCGAATGCAAAAGAGCAGAGGAGCTTTGGGCTTCCCTGTACAAACCATTTTTAAGCTACACTTAGAATTTACTGCACTGTTTTCCCCTCCATTTGCAGAGAATAAAATCTTCCCCCCACCCCCCCACCCCCCCACCCCCACTCCGCAATGTAATGAAATAGAGTCAGAGTGGAAGGCAGAAGGATTTTCAGGTTAAGCTACAACAGAGTCAAAGCTTTGCAGCTCTTTTTGTGCTCTGGAGTATAGGGCAGCATCCCTGTATAAAACACGGGGTTGGAAAAGCAATCCCCCTGACTGCCTGGGAGGTGTCAGCTCAGAATGAGTAACAGGGGACACACCTGGGTGTCACCACTCTGCACAGAACTGAAAAGACAATCACACATAAGAGTCAACTTTGCCATGAAATGGAGCTGCTCATCCCCACCATCCTCATTCCTCTAAGGAGAGGGTTATGGGTTTAGTTAATAACTAACGTTTTCAAGAAGCAAAAAGAAAGGCTGATGGAGATGCATCGATGGATGATGGAACAGGGACACCTCCTGTCCCACTGTGTCCAGCTGTCCAGAGCCCATGGTTGGGGAGTGCTCTGGGACCCTGGACACGAGCGAAGGTGGCATCTTCAATAGGTCTGAGGACACCTCTCAGCAAAGAAAGGATCCTTCAGGGAGGCAGAGCCTTTCCCACTGCTGCATTCAGCTCCTACAGCCACATTAAGGTAACTTGTGGCAGCCACTCCAGTGATGGGAATGGGACAAGGACGGAGCGCATGAGGACAACGGAAGATTACTGACTTTGTACAAGCAGATCTGAGAGATGGAAAGCTCCACCTTGAAGAAGACAAGCCCTGAGGGGATCAGCCCCCTTTTAAGGCTTACAGCGGTCTCCCAGGAGGGAAGGGCTGCCAGGGCCATGGGTGTCCCATCTCAGGCTCTGGTCCTTGCCAGAAGCTGCGTTGAGGAGGTCACCACAGTCCAGTGGTGGAGAATGGCTTGGGGGGTAAGCTCTGAGAAGCTGGGGGGATGCTGGGGTCCTGGTGCTTCCCTCCTGCCACCAGCAGCTATTGCTGAGTGCATGCAGCAAAGGAGGAGCAGCAAACAGGAGGCTGGGAGTGGTGGCAGCTGACAATCCCTGGTGGCTTGAGTCCCTGTGGCACCAGCTGGACATGAATGGCCTCTTGTTTAACCCAGAGACTCAGGGAAGACTTGAGGACTGCCACCAGCCATTCCCAGGGCAGTGGGGCTCAGTGCTGCCTTCTGAGATATGCTGAGAACCATTTTGCTTGATTTGAGGTGACTTATGTCTTCTTACTGTTTCCTAATTATTAGATGTTTGACCTCTAGGGACTCAATTGGTTTTCAATAAATTCACCTAAAGTTTAATTTCCACTTTATGCAGGGCAATGGAATTGATACCAATCCAGAAGGGCAACTGCAAAGCTGTGAGACTCAAGCCTACAACCTCACTGGAGCATTTTTTCATCTTTTTTTTTTTTTTCTTACTGGTGTGGTAAGACATCTAAGTGGGTATTTTGCTTCCCAGTAGGGCTGAATAGAAGAGGAAAAAGTACCAGTATGATGTAAATATAAAATTATTGACCAGAAACACGCTTAAAGAGAGAAGATTCCCACAGTAGTGACCTTTGGGATGAGCCATGCATTTATGTTATCCACAATGAAAAGGAAACGTGGACTCCCATGGAAAGAATCATCTTCCTTCAAGACGAAGCTTTTGCAGCAGAGTTTCTTAGAAAGAGCATTTGTGAGTGCAAGCTTCAGAGCAACAGGTGAGGAGGACTTTTGCCCCTACTCCCTTGGCATCCCTCCAGTCTTACTGTGCCAAACAAGAGCCAGAATTCGGTGCAAGAACTTTTTTGTGGCTGGTCAGGGGTCCTGAGTGTGTTGTGGCCATAGCCTGGCCTTGCCCAGTGCATCAAGCCCAGCCTTGGTGGTCTGGAGGCACTGGGGGGCCCTGGTGCATCCCAAGAGGTGGCACTTCTCCAGCAGGGCTGTCCCTCCTGGTCCTGTCACACTTTGGGGGTTCATCCCTTGTGCTGGTATGGGGCAGCCAGAGCAGGACCAGGCAATCAGATGCAAATCTTTCTTGGAGAAGATCCCTGCATCACAGGGGCTTCAATGGTAGGAAGATTCTTCTCTCCATAAGGGGTCTCACAAGCTCCAGCCATCGCTGAAAGCACTGCCCCAGCCTGTCCCAGTGCCCTGCTGCCCCCAAGCCTGTGAGTCCAGTTTGGGGCTGGGAAGCTGAGCTGGGGCTGGAGCCAGCTCAGATGTCTGAGCCCAGCACTGACACACTGCCCAGCAAAGCTGGCATTTGTTGAATAGAGATTTATCTAGGTCTCTCCACTGGAATTATCCCCTTTTTTATGCTTTCATTGCAAGAAATACAAACATTTCTTTCAGTTGTCTGCATCTTTCTGTTTTCTGTGATCATTTCAATGGTTTCCCCCACCCTGGTTGTCTCCTGGTCCCAGTGATGTGTTGGGTCAAGCCATAACACACAGCTCTGCTGCACTTCTCAAACCCTAGGAGGTTCAGCGCTGAAAATATGTACCTGGTTGTTCACAAGCCAGTCTAAAAAGGGAACAGCCACACTCAGCTGTAAAGGTGAATTTTCAGGGCATGAACAAATGAAAAGGGGCTGCAGCCCAGGAATGATACCACCACAAATGGCCACAATTTCTTTTCCACACAGGAGTGTCTCAGTACCCGGCAGCTCCTGTCACCACCATGTGCTGCCACAGGCCACATCCCTGCAGCATCCCAGAACCAAACCCCACATTCTAACAGAGAAGCCTGGGAAAAAAGACATTTTTAAAGACCCCAGCAGATTGGTTTGTCCCTGAGTCCATGCTGTAGTTTCCCCCTACACAAGTACAGACAAGTAAGCAAAATTCACCCCACCTGTCCCAGCAGGACCAGCCCAAGAGCTCCGTGAAAACCAGAACCTTCCCATTGGAAGCACCACACAGCTCATCACAAATACCAGGTGCAAAAAAACAAGCCCAACAAACTCTTAAAAAATTCAACCCTTAAACAAGTTACTGAACACCCACACCATGTCATGAAATATCTACACATGCAAATGGGTGCACACACAGGAAGTTCTCAGTTTTTAAGCACCTTTCATTAATTTTAAGATTCAAAGAGACAAAAAGCCTCAGTGAAAAGGGGTTTTCTTGCTCTGGCAGCACTGGGCAGGAGGCCTGGGATCAGGCCAGGCCTCGTGCTTGCTGCTGGGCAGGAGCAGAACACTGCAGGTCTTCTGCAAAGTACAGGTTGACCAGAGCACAGGGAGGGTGGGTCACACTGGGGGTGACAGTCGCCTTGCAAGGGTTGGCAGGTGAATATTAGGTGTTAATACAAGGCAAGAGTGCAAACAACAGAGGGAACCTGCAGGAGCTCATTTGCTGTGGTTTGTGGATACCCCTGACCCGCCAGAAGCTCAGGGTCTGGATTAATCTCTTCATGAAAACATTATTATTAATTTATTAATCCTTTATGAACATACTGTGGATATAAAGTGTGATAATAGTTCTGCTTCATCTCCTGTGCTGGTTGGGCACAGAGTGATGAAAGACATCTCAGACTATCACAGAAAGAGTTTGAATTTGCTTCTGAAAAGCAGGATGGAAGAAGATCATCTGTTTGAAATGGGCACTGGGGGCTGGGTGCTAGTAGCAGTGCCAGGCTGAGAAGTCCCCCAGGAACACGGAACAAGGGCTTCTGGCTCACAGCAGATGAGAAGGGTGCATGGGAGGATTTCCATAAGGGATTTCTCCTAGGGTACCATTTCCAGAAGTTGGGCAGGCACAGGAGAGCCTGGCAGGTGAGACATGGCAGGATCTGCCTCAGGGCCACTGCTCCCCCCACAGCTCCTGGTCCTCTGGGAGCTGCTGAGGGGGCAATGGGGTCACAGACAGCCTCTGATTTCTGGAGTGCTCCAGAGGGACTGGCAGCAACTCGCATGTGTAGGGGAAGAATATGTAGCAGAGACCAAGCTGGGGGTTGGACAGTGCTTGGCTTCTCCACTCCTTGATGTGTGCTGGGGCTGGAGAGAAAATGCTTCCTCCAATGCTGCTGCCCAGTGGCCACAGAGTGGCTCATCAAGAGGCACGGGAAGAGTGGGATGGGAAGGCAGCACCTCATCAGACACCCAGGAGCTCAGGATCAGCCCCTGCCTGCTGCCACAGCACCCATGCCAGTGTCCCTGCACATGCCCCACTCCCGGTCAATCCCAGGCATCACTGCAGGGGGAAAAAAAAGGCATTGAGTGTGAAGTCCAGGAAGTCAAAGGATGTAAACACTCCCCTCCCCTGGAATCAGGAGATGTCAGTCTCTTCACCAAGAAGACACCAGGGACGGAACAGGGTGATCTCAGTGCGGTCTCAGGCTTGCAGGCTTGGAGAGGGACAGAGGTTGGGGTGAGGCCCAAGGAGGGCAGGGCAACGCCGAGGGCATGGAGTTCCCCAGCTCTGTGCTTTTGGGAATGCCGAGGCAGTGGAGTGAAGGGGAAATGCTGCAGAGGAGAAGTAGCAGCTGGCTACTGCGGTCCAGGCTCCCTGGCCAGGAGCTGGGGGCTGTTGTTACTAAGAAGGTTCATTTTGGCTTTAATCTCATTAAAAGAATTAATAACTATCAGCTGTCTCAGTTTGGGCTCACAACAATTCCTTCAGCTGAGGTCCCTGGCTGATATTAAGGGATGCAACATGGTGAGTGGAAGAACCTCCAGTGAAATCAGAATTTTCTGGAGTGTTGTAGGGGTATTTCTTGTCTCAGAGGGTGGGAATCCAGGCTGTGAGCTGGTCATGAGCAGGACACTTTCCCAGGGCACAGGGTCCAAAACCAGTTCCTAAAAGGAGTGAACTGGGGACAGATTAGCAAATTTCTGTTGGATTTGGAGCTGCCTCAGCTGGTGCTGGACCCAGGGTAAAGCCTGGACCATGTTCTTCCAGAGGCAGAAGGAGTCCATCACAGAGAGAGGAGGGATTTGCATTAAAAATTAGCATCATCTAGCAGTGGAATTTGGCCCTTCATGGGAAAGGATGCCATTTTTAGTGGGGAAAGAAGATGCTTCTGTTACAGCAATTCTCTCACTCAGGCCTGCCCCATCCTGACCCATTGCAGTGGCTCCCAGATCCATCTTTTTCCTTACTTCAGCCTCTTTCCTCTGGCCTCCTCTTCAGCATCTCTTCACCATCACCACGGACGTGCTTTGGCCACCTTAGGGAAGCTGCGCAGGTCCCTGCCTCTTCTCCCCTCCTGGGGACTGACACCAGGCAGACAATGCTCCTCAGCTTAACAGCGCCTCTTCTGGGTGTAAAGGTACAGAGAGAAATATATACACACACATATACAGGTGTATCCATAAGGATACAGGTGTGGCTGGGGCAGGTGACTGGCTCCAGGAGGAAGTGGCACACTCAGATGGGACCACCAGCCATGGTGATGCCACCCCAGGCTGGCCACCCCTCCTGGCACAGTAGCCAAGGGCTCCGGCGTGGCGCTGGGACAGTGCTTTGATTCCTGAGATTCCTTTTAAGGTTGATTTTAAAAAAACCACCGTGAGGCATCAGGAGCCACCCGGCTGACCCAGCCACGGAGATTCCACCAGCGCTTTCACCCACAAGCCCCTTTGGGACTGGCAGTGGGGGGTTATCTTATCATGGTAAAATGTAACTAAGAAATCAAGGAGAGAGAGGAATATTTGCTGGTTTTGCAGGGCGGAAGCATTATGTAGTGTCATTTGATGAGATTTTCCTAAAAATCCCAAATCTTGCGGCTTCATTGCTGTTGTCACTCCCGCTCGGTGTCTCTGTGACATCCCAGCCAGGCTGTTCATGGAGTCATGATGTAAGGAAAGGCACTGATGTCACAGGCTTATCAGGACAAACAGGTTTCAGCGGGAACAGGAGGATTTCAGGAACAGGTGAATTTCAGGAACAGGTGATTGCCCTGGAAATATTGATTTCCCACGTGAAGGCTGTCGAGGCTGTTGCGGAGGGGTGGCACGGTCCTCCACGCCGGCGGCTCCAGGGGTAGCGGCCTAGACGGCATCGAGGGTGAGGGGTGCGGTGAGGGCTACAGGAGGAAGATGAGGAGTGCGGGCGACAGGTGTGGCGTGAAGCCGCTGCCGTGTCACCGGTGTTCGTGGGGGCCGCACTCCCGGGGCCGGGGCCAGCCGCGGGGAGCCCCTGCGCGGCGGAGCGAGGTCAGTAGTTGCAGTGGCGCTGGCAGGGCTGGTGGACGAAGGCCCCTGGGAGCTGCTTGGCGCGGCGGGGCGGGCGCTGCCGGGCCCGGTTCTGCCGCTGCAGCGCCTTCTGGCCCAGGCGGTGCCGCTCCGCCAGCTGCTTGGCCCGCTGCGCCCGCTGCGCCTGGCCCAGCTTGTCCAGCGCCGCCGCCTTCACCGCCAGCGCACGGCCGTGGTGCGCCACGGGCACCTCCGGCCGCGGCTCCGGCACATCCCTGCGGAGACAGCAGCGGGCTCAGCGCAACAGCACCGCAAGGGCACAGATCACCACCCCTCAGCACGGCTCTCCCGCCCCAACAGCCTGCCCAAGGGAAGGATGCTCCAGCAGGCTCTGGGACACCCGAAAAGATCCGGACACCACCAGGAACTCCACTGTGTCTAAGTCCCTTGAGCCTGGTTTGTCTCCATCCCACTGTGACCCCTTTGGAGCCTTGGCTAGTCTCAGGTTCCCTTCGCCACCCCCTCCAGCACTGAGGTGAACCTGAACCTCTGGATATCAAGCTCTGGCCTTTAGGGGGACTTTGGAAAGAGAAGTCCTGAAGGAATGGTGGACACCTAGATAGGAACGGTGTCCACTAGCCAGGACCATTGTCATCTAACCAGGAATGGTGTTGTCTAGCCAAGAATAGAAACTAGGAATGCTGTCCCCTAACCAGGAACAGTGTCTCCTGGCCCGGAGCAAAGCTGACCCCAAATTCTCCTCCCCTGCCCCAATGAGGGACTCCAGGGCTGGGACTGGGGGGACAGCAGGGACCCCATGGCATGGTGACAGTCAGGGCTTGTCCAGCAGCAGTGAGCCCAGGTTTTCAGGTTTTCCCTGTGGGCTGCTGGGCAGTGGAGAGCAGCCCTGGGGGAGGGCAGAGCTCCAGGATGTGGCCCCAGGAATGAGAGTGGAGGGCTCCAGCCCACAGGCCTGGGGGGGCAAACAGGCCACATGGGGCATTTCTGTTTCATTTCCATACTGCTAAACTGGGGTTTGGGGCAAGGAGATGGGGCTGGTTGTGTCCCACTCCCCACAGTTGTGGGGTACCCCCGTGCTGGGACAGTCTGGGGACAGGTGGGGGATTGAGGGGGGCTGCAGCACCCTCCTGCCTGGGGGGCCTAGGGGTCTTTGGGGGGGCCACACACTGTGCCCAAAGGCCACCCTGCCCCATTGGGTTTGTTTTGCTTGGGCCATACCTACACGAATCCCCCGTGTAAGCCCTGCCTGGCAAACCCCCCTGGAGAGGTGGCGGGGTGACAGGTAGCACTGGCAGCATTGACAGGAGTGGGCCTGACACAGGTAGCTGTGTGAGGAGACAATGCTAAGGGCAGGGGAGATGAACACAGCCCTCTCCCACCACAGCCCAGTGCCAAGCCAGTGTCCTGCAGCCATGGCCATCCAAATACGCTACTGAGACCCCTTAGCAGAGGATTTTGGAACAATGGGGCTGCCAGCTATGCATGGTGCCAGCTGAGGCACCCTGCCAGATACACGGTGTTCCCTGAGGTGGAACATTGATGTCCTCTACTGCCTCAGGATGTCCTCGAGTGAAACATTCGGGGGTGTAGGGTGGGGATTTGGGATGGCAGGACTGACCATCCACCACTGGTCTCTCAGTGGGTGGCTGCGGCTGCTGGACCCCCAAATACCCTCAAAGTGCACTCACTCCGCAGCATCGTCCTCGGGGCCCTCCCCATCCACCTCGAGAGTGCTGGTGACGTAGACGGACATGCTGGGGTGCTCGATGAGCAGGTCCTCCATGGGGCTGCTCCCCACGCCGTCGGGGCCGGGCTCCTCTGCAGTAAAACAGGGGGGAGGGGTGACAAACCAACTCTCGTCCATCAAGCAGGGACCGGCCGGAGCCGGGGAAGCGGCCGGCGGCGGTGGCGGACCGGGGGGTGTCGGGCGGGGTCGCGCCGAGCGCCCGGTACCGCCAGCGCCCGGGCGCCGAGCGGGGCCGGGGCGGGCACGGCTGCCTGGGACGGGGGTGCAGAGCCATGCGGGGCGCAGCGGGGACACACACACATACCATGTACAGTGGGGAGGGAGGGGGAGAGAAAGGGGCATCGTTAGTGCGAGAGACACCCACCGCTACCACACCGCTACCCGCGGGCCCGGTGCACGCCCCGGCCAGAATGCCCCGCTCCGGGAAACGGGTCTGCTTCGACAAGCTGAACCACAGAGGTGGGAGACCAGCAGGGTTTACTGCAGCAATGGGGTTTTTTTTCTTCTCAACAGGAGAAAAGTTCAGGCAGCGAAAAACATTGCTTGCCCTGTTCTGATGGTACATGAGCCGGGCCGGGTAAACGCCTGTGTTCACAAACACCACCCAGCACTCCACAAACATAGAAATCAAGCACACACAGAGCAGAAAAACAGTCCACACCTTTTCTATGGGAGAAATCATGGGAATAAATTCTTCAGCAAAGGTTTTCACTGTGCCTTCAACTCGAGGCGGAGTGAGGCCAAATTTTGAGTGGCTGATCCAGCAGCTGACACCCCCCAGCCTCTCATGCCTTCCCTTCCTCATCTCTACTTGTCAACAGCACTTGGGCCGGTGCTTTTCTAGGCTGCCTGTCCTTGGAATTACTGGTGTTGGGAAGGGAGCATGCACCAAACATGGGGATGCCCACACCCATTCCCAGATTCAAGGGATTTGAGGGAACTGGTGAAGGGGGAGGCAGTGCAGTATCTATATGGACCCTGCAGTTGGATGATGGAACAGGAGGAAACACAGATGAATCTGTTCTGGTGTGGAGAAACACAGAGCATGGGGCCGGGTATTCCTGGCTCAGTGCACCCGCCAGCTCCTTCTGCAGCTAAGGCCCCAGCCCAGGGCTCAGGTCAGGCCACACTTGGCCTTGCAAACACGAGAATGTCTTTCTCCAGGTCAGAGGATACCAGTCTATTAATAGTTGTTGACATGCCAGGCTGGAGGTTGTTTGTCAGCCTGGAGACAGCCACTGAGCCTGGCTGGAGCAGCATTCCCACAACAGTGGGCTGTGGGCACAGAGAGCAAGGGACTACTACCCTGTGCCCACCCTTTGCCAAGGTGGGTTTTAATGTCACAAAGCAGTATTTTGGGAGCCTCAAGATCCAGTGATGCAGCCACATCATGGGAAATGCTCTTTGCTCTCTCCCTGGGTGCTGAGCAAGGGGGCAAGAGTAGCATCAGAAACATTCCAGGAAGGTCTGAGTCATTTGGGTGCATTTTGCAACACAGGGGGCAATGACCAGGCTGACAGAGGCTGAATCCAGAGGCTCCCTAGGCCTCCTCTCTGCTGCTGGGAGGAAGCCAGCTGGGAGCAGCTGTGGGCCATCAAGGGGGCTGAAGTCTCTGGGTTTGGTTCTTGGCAGGTTTGGTATAACTCAAGCCCTAGAAACAGGGCTGAAAGAATCTGGTCCCGCACTGCTCAGGGACTGCTGTGGGAAGACTGAAACTGAATCAGCAGTGGGGTGGCAGACACTGATGGAAGCCAGCGCTGCACCAAGAGCCAAGGCGCTTCACTGGAAATAGCTGGGAGTGTTTTGTGCCAGAGTCAAGCCCTGGTCCCCTTTGAGCCATCTGCAGTCTCGACCCAGGGATCAGGGTACGCCGTAGCATTTCTCCGGCTGGGGAAGCTCCTGGCTCTGCCTGGCATGCTTTAGGCTTGCTGCAGCTGCTGCCAGCTGGCCCTGACACGTGGCAGCTGCATGCCCGCTGTTCCAGAGACCTCCTTGCAACAACCCCCTGCCATGGCACTGCCCTGACCCTCCCTGGACAGTCACCTGAATGCCCAGAGGACAGGGAGGCCTCCATAGTTGCCCATGCCCACTGCACTCATCACCTCCAGCAGCTCTCCACAGTGCTCCCACCAGGCATGGGGCTGGTCCTGTCTCTCATCCCAGTCTTGTCCCTGCTCTGGTCCCCTCTCCAGGTCAATGCACGTGGGAAAAAAAACCCTAATGAACAACTCAAATCACAAAAATAAGCATGAGGAACAGGCAAAGAACATCTCCTCAGAGACCTGATGCCTGAAAGAGGGAGGACTCCTAAACCTGCTTAGGACTCCTCCTAAACCTGCAGGATACATCTGTGGTCTCTTAAGCTGGGGTGTCATGACCAACCAGGGGCTACTAAAGCAGAGTACAGCCATCAGGAGCTCCTATGCAGGCAGGAGGGTTTGTCTCTGATTGCTGCTGGATTTGCAAGGAAAAGGTCATAAAAACTTCATTGCAATTGGCTGAGTCATCAATCTACAACAGAAACTCCCAAGGTCTGAACAGAGCTGGAGAAGATCTGCACAGGAGGAATTCAATCTGCCTGGTTGGTGTCAAACGGGGCTCTGGATGGCTCTGGGAATAGGGAGCCCTGTGGGCTCTCTAGATACAGGCACCTGGTGCCAAACATCCCTTGTGCTTGGCATGGGCAGTAGGAATAATTTGGGAAGATAACCCCCATGGAACTAAGATTTACTCCTCTCAAATGACACAAACATGGCCAGATCCCTGGTGGCACATGCCCAGCTGGGACAGGCAGGCAGCATTGCCACCTACCCTCACATGGGGACAACTCCACCCCCTCCCACCAGCACCCCAGGATTGGTGTCTCCCAAGGGAACAGGCTCTTGGTTTGCTTTCAGCAGGGGCAGGGTAGGGAGCAGCTGCACTTGGCTCCTCCTGGAACAGGACACAGCTCAGCCGAGGCCATGGAAGTGCCACAGCTGGTGGCAGAGCCTGTCAGGGCTGGGTCCCCCAGCCCACCGACCCCCCTGTGGGCAGGATCACACCAAAACTCTGGGTGATCTCCCTGGCTGGTGCCTTGCCTGGGGGCAAGGGGGCCCCTCCTGGCATGGGGGCACCTAGAGGCTGCTGGACAGCAGCAACCCATGCTGGAGATGCTGATGCAGCTCCCACACTGGCAGAAAGTTGAGGACCATCACTGGGAGAGGAAAGGGAAAAAAACAAGGAGCAGGTCAGGGGCTGCTGCAGTGACCACAGGGCTGGGCACCATGGGCAGAGCATGGGGACCAGGCGAGAAAAAATGAAGGGCAGAGCTGCTCCCATGTGGTGTAAGCTCATCTGCTGGCATCTCAAGGGTTTGCCCTGCTCTGGAGAGACAAGGTGCAGCAGAGGCTGTGGGAAGCCAGTTCTGTTGCTTTCCTCACCTGCAAGATCAATTATGAGCCAGCCATCCTCCTCCTCCTCTTCCTCAACAAAGGGTTTGGGCTCCTCAAGGCCCTCTGGCATGTTGCTGTCACTGAAGAAGAGGCTGGTGAGACGCTGAAACATGGTGGGGGGCAGTCCAGCAGGATTGACGTGGAGATAGAGCTACTGCTGGGCACCAGCTTTCAGGCACAGACACAAGAGAGATGGGCAGGGAGGGGAAAAAGAGCCCTCGAGGTCTCAGTGACAGAGATGTTTGGCTGCCAGAGAAATCAGAGCTAAGTGATGTGCAGTGCAGTTGTGAGGTTCTTCACTTGGCTTCAGTGCAAAGGCCTGTAAAAGGGAGAGAAAAAGGAACAGCACATTAAAACAGGCTAGCAGTGCAGCCCTCTGCATCCCAGGGGCACAAGGGGACAGCAAAATGGTGGCTCTGGTACTGCTCTGTGCCATGGGCTGTCCCAGCTGGTGTTGTATCTGAAAGCAGCAGTGAAGGGCTGTGTGCCTGTGCCCTGCAGCCCCGACTTGCATCAGGCCCCACCTGCATTGTGTCCCCATCCTCATGGGTGGGGTGTCCCAGGAGACCCATCCCCAGAATCTGGCAGGCATAGAGCAGACACTGCCCCTAAGTCAGGCAAACATTGCAAGGTGCTCACAGCAGGCAAGGCGAGGATGGCATTGTCACAGAATCCCAGACTGGTTTGGATTGGGAGGGACCTTAAGGGCTCATCTCATCCCACCCCCTGCCATGGGCAGGGACATCTTCCACTATCCCAGGTTACTCCAAGCCCCATCCAGCCTGGCCTTGGACACTTCCAGGGATCCAGGGGCAGCCACAACTGCACTAGGCAACTTGTGCCAGGGTCTCACCAACCTCACAGGGAGGAAGTCCTTCCTAATATCCCACCCAACCCTGCCTTCTGCCAGTGGGAAGCCATTCCCTTGTCCTGTCACTCCAGTCCCTTTTCCAAAGACCCTTTCCAGAACTACTAGAGCCTCTTTAGGCACTGAAAGGAGCTCTGGATCCCTGGAGCCTTCTCTCCTCCAGGTGAACACCCATAGTCCTCCCAGAAGTGAGTTCCAGCCCTTGGATGCTCTCTGGATGCTCCAGCCCTTGGAGCATCTCTGGATCTCTTGAAGCAAAGGCTGTCCTGGCCACACAGCTACAGCTTCCTCACACCAGCGCAGCCTGGAAACCTGGCACCTGCCTGAGCACTCATCTAGTCAGCTAATATCTTTAAATATGACATGAATATTATTTTTTTAAGAAGTTTATTAAATACCTAATTGTGGCAGAAACTCCACAGCTCCCAAGTTCCTGCTGGTGATGTCCCAGAGTTTTCCACTGTTTGCTCCTCCCCAGGTGCCTAGGCAGGAGGGACTGGGGCAGCTCGTGGCAGGCACAGGGATCACAGGGGGCCTGTCCCCTGAGGCCACCATGGCCCTGGCTCAGTGTGAGGCCAGGAGTGGGTTCATGTGCTTGAGCTGGGGCATTGCCAGGCTGGAAGAAGTGCTGATACAAAGCTGACCCCAGTGTCACCAGGCAGGTCCTTAGGATGACACAGTGGGGCTGGGGCCAGCAGGGTTCCCTGTGCTGTGCCCCAAGCCCACCACACTAGGTGTGGTGTTGTCAATGCTCTTGACTTACCTCATGCAATTGTAAGTCTTTCTCCCTGCCTAGATATGGATGTCAACGAACAGCAGAGCTGGGGACAATTTCTGGCACACAGGCACAGGGGAAGACAGTGGTTCCAATCTGGCCGTCAGGGGAAAGTCACCCATAAAAGCACCCAAGCAGCCACCACAGGCCAGGGGCTGAGCCAGGCAGGGATTTTCCCTATTGCCTAAGCAAAGTCAGCCTGGAATGTCTTGCTGCAGTGAGTGCTTCCCATGCTCTGCAGGCTTGGCTTTGGGAGCCCCCTGCAAGGGGCTCATCCTCCAGAGCAAGCTCAAAGTCAAATGACCAATGACACAGTCAAATTTTTTTCATTTTCCTTTGTTAAATCATGACAAAAGCTTTCACAGGACAGTAGGAAAGCTGTTCACCCAGGAACAGCTCAGAGCACCTACTGCGTAGGGAACAGTCCCCAGAAAATTGCAGGATGCAGGCAAGGGAGGCAAGGTACCTGGACTCCCCAGTGCCCACCCCAACCCAGCGGTAATTTGTTCTTTTCTGAAGACACTACAGATGCTATTATTTTTGATTGTCCTCTCTTCCAAATTTAATTTCTTAAGCTAAGGCACAGGGGCTCACAGGCAGCTGCCATAGCTCTGGAGGAAGTGGGAGAAAGTTAAAAGCTCCCCTGAGAGCAAAACTTGAAATGGATCATTTTAAAGGATCATTCCCCAAAGAACTCAAGTAAGCCTCCAGCAAAGCCTTCAGGATCATACCTGCAGGGTGAAGGCAGGAGCAAGGCCAAAACACAGGCAAGGGCCAGAATGAGCATTAATCCTCCCCCTCACTTTATCCTTTCTCCTCAGAAAAACTCAGGTTAAAGCAGCAGGATTAAGTGCTGATCTCCAAAACTCTCATCAGGTTTGTGGATGACACCGAGCTGTGTGGAGCAGTCAAATCAGCAGATGGAAGGGATGGGCCATCCAGAGGGCTCTGGGCAGGCTGGAGGAGTGGGCTCACGTCAACCTCACGAAGTTCAACCAGGCCAGGTGCAAGGTCCTGCACCTGGGTCAGGGCAGCCCCAGCACCAGCACAGGTTGGGGGCCGGGTAGGTTGACAGCAGCCCTCGGAGAAGGACTTGGGGGTGACAAATTGGATGTGACCTGGCCATGGGGCACTGGCAGCCCAGAAACCAATCCTGTGTTGAGCTGATCCCACAGCATAGGCAGAGGTGAGGTGTGCCCACTCAGGTGAGACCCCACCTGCAGAGCTGCCTCCAGCCCTGGGGACCCAGCGTAAGAAGGGTGTGGAGCTGTTGGAGTGAGTCCAGAGGAAGCCACAAAGATGCTTCAAGAGCTGGAGCCCCTCACCTCTAGGACAGGCTGGGAGAGCTGGAGGAGAGAAGGATGCAGGGAGACCTCAGAGCCCCTTCCAGTGCCTAAAGGAGCTCCAGGAGAGCTGGAGAGGGACTTGGGACAAGGACCTGGAATGCCAGGACAAGGAGCAACAGCTTCCCACTGGCAGAGGGATGGTATGGGATACTGGGAAGGAATTCTTGGCTGTGAAGGTGGGGAGGTCCTGGCACACGTTGCCCAGAGCAGTTGTGGCTGCCCCTGGATCCCTGGAAGTGTCCAAGGCCAGGCTGGATGGGGCTTGGAGCAACCTGGGACAGTGAAAGGTGTCCCTTGCCCATGGCAGGAGTGTGGGATGAGATGCTCTATAAGGTTCCTTCCAACCCCAACCAGTCTGTGAGTCTGCAATCTCCCACCCCCTAGGAGGAAGGAGCTCCTGGCCTTGAGCTGCTCCAGACCCTCCCTGGCAGCCAACAAGCTCCTCCATCAGCTCATCGTAGAGGGCTCGGGGTGATCTGCTCAGCCCTTCACAGGGCAAGAGACTCCTTGGTCAGCTCCTGCCCAGACAGTGAGATGGCCATGTGCCACCTCTGTCCATGCAGGTTTCACCAAGCACTTTCTCTGGTTGAGGCAGCCAGCAGCAGATCAGGCTCTGAAGTTTATCCAGATATTTGGAAAGCTTCTGCTTTCCCTGCAGCAAACATTTGCCCCATTTACACCAGGGCACGGAGGGCTGGCAGCCCCAATGGGAACTGCAGCACAGGAGGGACCGACTGGGTCCCTGACAGGGGACTGAAGTCAATCTGTGCCTCATCACCAAGCAGAGGTGGTTCCCACAAAACCAGTTTGGATCAGGAGGTGGCTTCTCTTCCTCTCAGGTCCCTTCTTCCAGCTTTCCTGTGTCTGCAGATGCCCCACATCCGTGGGGGAGGCGTGTCCCAGGTATCCCCCCTCGGGACATAAGGGGACTGCCTATGTACCACATCCTTGGGGCTGAGCTGCCCCAGAAACCACACACTGAATCCCTGTCTCCTGCCAGAGCCAGGGCCACTACCACAGGACAGCTGCCATCCTTCCCTGGCTTCCACAAACCCCTTACTCAGCATGTCAACCCCATTCCAGGCACTGCCAGCATAAGGGGACAGCCCACCAGGGACACTCGCTTGGGGACAGAAGAGTTTCTAAATGAATTATGCTTATCAGAATCCTTCCAGAAAGTCCAACAGCCTTGTACAACAATCCAGAAGGTATTAAAAATATTAACTTTAAAGTGGAAGTAAGGAAACCACAATGCATCAAGTTATTTTTTCCCCTTCAGAAACCTCGACACGGTAATTAGTTTTCTGAGTCACCGTGGCTGCAAATAACCCCAGGAGCTAAGAATAGGGAACAGGCTCAGCAGCAAAGCCCCGGGATGCACCAGGAGTTCCGGGGCAGGAGCTGCAGCGATGCAGGACTGGCAGCTCTCAAAAGTCACAGTCGGCAAGAACAACAGCAACTGCCCTTGGAAATGGCAACAGGCACCCTGAAACTTTCCATAAATACTTGGCGGCGGGAGGGATGCTGCTGACAGGCAGCAGGAGCAGTCCTTCCTCAGCATAGCTAAGAATACCCCTCACAGTCATCCCAGCAGGAGGCAGAGGTACAAATCAGGTGCCTTCCTCCAACCCACTTGGGAAATGGGATTTTCAGCTCATTTTACCTAAATTACACGAGCATTTCACAGGCTCACTGTGCTGGATGTACAAATATCCTAAACCTGGCACAGAAACACAAAACACAGGAGAAGGGGATCCGGCAGCTGGGCAGCTCAGGGGAGTTCTGCTCATCACCCCAGAAATGACCAGTTAATCATCCCTGTGCTGTCCTCTACCCACCCCCATCAAGGGAGGGACCAGAGCTGGCAGGGACCTGCCTGGGACAGTTTGGCAGGGCTGAATTAACGAAGGTTTGGTCCCACAACTGTGCTACAGGTTCAGCTGATCCCGTTGCTTTGCCAGCAGGCCCATTGATGGGATTCCCTTGGGGGAGCCCTGGGCAGGGGGGCATCACTGCACCTTGAGGTGCTGCCAGCACAGACAGGCTGATTCCAGCAAAACAGAGGCTGAGTCACAGCCAGAGCCTCTTCCATGGCAGATCAGGGGAGTAGAGGGGGGGAAGGCAGAAAGCAGTTTGAAAAATCCAAAAAAACTCTTCATCATGAGACTTTTCTTATTAATGGCATACCAAGACAGGACCTGGAAGGGCTTTCTCAGCCAGCCCAGGGTTTCAGACCCTGCCTGAAGGAGGGGGACCCTGCAGAATGAGGAGGAGATGTTTGTCCCAGAGCTGGTCTCCGCATCCATGCCTGCTCTTGTGTCACTGGTGCAGGAAGGTCCTTACCCCAAGGGCAAACATGACCTTGTGCTGTTTGATATGATCACAGCACAGACCTGGAAAATCTGCCAGTGGCTGGCAGGATCTAGGAAATTTTAGATTTGCCTTAAGCCATGCTATGAAATTTTAGAACTTTCCTCTCTGGGATGTGCTGGGTAAAGCACCCCAAGGAGCTGCACATTGGGAGAGGAGCAGCCCACCCTCACAGCCTCCATAAATCACGGAGGCTGAACAGTATCTGGCATACTGGACTTTGTCACCACAAGAACCCCAGCTCCCCAGCAGCTCCCCCCAAGCCGGCTCAGGCCCCCCTCAACAGAGCAGGACTTGCAGTGTAGCCAGCCTTAAAAACTCCTTAGATACAAGCTTATGTCACAGGTTTTACAGTCTTATTACAAGCAAGTGTTACCATTTTATTGTCTGGGGAAAAGCTTTTATATTTTTTTCTTTTTTGTTCAGCCAGGTAAGGAGCAGTGTAATGCAACAGGTTCCCAGCAGTGATAGTGAGCTGCAGCAGACAGGTTTTGTCTTCTTTTGTTGTAGGTTTCTTGTTTGAGGGGGAAGAAGGGGGGGTATTTTGGGGGAAGGAAATATAAAAGAGGAAAGATTTATTTTAGAGCAAAACATCACAGTTATTGGCACTCTGCAGATTAAGCCTGGTGGGAGAGGAGACTCAGCACTGTCCTGTACCAGAGCCCAACACCTGTTTCTGGGAGGGTTTCTGGGATGGTTTCCTACCCCAGCAAAACCTTGGCCAAACAAGCAACAGCACTTGGCACCTGCCCAGCTCAGCCCTTGTTGGTGCCACTTCAGCACTGGCTATTGCTGGGCTCAAGGAGACAGTTTAATCCACTATTTTGGGATGCCAGGGTGACAGTCTCTCTGCTCAGGTGCTCTGAGCAGTGCTGTAGCTTCCCTACACAAATACTGTGTAGGGGAGCTACAGCCTATTTATACATACGTATATGCATAAAAGAATTACAAGAGCAAAAATGTCCTTTTTAACCCATTTGTACACCCCACAAAGTCCAAGTTTTTCCACAGTGAATCCCCACAGATGGGAGCAGGATTAGTTTCCAGCGCCTGCCAAGCTCAGCCAGGCTGAGGTGAGGGACATGAAATCCAGAGGAAAGTTGCCCTTTTAGAACTTGTGACTTTTTTTGAGCTGTCCCAAAGGCTGTGCCCTTAGGGCAGCAATAGCAGAAGGAAATGTCATGTTTGGTATGTGAGGGACTCCTGGGTTCAGCATCCTTCGATGTGGGGGAGTTGCCCCATGGCACAAACCTCAGTCTGGCACTCCAGCACCCTCCCCCTGCCACACAAAGCCCCTTCCCGGGCAGCACAACGAAACTCAATAAAAATATTAAAGCATACGTCTGAATCTCATCAAAACTGGTGGGATTTACAAGGACCACTGAGTTCTAAGACAGAGGTTCCTAAATCCAAAGCACCAAGGATTTGGTGGAAGTAAATTAAATAGATAGTACTTTTCTTTGTTAGAGATTTACATCTATTTACATTCTTTACACAAATTTATTTGATATAGTATACAATATATGCAGTATTTTATACAGTATATAATATATAGTATTGGAAGATGTCCCTGCCAGGACACCCCCTTGCAAGGGGTTAGAACGAGATGATTTTTAAGGTCATCCCCAACCCGACTCATTCTGTGATTCTATGACATATTTCATATATTGACACACACTTGTATTTCTATATTCACACTCCTTTTCCAAAACGCCACGCTTTGCACCCGAAGAGCGTCTAAACTTCACGGGGAGAGACACCTCCACTTTTTTCCTGCTGAGAAAAGCCACAGCAGCGACTGGCGCGGGAGGGACACGGGGGCCACCCACGCGTGACCACCGCGGGCAGGTCCCACGTGCCACGCTCGCCATCGCCCCCGGGCTGGCGGGGTCACGGCGGGACAAGGCGGGGGGGCAGCACTGTGACGTTTCAATGTCATATGCAAATAATCGACGTCACCACAGCGCAACCAATGGGAGCGGGGAACGACCGCGAATCTTAATCCGGTGATGAAGAAACAAACAACAGGCGCGGGGGGGCCAAACCGCGGGGTCTCGGGTCGCCCCCCACCCCCCTCGCCGGAGCCCTCCCCGCACAGGCCGTGCAAGCCCCCCGAGCCCGAGCCCCAGCCCGAGCGCCGCGGCCGCGGCCCCGACCCCGGCGCGGCCCCGACCGCATCCCGCGGGGACTCACCGGCCCTGCGTGTCCCGGGCGGCGGAAGGCGCTGAGGTGGTGGTGCCGGTGGTGGTGGTGGTGCCGGTGCTGGTGCTGGTACTGGTGCTGGTGCCGGTGCCGGTGCTGGTACTGGTACTGGTGGTGGTGGTGGTACTGGTGCCGGTGCCGGTACCGGCCCCGCGGTTCTGCCGAGCGCGCGCCGCTCCCCTGCACAAATCGGCACCTTCCGACAGCTGATCGTGACGTCACAAAGCGGCCACGCCCCCCCGCCGCAGCAGCCAATGGGAGCGGGCGAAAGGAGGGCGGGGCTCGGGGGTCCCGGGTGGGGCGCGGGGGCTCGGGGGTCACGGGCGGGCGAGGCCGGGGTTGGTCGGGTTTCTCCGTGCCACGGGGCGAGGAGGCGGCAGAGCCCCGGGCAGGCAGCGGCGAGGGGCTGGGGACTCCCCGGGACGTGGGGAAAAAAGGGAGTGGAGTGGTGGGGTGGAGGGGAAGGGCTGAGACACCCGGGGTGCGGGGGAAGAGGAGAGCTCCGGCGCCGACATACAACGGGAACGGGAGGAGGGAGATGAACAAAAATTAAGAGCTGAAGCCATTGGGGGAAAAAAAAAAAAAAAGTGATAGAGTCCAGTCCTGCCCGCAGCGCCCCGAGGACGCGAGGAGGGGGGGACAGGAAGGGTGCGGAGGGATGTGCTGGCGCCTGTCTAAGGGAAGGGACAGAGGCTTGAGGCTTCCCAAACACCCACTGCCTTCTCGCTGCTGCGCTACAGAGGCCTCATCCAAAGAGAAACTTTGGTGGGACACGAATGAGGGGGGACTGGGCCTGAAACCCCTCGGTGTGCCACCCAACCATTACCCACCTGTGAGACAGGGGAGGCTCAGGGGGTTAGTGAAGAACGACACCAGGAACATCCCTGGAGGTCACAGCCCCTCAGGATGCTTGGCATCACCAGGTTTGCCTTTGTCCTCAGCATGGGCTGACCATGGGACCAAGGTTTGGTTTGACATCGTGCCAGGCTTGTCACATGGCAGCATATTGTCTGTATAAAGACAGAACATTTTTTAAAACAGTCATTAATGGAGCAGTTTGGGTGTCTGAGTCATGCATGGAACAGTTAGGACTCATCTGGCCTCACAGGTGAGAATTCCCCATTGTAAATTCACAAGAGGTAGAATTTAATTGTGTCTTATTCAACACGAGGTCACAAATTAAATAACATTTAGTCTTCTGTAATTGAAGGATCCTGCAAAAGAGTGTAAAGCATTCTGGGAGGAGAGCTGCCACCCTGCAGAGCTCCCACCTCACTTTGCCAGGAGGGGAGCAGAAGCCTGTGAAGCTTGAAACAGTCCTAAGCAGAAAATCCACTCATTTGGGATGTCCATAGAGGGCATTTTGAGCTGGCCATGGCAGTTTCAGTTAATGTCCAAGGAGCTGAAGTTGCTGGGCATAGCAAGGGACGATCTACAGAAGATACCCAGAAGTTACAGCATAACCACACCTGACCGCCAACCTGCTTCCTGCCTGAAGCCAAGAGCTCCTGCTGCCCATGGAGGTTCATTTTGCTGCTTCTACTTGTCCTGGTTTCACGTGGAGTGATTACAAGATGGCTCCTGCTGGCTGCAGCAGGTGTGCAGAAATTAACCTTTAATCCTGCTGCTGTAGAGGAGGGCATAAATAAATGCAGCAGAATGAATCCTGTTAGGGTGAAACCTGTCCCAGGATAAACTGCCCCATTTGTGCTGGCATATGCCCTTAAGGCACAAGTTTAAATGGGAGATGACTCTCTCTCCATTCCCACAGGGATGGGAAATGCTTCAGTCTGTGCTGTGCCCGGCCCAGATCTTCTACTGCCAAAAGGGGGTGGCAGTCCCCTCCCAGGGCAGCGTGTAGCCCCAC
This sequence comes from Certhia americana, assembly GCA_018697195.1. Taxonomy (NCBI): domain Eukaryota; kingdom Metazoa; phylum Chordata; class Aves; order Passeriformes; family Certhiidae; genus Certhia; species Certhia americana. The sequence continues at coordinate 13,776,809 of CM031874.1, forward strand.
TGATTTACTGCTGGAAAAGCTGCTACACAGATGGTGAAGCAGAGGAAGGAGGTCCTCACCAGCCTTAGGCCATCAGCAGTAGCTGCCAGGCCCTGGCCAGGGCTCTGCGGTGGGTGGCAGCTGTGCTGTGTGACAGCAGGAAATTACTTTAATCTTGCTGGCACAGGGAACAGTGGGCAGGAAGCTGTGGTGGCCCAGCCCTCGCGTGCCTACAATCTTGCGATGCTGAGCGAGGGTCCACATCACTGTGTCTTCTGTCTGTACACGGGGATAGCACGTAGGGCCTGGGAAGACTGCCCCTCTGTCCCCAGGCACAGCAGTGTCTGCTGATACTGAGTAAGGGAAAGGAAACAGGAGTGCCTTCCCTGTGGCATGCTGAGGTAGGATGGGGGAACACAGGGCATGACCTGACTTTGACTCCTGGATGGCCCTGACTCTCAGGTCGCTGGGAAAGTCATGCTGAGTTGAGCTGCAAGGCCTGAGGTGGCTGTGCCTGGAGTGGATGAGCAAGCAGCTGACTGTACCTCACCTGCTCGCAGGTAATGAGGAGTTAACTGGGGCCTTGTGTGTCACAGCACGAGTCCACCCCAGCAGGTGCCTCAGGCTCTTCTGTTCAGGCCTGTAACTGGAAGCACTCTGTGAATTTGGGTGACTGCTGAGAATAGGAAGGTGATCACACTGGCTTCTGCTTCATCCAGGTGGTTTTGGGAGCAGCACTGAGAGCCTCTGGCAAGGTGCAGGGCCAGTGTGCAATGCACATGCTTCATTTCACCCAACAAATGGCATGAAAAGCAGGCAGGGCCCTCATTATAGAATGGTTTGAATTGCAAGGGCCGTTAAAGATCACCTAGCTCCAAGTCCCATTTGCCTGTCCTTTATTAAAAAAAGTATGCTTGGTCCAGCTACCCAAATCTTCTAAAACAATAAGAGATCAGGAAATAATAGTATGTTTGGATCTTTGCAAAGCCCTCCAAGAACATGTTTCCAGCATTTGGCATTGACTGAGAAGAGTGTCCCATGTCACCCCTCCAGCCCCAGCTATCCACTCTGATTTCCTGGCAGGTTACTCGGGTGACCTTGCTGCATCCCAAGCAAGCGCTGCTCCTGGCATCCCCGACATGAACTGTCCCCAAGCCCAGGGAGCTCTGCCCCAGCCATACTGCCTGGTGATGCTGAAGTCACCAGGTAACTGTTGAGCACCTGAAGAAGCATTTCCCAGCCATGTCCTGGGGCTATGGGTCAGCAGCCAGCTCAGTCCTTGCAGATCCCAGGTGCCTGAAGGCCACAATCTGAGTGAGGCACAGGGCTTGCTGCCACACCATGAGCTGGGTGCTCATTAGCTGGGGCTGGGAAGAGCAGTTAATGAAGAAGCACGTGTGCAGTGTTCAGAGACAATCCTTCAACACAGGCTCTGTGCCAAATGGCAGAAAACAAGAAAATGAATCACAGAATATACTGAACTGGAAGGGACCCAAAAAGATCATCAAGTCCAATTCTGAAGTCAATGGCTCATAGAGGGTCAAGACCTCACCTTGGTGTTATTGGCACCTGAGCTAATCTCAGGGTCCTTATGAATGAGAAGAAGCTGCATGTTCTCCTTCCCCAAAACACTCTGTCCCAGCCTCCCCCATCCCGCTGAGAGGGCCCTTGGGCCACCTGCTCCAGGGCCCCAACAATGTGCCCAGACACCCACTCAGCTCCAGTAAAGTGGACTGGGAGGTGTCACCAACCACGCACACACACCTCTGGTGTCTGTAGCTCCTCAGGTGGCTGTTTCTATGCTGCTTGTCCCTTGGGATGGATTTGCCTGGAATCTCCTGCCTTAAGTTTGTCTGTGTTGTAGATCAAGAAAATGCAACATGCACAGTTTCACATCATTACAAATTGTCATTGATCTCCTTGGGATCCCCTCTGGTCCCTTAAGTGGTGGCACTGGGGACAAGAGGTGTGTTCCTTACTTAAACTGGGAAAGACTACAAGTCCCTGAGGAACCTCAGTGTCTTGCTGGGGTTTGGTGGCAAAAGGTCCATGAGGCACAGGCTCAGTGTAGCTTCTTCCCCACTGCCTTGCCCCTCCCAGAGATGCTTGATACCTGGCTGGCTCAGGTGGTCTGGTCTGCAGGACTCCACAGCAGTGTCTCGTCCCTCTTTCCTTCTTTTCTCTGCTGGCATCAAAGGGATGCTGGCAGGGAGACATAGCTGTGTCCAGCCAGACACACACCCAGGTTCAGCCCCTGCCAAAGGCAGGGCAGTGTGGCTGTGGTATGGCTCAGATGAGTGGGTTGTTACCAGCTTTAGTCACTTGCTGCCTGATGGCTGGAGCCCCACTGCTCCCCGCACAGGGCTTTGCATTGGCTCCCAGCCCCCAATGGGCACAGAGACCTCTGCCCAGCCCCCTGGCCTGCACTGGAGAAGAGCTGTGAGGCACTCAGGAAACCTGTGGTTATTTCAAGGCTGGGGACAGTTCCTTCCCAGGACACTTGTGGGACAGGGATGTGCTCTGCAGTGGGGAGGAGCTGCTCTGTGCTGCATAGCCTGGATGAGAGACAGTAACCTGAGCGAGGTGCAGAGCAGATAGTTGATGATCATACCTGTGGGGTAACCACCACCCTCCAGCCCCATAAAACCTCCTTGTGCACCCATAGATACCCACAGCCCATGTAGCACCCAAGGATGAGGGGAAGAGATAGGGCCTGGCTCCCTATTTGCTTTCCCTTGGGAGAGGGAAACAGACGGGCCTCCTGATGCACTTCCATCACAGAGAAACTGCCCAGCACCTGAGATGGGGATGGTCCATGAAGAGCCTGGATTTGCCAGAGGCTCTGAGTGTAGCTTTCTAGCAGTGAAGGAGCATGGAGGAGTTTATCTAGAACAAATACTGTGAGTACCCTCTGGGAATGACCACAGCCAGGAGGTGACCTCACTGGAAAGAAATCTGCCTGTTACATTTGCACTTCTCTGATAAAAAGACCTATTTCCCAAGGATGAATGTGAGATGGAGGTTTTGCATTTGTCGCATAAAAATTGGACTTGCTTCTATATTTAGAATTTGGGTCACCAGCAGCTTTCTGCCAGGAGACACCAAAACAACTTTGAAAAACAGGGCTGCAAACCGTCTTTGGCCCAGGCAGCAGTGCCCGGTCAGGAAGACTGCCTAGGGAGGCAGATATTTGGGGGAGCGATCAGAGGAGAGGTTGGCCGCCTTTCACAGCAGCGCCCGGCTGGGGCGGGGTGTCCCTCCTCGCTGGGGATGCTGCTAAGACCCCTCCACAAGCAGCCCCGTGATGCCAGCGCGGCAGCGCTCTGACTCAGGGCACCCTGACACCTCCTTGTTTTCCACAAGCTCCTTGCTTGGCTTGGGGACAGAAGGAAATAGCAGCTGGTGAGACGAGCCCAGTAATTTGACCCAAGGCGATTTTGGGGTGTGTGTCTCAGCATGGAGTAACCTTGCTGGTCGGGATGCAACAGCCGGGGTCGCTGCTTGTGAGGCGAGAGGATGGCGCGGGGACGGCAGCACCCTGTCACCCCCTGACACTGCCACCCTCACACCCCCGGCACCTCGGCCAGACTCCGGCGGCGGGAGCAGGCAGCTGCCACAGACAAGGAGGGCAGACAAAGGTCTGCACTCTTCCTGCCTGCCCTGCAGGAGGAGGGGAGGGGAACGCAGCGGCTGCCCCATTAACAGCCACTGGCCACTGTAGGGTTCTGATGGGTCTCCTCAAAAGTGACTGATAGCTAGCTTCCACCTTCCACACTACACCAAGAGAAGGAGCCTGCCCACCCTGCTACCCTGTGCCCCTCCACTGCCGGGGAGGGGCCGGTCCTTCTTGCCCCCTGGCTTTCACAATCCCGTGAGGCTCATCATTCCCTGCTTCCCCGAATCCCAGCAGCAGCTGTGACCTCCAGGGTCCCCTAGGATCTCATGCCATATGCCACAGTGGGGGGGGATGTGCTCTATAAGAGTGGGTTGTGCTCCACAGGAGTAGAATATACTCTGTCATGGTGGAGTGCTCTCCACAGGGATGAGATGTGCTCCCAACGGAAGGGATGTGCTCTACAGGGTAGTGTGTTCTCCATGGCAAGGGTGTTCTCCATGGGGGAGTTGTTCTCCACAGAGAGAAGTGTAAGTTCCATCGAGTGTGCATTAGCCCAGAGGGCACACAATGGTTTGGAGGCAAGGAACAGACCCCAACTCAAGGCTTGCTCTTCCTGTAGCCCTTCTGACTCCAAGCAGGCTGGACAAGGACCCAGGAGCCCTTGGGAGCCTTGTCACTCAAGAGACCCCCAAGACTCTGACACTCCTGAGGGGTTTCAGTGATGGCATGGCTTTGTAACTTTTATAAATCAGAACAGCTGGATTTTCCAGGGTTTGGATCACACGTCTCTGGCTCTTCTGCCTGCTCCTGGGTTGAAGTGGCCCCCTCTAGAAAGATGCCATGAAGGGCCCAGTGTTCTGCCCAGTCAGTGGTGCTTTATTGAAGTGTGTTCCCAAGTTGCCCTCAAGTCTGTGTGTCCCAAAAGTAAGATGAGCATTTGAATCAGCATTCAGGGCCTCTTTGAGGTCAAGGTTAAATCCTGCCTAAGCCAAACCCAGGCCAGTAGAAGTGCAAGCCTGCCCATGCTTTTGTCACCAAAGATGCTGCAGCCCACTGGATCAGGGCAGGTCATGCCATGATGATGCTAAGGCCCTGTCTGTGTCTGGGTTGGATGAACCCTGGAAGTAGTCACCTCCCACACGGCAGCATTTCTGGCTCTTTTGACTCCTACTACATATTTGTCTTATGCAAGATGAGGTTTTGGTGGTCGGTCCTGCTGCAGATCAATGCTGAGCCCTGGGATCCACCCTGGCTCTGCCCTCTACAGGTGGAAGAAAGAGTGGAAGAAAAAGCTGGTCTGAAGCTGAATGAAACTGCAACCAGTTGATCACCTGGCCAGGCCTCCCACAGTTCAGTGTGGATTTGTTGAGCCCCAGAAGCCCCTCACCTTGAACTGTGAGCCTATCTGTGCTGAGGTACAAGGCAGTGCTGGCCACGGAGGACTTAATCCTCATCTTCACCTGTTCGTAGTCCCATATATTTGTACCAATTTTATTTTAAATCCCTCCCTGGGACAGAGACAGTAATTTCCTACACTCAAATTCAAGCCAGGACAATCATAATCAAATGAAATGAAACTTGGGTCTTCCATTTCAGGGGATGGGAAAATTACAGGGTAAAAAATCACTCTTCTGCTGCCCAGCCTTGATTTTTCAGCTAAGGTTTACTGGAGATTGGTTAAGGTCCACCCAGGTGGACCAGTTTTCCTGCACTTTGCTGGTGCCATCCAGACATGCTCCTTCTTCTTGGTCCTTATACCTCGTGATATGGGGTCACACCACACCTTCCCCAGCAGCCAGTGTCCACAGGGGACACTGCTGCTGTATGGACACCACCATGCTGACATGGTGATGTGGTGACACAGCCCAATTCTGGTGTGGAGACAAGGCTGCTCCATCAGGCTTTCCTCTGGATGCCCCCACCCAAGCCACACAGCCTCACCATTAGCATCCTCATCTGAGAATGTCTGAGTAAAGTGGGGAAAAATTAATCCATCACCCCTGCTGAAGAATTCTCTATCCTGCAGTTTTGTTTAGTCCCAATGTGGAGGAGCAGGGCTCCCCAGAGCATCCTGGAAACTGGCTGGGAAAATTGTGCTGGCAGGAGCTGGCAAGAGCAGCCTTGGGATGGCCATGCTGTGCTCAGCTGCCCTGGCCAGGTCACCAGCACCAGCTCTGCTATGCTTTCCCTTTCCTAATGGGTGAATTTTTGACAATCTAAGTTGTTCATGCTGGAGTAGGATCCCTGGGACAAGGATGGGCTCATCCACCACTCAATGGTATCCTCAGCCTTGGAGGATCTGTTCCAGCTGGGCTGATGGTTGTCCTTGTGCTGAGTCACCTTGACTCTTTGTCTTCAGACTGTGACATGCCACCCAGGAGAGAAGCCAGCTCCCACCGTGGTGTCTGAGCTTTCTGTCCTAAGGTTAGAGGCAGCCAGGAGGGAACCTGCACTCTGCAGCTGCCCTGGCTGAGCAGGGGCCTCACTGCTCCTGCAGCCTGGAGTCGCAGCCTTGCCTGGGTCTCCCTGGGGACAGGGACTACCAGCCTGCAGCTTTCTCTATGTGCTTCCCTGGTCCATGATGCTGGGAGGATACCTGCCCCACTGGGACCTCCCTGCCCATTTGGTTCTTTGGCTCAGTCTCTCCCTGGAGAGAGATACCCTGTTGAGAATCACTTTATATCCTTCATGGAAAAAGACTAAAGCCAGGTGTGAAAAAAGAAGATGAGGGAACTGGGGAGCTGATGGAGAGCCTGGAGCAAATTCACCAGTTTCCATATGGCATCTCTCCAAAGAAGGGATCTTCTTCCTTGTTGAGCTCCTGTGGGTGTGTAAGGACCAGGCAGAGTTTTTGGAGTCTCACCGCATAGAGGCCACAGCAGTAGTGTGATGCCAGACCAAGAGACCTCCTGTGCCTGATGCTCACAGAGAAATGGGATGACTCTGAGGGGCATGAGGTGGGTGCTCCAGGTGCCTGGCACCACTAATGTGCCCCCACCTTGCCCAATGCTGGCCCCAGCCTGCAGGGAGGGACTCTTGGGCTGTGCAGGGCAAGAGGACTCTGCAACCTCCTCTCAGCTGCCTCCAGCAGCACCAGAGTTTGCTCCCAGGTGTCACCCCAGAATGAAACCCAAGAGAGTTCCTGATAAGGGAGGGCAGCTATAAATGTCCTGTCCTGTGTAGGTTTTGCTATATTGAGGGGAGGAAGGGAACACTAAAGTCTCCTCTTAATCCACAGTCTGGTTTTGTGCTGAGATGAAGGGAACAAATTCCCTGTGACCATGCCCAGGATGCCTCCCCCAAGTCCCAGTGTCTGTGCAAACACCAGTGTGTGCACATCCCTGCACACAGCATGTCCCCAGGATACCCCTCCAAGCCCTGCCCACCACTCACCCCAATGACCTGAAAAATACACCACCACCCAGATTAAAATTAGCTTGGGGATACTTCCAGTCAGGCCAGCAACTCTGCTTGGGGGCAATACCAGTGGCATGGCTGGATATGTCACAACAGCAGTGGCCCTGGTTGGAGAAGGAGCACAGATTCCACACCAGGACAGTGTAGGATGTGGGACCACTGCTACAGCCAGCCAGTCATAGGATGAGGATCTGTAGAGGGGGGCTGGAATTTGGCTGCAAATTGTCAGGCTCCATTTTCTACACACCTGTGGATGTTTGGGGTGTGTAGTTACTCGCTCAGGTTGAACCACAGGTACAGGCTTGGGAGGCAGCACTGCAGTGCACAGCCACATTAGGGCCATCGTGGAGAAACCTTCCAGCCTACCACTGCACATTTGGTGCCTGACAGGAGATGAGCTGGTGGATGTTGGGCTGCAGTGCCTGCAGGTCTCAGATGGATCATGCCAGCAGAGTCCTAGTATCATCCTGGTTCTGGTTCTCCTCCTGCTGGCCCTCTCCCACAGGCACAAAACCAGAGCACCTTGCAGCCAGGCTGCCTCGTTTATGACCAGGAGCGAGCCCCTCCATACAGAGCTGTGCCTCGTGTGCAGCCAGCTCCTGAAAACCTGAGCACAAGCAACCTTCACGTGCTGGCAGTCTTGGATGGGTAGTATTAATGGTCATGTTTGCTCTGGCTGCTGCCAAGCACCTGCTTGTGCTGGCAGGGCACCCTCCAGCAGCCCAGCACAGTGGCAGACAGAGGCGTCCTGCCATAGTGGGTTGCTGGGTGAACCAGGCTCTGACATGCTGGTCGAGTCCTGCAGGCTGGGGCCAAGGTCACCCCCCAGGGCAGATGAAAGACAGCAGCCCTGCCCTTCCATGAGCCCCTGGCTGACCTCAGCTGGGTGTATTTGGTCTCACCATGCCAGGCTGGGGTGGAGGTAAACACTGCAGAGCTGGGTGACAGGAGCCCTCAAGGACTCCATGGTATTTTAAACATCCTCCCCCAGACACTATGAGAGACAAAGTCCCACTGTGTATACCTTGGATGAAGGGCCATGTCACCCTCACCTGGAGCCAGCAGAGGAATTAGGATCACAGTGACATTGGAGATGGGACTCCAAATTTGAGGACAGGACAAGGGGAAAGTTTTTCCTTTGCTCTTTGGCACCATCCCAAGACCTTTGATACACAGAGGAGTTTTAAAATACCCACACTCCCTGGTAACTCTGTGCCTCTGGGTTACGTCATCTGGGTCCTGGGTGCAGACTGAGTGTGAGTGTTGTGCCAGACAGAGCTCTGTAGCACTCGCCCTGCCTGGATCAAGCTTGGTGGTGGCACTGGTATGCTGTTACTTGCAGGAGCACCACACTGGCTGTGCCCAGCTCCACTCCAGGGCATGGTGGCTCTGCTGCTCAGGACCTCCCTAAGTGGGTGAGGCACCCCTGACCCTTGTGTGCCCACTGCTCTGCCCTGTCACAGCAGGGAGACCTTTCACCCTGGCACAGGGATGCTGGCGACACGTGTGCCTGTCACTTTGCTCCTTGGATGGTGGCCTCCCCAAGCATGGCGCTTTCCAAGGAGCTGACCTTAAAAAGAGCAAAGCACAGGCTGCCTTGAAGGTTCCTGCTCTCAGGCATTTCCATCAGGTCTTGGCAGGCACCCCAGTCCTGCCAGCCAAGCTCTCCCACCAGGAGAGTGGCTGTCACTGAGCCCAGCCACCACTGCCTTATAAGGATCCTTCACTGAAATTGCGCTTGGATTCCTCCACTCTTTCCGTGTTGCACATGGAGATGAACCCCTCAAGAACCACCAAACCACCCCAGGTAGAAGATGCTCCTGCACCTTCTCTCCCGCATGAAGCCTAGGTTTCTGCTTCTCTGAAAGTCTCCTTCTCTCTGAAGGAGAGTTAGCAAAGACCTTTCATGGTTTCAAGGCTTAGCTGCTCCACCAAAACACCTTAAAAAACAATCTTCTCACCTTTTTTTTGAATATTAAGGAAAAAGTCAAAAAGCTTATTTGCGTGACTTCTCCTTAACCCCTTTCCAAATATTTGAGTACCTGAAGATCTCAAAAATAGAGAGGCTTTGACCTGTGATACAGTTGAGCACAAGAGGAAACAGGGGCCCTAACTCAGCACATAGCCCAAAAATAGAATGACGGTTATCTGAAAAATGCACTAAATATAGACAAAAGCGTTTCAGCCCCAGCTGCAGCCGTGCCAGCCCAGCACAGGGCTCAGTGTCACTTGTAGACAGGATTTTAAAGGACCACGGTCCCAGCTGGCGTGCTTTGAGCAGGCTCATGTCACACCTTTGGTGGTTATGGCCCCACCTCGCCCTGCCTCAGCTCTCAGGGCACCCAGAGTGCCCAAGATTCCCATTCCCAGGGGTGCTCCCAGGGTGAGGAGGAGGCAGCAAGCCCAGCCCTGTTCAACCCCAGGCACATGGAACTTCCACAGAAGGACTGCACTGGGTTTTGGAGGGCACAGGTGATCCTGCTAGGAGTGAGACCAACCAGAATCCTACAGGCACCAGACCTCTCAAATCACTTTCGACTTTGCTGTTGCTTTAAGCCAGAGGGGAAGGTGCAGGCAAGGGCTCCTTTAATCCAAGTCAGGTCATTCAGCTCCATTTACAGCATAGAGGGAAAACTTCCAGTTTTCTGTCACTTCACAGCCCTGTACAAGCCTAGTCCTTCCCTCAGCCCTGCCCAGTGTGGAATGATGACCTGATGAAGAAGCTTTTAGGGAGGGGGATCCAGGCAGCCCTGAGCCCACCAGCATCTGTCAGCACATGCAACATTGCTGTCACTGGCACCTTGTAGAGGGGATGTCCCCAGTGGGTCTCTCCTTGCCCAGGCTGGGGCACTAAAGCCAGGTCCAGGGGGGAATTTTCCCACCTGCAGCCTGCTAGACCCCTGGACCTGATAGATCCACCTCTTCCCCAACTCCTGCCCATCGAGGTGTGGGAATGATCATACCATCCTGACACACATGTTCCAAGGATGATAGGCATGGTCCATGGGAGGAGATGGGAGCACCAGTGGGCAGCAGAACAGAAGGGAATTTTGCCCATGCGATCCCAAGGCACTGGAGGACTGCTCTCCCAGAAGATTTCCAGAGCTCTGGGTGGGCACCAAAATGGATCTATCAGCTCTGCATGTTTCTGGAATTTGGTGATTTTTGGCCACTGGCTCCTGGGATTTAAAAACCCTCTCCTGAGCTTAAGGACTGACAAAGGTGGAAAGAAGCTCATAAAATGTGTCTTACATGGCCAAGTCTTGCCATTTTTTTGAAATGCCTTGCCATCTTTTTGAAATGAGATAGGAAAGTTTCCTTGGAAAAGGTCCAAGAACCTTTCAAGCTCTCATGGCTCATTGCCTGCAGCTCAAGTGGGCCCTGACAGCCTGGCATCCATCCTCCTCTGCCAGTGCTGGCAGCAGATCCAAGGAACAGCCTCACCTGCAGCAGTGGGGTCTCTTTTATGAACAAAGCCACGCCTGGAGCATGAGGCTGCCTTCCTCCCCCAGTGCTCAGAGACACCCTTTATTTGTGGATTTTTAGGTAAATGCACACTTTGCCAGGCAGGCCTGATGCAGCCAGCTAAGAGCATGGAGCATGAGAATTGTCACTGCTCCCCACAGTGCTGGCCTCATGAGCCAAGGTGCTTCCCCTGCATTTCTGAACTCTCATCAGCCCTTCCTGACCTCCAGCTGCAGCCACCCAGTTTCAGCCACTAAGGGAGCTGGTTTTGCAATACCAGAAACACAAACAGCCTCCAGGACCTGTGCCCAGATCTCTCCTGATGCCCCAGAATTTCTGAATAACTTCTTTCATAAAAACAGTGTCATGGCAGGGTGCAGATAGCTCTGACAAACAGCGCCAGGTGTTCCTGTCCTCACCTGTCCTTCATAGAACTGTGTCACCCCATCATTAGAGCTGAGACCAGGAAGGGGCTGGAAGGTGAGGTCAGCACAGGGGATTGTCCCATGGATGTGCAGGGCAGGGTGCTGGCTGGTGGGTGAGGAGAACCCATAACACAGAGGAGGAACAGGATAGGGAAGTGCTGCTGTTGGTAACCCTGGGGGTTCATGGCCTCTGCAAGGCTTCTCCCTTCCCCCCTGGGAGCAGGGTCATCACTGTGGGAGGGGCATTGGAAATGGAAGAGAAACAGCCCTTCATGGGCCTCAAAGTTGACAGTGCTCCAGGAGGCTTGGGTCACCATGCCCACCTGCCCAGGCAGGCAGATGGACAGGGGCAGAGCCTCCTCTGTGCACCATCCACTTCTCAAAGTTACAGGACTGGATTATGCCTAGATGAGGGCACCATGACCCGCATCCAGCAAAGCATGGCTGGTGATCAGAGCCAGCTGAGATGAAGCCAGGCAGCACTGGGAGTAACTCCCCTCCCACCACTCCTCTCCTGCACCACTATCTGGGCAGCAGCTCCAGCACTCGTGAAGGACTGTGCCTTTGTGCCCAGGGTAGGGTTTAACCCTAGGGAAACTTTCCCAAGCAAGGGCATCAGGGAGGTTGTTATGGCCTCACCTAAAATGACAGGGGATCAAAGTATGGATCCAATGGGAAAAATCACCCCCATATACTTCAACCAGCTCCCATCTCGGCATTAACAACTCCATGTCCCTGCAACACCCTCCTAGGCAGCTCCACTGCGTGCCTTCCTAGGCAGGTGTTATACCCAGGAAATAAAATTCCTGTGAATTTTATTCCAATAAACTTTTTTCTCATCTTGACCAAATTAAAGTGATGAGAGCAGAGCAGCAACTGAAAGAGTATGTCCAGGAACACTGCTGCTTTTCTGATGATGAAAGGCTCCTGCAGAACTGCTTCTCCTGTGAACCCCATTTTGCCCCAGCTGGATAATTGGTGCGTTATGTACAATGTGGGTCATTAAAATACCCCTTTTTGCTTCCTGCTCTTCTGCACCCGGAGGCCACTGTCAAGGTGATGCAAGAGGCCGCTGTGATTGCAGCTGGGTGGCACCGTCCCCGTCCCTGCCCTCCTGTCCTGGTACACAGGTTGTTGTTCAAGGGGGAATTGAGTGAGCAGGTGTGAAGGTAAAGCTGGAGACAGAGGTTAGGAGTTGGGGGAGATGTGGAAAAGCAACTGAGAGACTAAAAACCATTATTTTGGTTACCAAAAAGTATTTCAGATGCACCTAATTCAGCACCCCAAACACTGCAAATGGGATGGAGCCAGAACACTGTCACTCCCCCTCCTAGGGCTGGCATCAGTGGGGCTCGTTCAAGGAGTGGTGTTCTAGAGGAACACTCACAGATGTGCCTGTCTTTAGGAAGATTTTTCCACAGGCAACAGGACACCAACTGTTCCTGTGCCACCCTATAACCAGGCACTTAAAGATGGTGTTTCCATCACTGCCTCTTTCTGACAGAAATATGAAGAAATACAAAGGTGAATCAATTTGACCATCCCATGGAGGGTAGTGCATCCCCTGCCCTGCTGCCCTAGGATCAGGCAGCAGTGAAGAGTGACGAGGTCAGCGCCTGGGCCAGGGGCCACTCCATGACCACCCCCAGCAGGCTTGGTGGGTGGCACCAGCACAGTGGGGGCTGTGCTGGGTTCACATGGCAGCAAGGACCGTGTCCAGCAAACCTTCCCACTGCCTTGCAGGCAGCTGAGCCTGGGCAGGCATTGGCAAAAACATCGGGGATCACCCTAGGGACAAAAACTGGGGAAGACTGGCCTGAGCAGTCTGGCCAGGCAAGCAGAGGCAGGGGTGACAAGAAGCAGGACAGACAGGTTTGGGAGAAGGACAGCACCTCCTCAGAGCTGCCTCCAAAACAGTCTGCACGCAGCCTGGACCAATCCTTCCACGGCCAAATCACCTGGAGATGAGTCCCTATCATGGCCATCGAATTCCCCCGTGGCTGTCTGGAGAAAGCAGCAAAGCCAGAGGTGCTGGGGGTGAGAGGCAGAGCAGGGTACCCCAGAGTCTGTCTGTCGTGCCTCCTACCACCCTGCCAGCACAGCCCTGACCCACTGTCGGAGAAGGCGGGTGAGTCCGTGTGCGTGTAGGAGGGCGGGTGCTGGGATGGAGGGGGCAGTGCCCAGCTTGCACTCCCCCTCCCATGGGCCCAGCAGATCATCGTGATTACCGTGGCAGATGTGGATGGGTTCCGGAGCACGGCACTGCAGTAGCAGAGGTGCTGGGGTGGCACCTACACAGTCCAGAATTACCTTCCACTTGAGGAGGGCTGCGAGGTTCCATTCTCCTCCCTGTGCCCCGGAGTCCCTCCCTGTGAGAAAATGAATGGCCATCGTGGATAGAGGCAGGCAATGGGTGCACCGTGCACCCCAATGGGACAAGGTCCATCCCTGAGAGCCAGGGTGCACCCTAACAGCACAGGGTGAACCCCAGAGCTCTCATCCTTCCTGAGGCAGGACAGAGGGCAGAAGGTTTGGCCAGAGCAGGGCTGCAGCACAGGAGCCCTGGCTGCAGGAATGCTCTGTTGTGGCAGCAGCTGGGAGGACATGGGTTTCCAGATCTTGGCTATAAACATCCCATTGCTTTCCTAGAGCTCAGACCCCCAGAACTCTGGCAATGGGATGGGGAGAGCATGGGGATGTGGTTGGCAGCTCAGGCAACGCGTGACAAGCACAAGGGGAGGGTTCCTGGGGCAGCTGACAGCCGAGTCATGCACCACAGGACAGGCAGGGTGGGGACTTCAAAGAGCCCGGTCCCACGGGACAAAACAGGTGGGGAGTGACTCCTCTGGCAGAGCCTGTCTGAGGGCTGAGTACCCAGCAGCCATGCTGAGCATCCAGAGCAGGGGCAGTCACAGCCTGGCAGGTCACGCCTCATGGAAGCTTCAGGCATGACTGCAAATGGCCCCAGGTTCAGGCACGGGGAAGAAGGACCAGAGGTCACTGGCTGAGTCACTGGCAGATCTGGGCACCACAGTCCACAGCTGCACCCACAAGCTCCCCTCCAGCCCCACTCCCCAAAGCACTGCCCAGCACCTCCTGCCACACTGTCCACTTTGGCCGAATTTCTGCCCTCCCCATGACAATGGGGAGAATTCCCCCTTTTTTTTCTCCAGACACCCTCACCTGTGCCAGGAGCCTCATCCCCACCAAACTGGTGCCAGGAGCTCACAGGGTTGGGGGGATCTGTGCCCAGGCAGGGTTACCCTCAGCTCCGGCAGGAGTCAGCCCTCGGAGCTTGCCCAGCACCGGGAGACGGAGCTGGGAGTTCTCTGCTCTGATGACACACCTCTGTTGCAGGCAACCTCGCATGGATGCAGTGGTGCCAGCACCTCCTGCCCAGCTCAGCCAGCAGTCCAGGCTGGGCTGAGCTGAACACTCCCAGCTGGTTTGTTCATGGCTACTACCTCGCACCAGGGCTTGAGGAGGGCAGAGATATTTTTTGTAACCTTAAAATCCTGGGAGCACCTGGATGAGGCCTTGGGGTGAGGCAGGAACATCCCGAGCTACATCTGATGCCAAAGAAGAAAACCTGTGGCTCTGTGCTTGCCCACCGGGTGCAGTGGGGTTTGTTACACAAGACAGATGTTTGCTACCTTGGAGGTTGTGCTGTCGGCTGGGGAAGTACAGCTGGGGAAGCCTGGCTTGTGCACCCCACAGCAGAGGGAAGGGAGCTCCTCACAGACCCAGGAGCATGGCACAGACCATGGTGCTAATGCCCCCCAGGATCACCCACTCACCAGGGCTCTGACAGGTCAGGGTGGTGTGGGTAGGAGGGAGGGACCATCCCAGCCAGATCCTGAGCTGCAAACTTTTCTAATTAAGAAATTCAATGTATTTTCAACCTGGAAGCAGCCCATCCTCTAGGTGGGAAGAGTGGACAAGGGAGAAGTCTCCAGTGAAGGACCTTTTATGTGGGAATGTGGTTTTGTGGAGCCTCCCTTGCTCCTTATCCCCCAGGGGAACAGAAACAGGGCAGAGAGTGGTGCTGGCTGTGGAGTGGCCAGCAGTGCTTTTGTGCAGGTTCACAGTAGGATGGCCATGCCTGGGGATTTTCAAATAGCAGCTCAGGGGTTCACACGTCCATGTGGTGCTTCAGCCAATGGCAGATTAAGACATTTAGACTGGATATTAGGAAAAAAATTCTTCATGGAAAGGATGGTCAGAAATTGGAACAGGCTTCCCAGGGCAGTGGTGGACTCACCATCCCTAGAAAGTGTTAAACAAAACATGTAGATGTGTAGATTTGGGACACAGTTTAGTGGTGGACCAGATTTAACAGTTGAACTGAATAATCATAAAATGTCTTTTCCAACCTTAATGATTCCATGACTCTGTGTGGACACCCTGAACACCCTGGTGAATTTTTCACCCTGGTGTAGGGTTCAAGACACACATGTGCTCTGGTCACATTCTCCCCTTCACATTGTGGGGAGAAAGGTGTGCAGTGCAGAGTCGCCATGGCCAAAACCCTGGGATTGAGGAGGGGATGGCATTGTGCGGGGAGGACATTTGCTGTCCCTGCAGTCCACACGTTTTTCCTCTTTCTCCATGCCAGACCACTGCAAGCTGTGGGTTCCTCCATGCTGGGCACACTGAGAGCTGTTACCAAGCCTCAGGACTTTCATTTTCCAGTAAAAGGCATGACTCAGTCACTCTGCTTGACTTGGTGGCCTTTCTTTTTCTATGACCATCCTCCACTCTCTCCCAGAAAAGGATCCTTGATTTTAATTACCAGGTCCCAGGCAGGAGGAACCGGGAGATTAGGACTGAGACTGGGCTCAGGATCTGAAGATTCATTCACAAGTGACTTGGGGCAAGCATCTTCTACTCCCCCTACTTTTGTTTCCTTTTGGAAAAGACAACAGACCCTCCCTCTTGCCTATTTCAACAGAGCCTGCCTCTTGCCAGTGTCAGTGTAATCTCCAGTAGTGCTAAAAATTACTGTAGTGTCACAAATACTGTCCAAAATGCTCACTCAGACCTTATAGCACCCACTAAATGCGATTAAAAGGACATTTGGGTTAACTTCAGTTGTAAGATTTGACTAAAAAGGGCAATCCCCAGTGGCTCCTTCCAGAGAAAATCATGAACTCACAGCATGGTTTGGGTTGGACTTCCAATCCCATCCCATTCCCCCTCCTGCTACAAACAGGCACACCTTCTACTAGACTAGGCTGTTCCAAGCCCCATCCAAACTGGCCTTGACACTTCCAGGGATGGGGCAGTCACAGCTTCTCTGGGCAGCCTATGCCAGGGCCTCACCATGCTCAAGACAAAAAATTCTCTTTGCAACAGAAGTCCCTTCCCTGCAGGTATCTCTCTGCATGCAGGAAGTGTCCTCTCCCCTGTGGAGCTGCCAGAGGGGCTAGGACAGGGGGACAGTGCAGTCCTTGCTCCTGTGCAGCATATGAGGCACAGGGGCATGGGGGCCCTTCCCATCCACAGGTGGGATTTCTGTATCTATCCCAACTCCATCTCACAGATGATCAGTCCCTGCCCCTGTCCCCTCTGTCACAATCTGGCAGCCCTCAACAGTTCAACCCAGTGAGAATGTGGAAAGACAGCTTCAGGGCAAGCCATGCCTCCACTTGCCTTTAATCCGGTTTCACACATCCCGTCTTTGCCCCTCAGACTGGATTTGATCCCAGCTATTGCAGCTGAAACCCCAGGTGGTAACGCAAACCCTTCCAGCAACTGGTCCTTAAATGGATTTCCTGTGGGGAATCCCCAGGAGCTAATGGTGTCTCTGTAACACAAATCAATACCCACAGGATTGAAGGAATTAATTAGAATTAGGATTAGGAAGAAGAGTACTTCTAGATGTCACCCACAGTCACCAAACTGTGGAAATTACAAGTCTGCGCTTCTGGGGGCTGATGTTGGCTTTGCTGCACTGGTTTGTACCAGGATGAAGCTTTCCACAAGTTTGATTGATGTTTTGGGGAGAAGCTTGCCACTCACCTGACTTTTATTTTATCATTTAGCCCATTCTCTCCCATCCCTCCTGAGGATTAACTGGAAAAATATGGATCAAGATACTGGTTTCAGCTTAGCAATGGCTTTTCCAAGGCAGGGCTGCTTCCTACTCTAAGGACAGCACAGCTGCCTTATGGAACAAAGCAGGGATGGACAGAAAACTTGTCACAGGATGAATTTGCAATTCCATTACTTTAAACCAAGAAATATGTTCACTGTTACTAAAGCTGCACATAAGGAGGTGGGTTCTGTATTCCTGTTGCCATTATTTCCAAACAGACAATCAAAATTTGTACTTCAGTGGTCTAAAACAACACTGAGCTTTTACAGGGCAAAAATACTTGACCCACAAGTGCCCACAGGCTCTGACACTCATTTCCCATGGTTCTGCAGCCACCTCCAGCAGCTGCCAGAGCCCACACAACTGGAAACCTCTGTGTCATCTGCAGAGTGCAGCACTGTAGAACACCATGTATCTTTTTCCCACATTCCTAATGGAAAATAGGGCAAAAGGACAGGACAAACCCTCCGGCACCTCCAGTGCTCTGGGACTGGATCAGGCTTGATAGGATAGGTCTGGTGGAGGACCTGGTGCTGCAGGAACACCCAGCAGCTGGGAAGGGCTGCCCCAGTGCCTTGTACAGTGCACACCAGTACACACCTCCTGCACAAAGCCCTCCTGCAGCCGAAGGCCCAGCTGGCTGGTGGGACACAAGCTGTTTTTCCATGCCTTCACTGGACACTTGGGTGTGCAAGCTGCTCCCTCAGCAGGGGTAAGTTCAGCCCAGGAACAGCACATGAGTGATATGCTAAGGCCTGAACAGCAGGCCTAAGCCTGAGTTGACTCACAAGACGAATCTTGAGCATGATGCTATTAATACCATCAAGGTTCTTTAGTTGAAAATAAATGATTAAAACATTTATATTAGTTATTCTTAATGCCAAACTGGCTGTTGTAGAGATGTTTGTATAACTTTCTCTAGGGTATATCAAGAAATCTTCCCTACAGATATCCCCTAGAGACTTGACAGTAGTTTAGGCAAAACCCTCCGGGCTGTGGCCTGGCCTCTGGCCAAGCCCTGACCCCAGCTGGTTGGGAAGTGGGCCATCAGAACGAGATGTTTTCTGCACGAAAAGGTAAACAAGTCATTTGGACGTGCTGATTTGGGCCTATAAAGCTGACCCCTTTTTTGGCAGGACTGGAGCCCTGAGCTCTGGGTGGGCACACCACATAGGATTTCCCCAATTTCTGGGAAGGGCTCTTCAGTTCCTTGCTGTGTAATGGGGCTCCCCAGCAACGGTGGACTCTGGCTGATGGCAGAGTATGCGGGCAATTGGTGATGTCTCTTCCTCAATCACTATTCTCTCTCTCCTGCTTGTATTGTAATGATTAGACACATTCCCTTGCTTATTTTGACTTGTTGCTGTAGCCAAGAGAGTAATAAGCGTATTTTTTTGCCAAATGTATCCTGTTACCTCTGTTTTGCCTCAGTATTAACAGTAAAACAAGACCATTCTTCCTGTTGGTGTCTGTGTCCATTCTATTTTGCCCCTGTTGACTGGCAAAACAATGAGCAGGGAAGGGAAACAGGGAAGGTGCAAAGGGAGGGGATTCATAGGGCAGAAATGCCCATAGGGCTTCACTGCATTTGGGTCTTGCCTGAATACACACACTTGCCTTGAAGACCAAGAAATCTAATGAAACGTTTGAGAAAACACTCTGCACTCACAGTCCCTGCAGCACACAAAGGCACAGTGCAATTCAGCAGCTGCCAGCCAAAACCCAGCTTTTTGTTCTTAAAACACACTGAGACTCCTGTGTAACCACACAGGGAGAGGGAGCATCCATCAAATGATCCTATGTCCTTAAACTGCTGTCAGCAAAGGCTGAGGCAGAAGGAACGAGGCATGTGTGTCAAAACAAGAGAGAGAGGGGTGCTAGGACTGGGGTGTGGGAGGTCCCCAGGGGGGTGAACCTAGCAGCAGCTCCTGCTCCCAGAGGCACTGAGTGACCAGCAGTGCCTGGGCAGCTGGAAGAAACCTTCCTGAGGAAGCACGTGCTTTGCTCTTCCCCACTTGCCCTGTCTGGCTGTCACCAGCAGCTCCTCTTCACCTGGAACAGTGCAGAGCACAGGAATGGGGGGATAGATCCAAATGGGATTCACAGACCTGTTTCCCACTGGCTTCCCATAGAGCATAGGAAAGAAACAGTGTGATACACAGAGCTGCTGTTCACAACCCACTTTCCCTTTCCAGTCTCTCTTTGCTCCAACTGTTACAGACCCACCTGGTTTTCTTTCACTTGAAATGGAGGAAGGAAATGGTGCTGCGGGCTGTGAATGCTCAGCTGTGTCCTCAGGATACTGGATCTAGATAGCCCATTTCTTAGAGATGCTGCTGTAAAAGTGAGTAGTTTAGCCAGTGCCCAAAAGCTGAACAGTGCTGTTTATCAGGTCCCTTTGATTCCTCTTGCCTAACTTCAAGCGTTCAGAGTTTCAGTCTTCAGTTCATGTCATCAGCTCATCCCTTCCCCACCCAGGAGAGATATCTGAGGTGAGTTTGTAGCTCTCTGGACAAGCCCATCTCTTCCTCATGTAGATGACAAGCTTCCACTAGATGATTAATTGCATTGACTTAGCTGGCAGGAATTTCATCTTTGGGGATTTTTTAATTTTTTTTTTTTTTAACACTGCCATTTAAAACTCACTCTGAAAAATATTCAAAGCAGAAATACAATCTTTCTGGGGGCTAAGAAAAGTTGATTTGCTTTCTTACAAAGTTATCTGTCTTTCATGTAAAGGAAGTTCTGGTGAATGAAGCCAGTCAGAGAAGTAATGAGAAGACATGTAGCCCACAAAAATTAAAGGCATATGAATTTATGGGTATTTTTTAATTGACAAACTCAAAAGCTGGCAGGTGTTCTGGCAGCAAATTAACTTCTTAGCTGGCAGCCAATAAACTCCAGCAGAAGACAACTTGAAAAGAGGCAAAAGTAACTCAAACGTTTATCAGTAAAGAACTCGAGTATAGGGAGATAGACTATATAAATGTGAATTTCTCAGGAAAACCAAAGCCACTGAGGACCAGCAATGACTATAATGCAACTACTGCTGTGCAAGGTCTGTGGTGGGAAAGGCAGAAGGAAACATAGCATAACACTGAAGTGGTTGACTATGAAAATAAAACATGACAGCTTGGCCAAAATAAATGGTGGGTGAAAATCACCTCTCGGGGACATGGGATAGGTTGAGCTAGATCCCACAGGAACAGGAAGCATCCCTGAGATATGTAAGTCATTGCACAGGGCCCTGATGAAATCTTAGAATAACAACAAAGCTGTGGTCTCCCAAATGCAAAAGAACTGCATTAGGCTGGAAGAGTTGCCAGGGAAGACTGGAGGGTGCCTCAGGAATCAGTACACCTAATTTGTACAGTGAGTCAGGAAAAGGAGTGGCTTGTTTACCCCCAAAAATGTCACCATTGCATAATTCTAGCAGGGCACACAAGAAGTGCCCAAACCAGCATCTGTTTGCAGGAACAAAGATGAATCATCCCTGAATTGGCTCAGTCTTAAACAGTGTCTTATAAAAGTTCTGTGATGCAACATCCCCAGGTTGAATCCATCCCTTGAATGCTCCACGTGGGTGCCTCATGTAGGCAGCGTGATCAGGGGAGTGCAGATCTTCCAGCAGCAGCAGCTCTCAATTGTGTGTTTGGCTCCATTAGATCTGCTTCTTTTTGTAAGGCAACAAAACCTGGAGGCTGTAGGGCAGGCAGTCCCCCTGAGAGCTGCACTTGCTGCATCCTGTGTGGACCAACAACCACTCCACAACCCCACTGTCACACTGTGGGTGGCACCATGGCAAGAGGTCCTCAAATATCAGCTCCTGAAGGGAGCTTAGCACACCCAGCCCTCTGTGCATGTCCCTACCAAATCATTTGCAAAGCCAAGGAATTTCAGGAAGAAAGGATAGCCAGTAAATGCCCCAATGCTGCAAAAACTACCATCAGTTTGGGGTGAACCAGGACACAGAAGATCAGGTTTATGCCTCTGGAAAAAACAAAAACAAGTTGCTGCACTAACCAAGCAAACCAGTGTTTTCTCAGAGTTTTCTGGTTTGTGTCCTTTCAGCTCAGCATGAGTCTCTGACAGCCCTGAGATCTCTTCCCTGTTCTGTCATCTCTCTCTGCCTCTTTACTGCTGGTGGGGAAGCAGCTGGCTGTACTGGCTGACTTGAAACAGCACAGCAACACTGTCAGGTCCCACACTATTGCCTACGTGAAACCCACCCCAGCCTGGGTCTCCTGAAACTTCCCTTGATTTTCATAAAGCCAGTAGGAATCCCAAGGGTTTTAAAGGTCTGCTCCTCCATCTCATTTGGCTGAGAGTGACTTCAGAAGTTCCTGCCAGACAAAAGGCAGCACTACAGCTTGTGTGTGTTTACTGCAACTCCTTAAATGCAGCTCTAACCCCCCAAATTAGTGGCCATCAGATAGCAACTGATACTCAACCCTCTCATATTTGTCTGACATATTTGATGCTTTGAGAGGGCTGAATACGTCCACTAGCTTAAGAATTCCCCTCCACTGATAGCCCTGGGATCTCCTCCTGGAGAAATGCTAGAGCAAACTCATGCTCCAGAAAGAATTGCTGCATTTGTCCTTTCTTTTATTTGGCTTTGCGCACCAAATAAACACAGAACAACTGTAGTGGCATGATTCCACATCCGATTTCTGCTGCCCTTGGAGATTATCTGAATCTTCCTAGGGCTGCATCAGACAGTGCTGGGCAGCACATGGCACAGCTCAGACTGGCAAAAACAGCATCCTGGAGTAGTGCAGCTTTAACCACACTACTGTGTGCCAGTCACCCAGCAAAGCAGCAGTCACAGGAAGGCTGTCAAGTACTTTGGATCAGAACTGTCATTTGGAGAGAACCAGCACACAAAAAAAAAAGCATTTCTGAGCAGAAAACTCAAGAGACCATTGTGAACAGCTGCAAAGAAGAATCAGCATTTCTGACTTCCTATTTACAGATGCTAGCACAAATAAATTAACTTGAATGAATTCACCCTGAATTATCAGAGGATGTGCTGGGCTCGCTCAGTCCTGGGGCCAACAAGTCCCAGGGCAGCTAGAGTCACACTCACAGAGCAGCTTTATCAGCACAACCCACACCGTCTTGCCAGAGAGCCTGAGAGCAGAGGAGCTGCCACACGACAGGCTGAGCACTGAAGCTCTCCTTTTGGCCTCAGGACCAGACCTGTTGTTCCGTGGCAGTGGATGACACCACACTTGAAGGAAGCCCTGCAAAGGCAGCAGCTAAACCCCAGTCTGGGAGTGAGCACAGTAGGAAACAGTCCGGCTGGGGACCATCCGAAGATGGGTTTGTAGCATGAAGGGATTCACCTTCCAAGTAACCATGGTCCAGAAAGTTTATGTGACTGACCACCTAACCCCACCAGTCTCTCCAGTTCTGGGGACATTACACACTGGGTCACCACATCCCAGAATTCACCCTTTCTCCTTTCTCTGTAGGTGGGTGCAACTTAACTCTACAGCTCTGAGGCTGCATAAATCCAACGTAAATGTTCTCTTGGACATGATTCAGCTCTTTTCAATGGCAATCCCAGTATACTCAGCAAATTCTAATTTAGATTACATGAAAAATTGCTGTCTTCACATACCACATGAAACGTGTTTTCACTGTTGCCTGAGATTATCATGTCTTCCTTCCACTTGTCTCCATTCAGATGAAACGTTGTAAAGGCTATGTTTGTGTGAGATTGTGTGAATGGGCTGTGCACATACCCAGGGATGGAGATGGAGAGAACAGCAGGAAAGTCGATGCTGGGAAGGTAGGTGAGTGAAAGCCTTCCCACAACTCTTAAGCTCTGGAGCTGTTGAAAGCACATAGGCTGAGAATCTGAGTCTGTCAAGAGCCTTCTGAAACCAAAGACGGCCACGAGCACTCAGGGCCCTCACAACACCCGTGACTCTCACCACAGCCACAGAAAGCACGTGGGCAGATACGATGGCGGTCTGTGAAATACCTGAAAAATTAAGAACTGTCTGAGGGGATTTCTTAACAGTTCAGAAGCCACTGACGCTCCTCGTCCGAGCTGGGCCCGGCCTGCCGGGCCTTGCCCCGGCTGCGCAGAGCTACCATCCAGAGGCACCTCGGAACCACAGGCGGGAGTGCAGGCTCGCAGGGAGCGCAGTGCCACTCGAGGACAGACCTGCCCGTGTCCTCCGGCTGAGAAGGGGCTGTCCCGTGTGGCGGCCCTGGGCAAGGGCGACCCGAACGGGCGAGCTCGGGGGACGGCAGCGGGATCCCCGATCCAAGCGCGCGCCTGCTGCTTTGGCTCTCCCGCGGCCGCCGTAGTTCGGAGCTGTGCCGGGAGGTTGAGGTGCGAGGGCCGCTGGGATATGTAGTCTGCCTGGCCACGCTGGTTCATTGGCGGCGTCTTCCCCGGCGCCGCCCGGGAACTACAGCCGGCGGCAGCGGCGGAGCGCGCGCCGGGATGGCGGCCCCCTTACTGCTGGTGGTGCTGGCGGCAGTGACGGTGCGCGCTGCGCTCTACCGCTCCAGCCTCGCCGTCTTCATCGCCGAGCGGGTCGAGGTGGCTTCCCCGCTAAACGCCTGGAAGCGAGGTGAGGCCCGGCGAGCCCCGGCCGGGTCGCCGCTGGCCGGGTCGCCGCTGGCCGGGCCGAGCTCCGCGGAGGCGGCGCGAAGGAACCAGGGCGGCGAGATCCCCCGAGCCGGGCGGGCAGGGCCTGACCCGGCCCGGCGCCGGGCTGGAAACTCTCCGCGGGGAGAGTGCCCGGCTGCACCCCGGGCAGGGCTGGGCCGGCCTGTGCTCGCCTGGTCCCGAACCAGAGCTGCAAGAAAGGGCCGTGGGCATCTGGGAGGAGCCCGTGGGAACCGGTGCTCCACGGCTCCGGGGGGCGGGAGGGCCGTGGGGCTGGAGGCAGAGCGCAGGGCTGGAGCAAGGACGTCGCACTTCACTGCTGGCTGGGGACACTGCTGGTGTCACACATGCACACAGACGGGCGCGGGACCCACCCAGGCCGTGTGGCTCGGTCGGCCCCTGCTGCTGGCCCTGCACAGGCACCGTGTCGCGGTGAGAATGCCACTGCACGGCCCCCAGTTCATTTCCCTTGGTCAGTTGGTGTCCCTGCACGTAACCAGTGATTCAAATTCTCTTCTGAAGGCTCAGTGAGGTACAGGGTAATCGGTGCTTTTCAGTAACGTTCATCTATGTATCGTCTGAGCATTTTAGGAATCTTAATTTATTTTGAAGACGTCTCTCTGGTATCCAGTTATTGTGCAGGCAAAATTATTTGCAGTTTTGCGGTGGAAAAGAGTGGCCAGAAGTAATAAAGTTCAAAAATACAAGTGCATTTGATGACCTGAGGCCTCTGCTCAAGTATGTTGCACTTCATGCTTCCTGTGCTATTGAATACCACCTTAGAGCATCAAGGTAGGGATCTAGATAGTAAAGTGAAGAAGTGGGATCATCTTGAAAAGTCTGGGTTGTCACCATACCGGAAGTTGGTGGCAGCCAGAATCTATTTCTCCAGCGTGTCACTGAACTGAGCACCTCTTGTGTTTTCCTAGAGTGTCCTGCCTGTTTCCCTCTGAACAAATGGGCCCATTTCCCTTAGCCCCTTTCTCTGCATACTGTTCAGTCCCTGGAAACTTCTGTGTTCAGGAAGGTGGAGATTGTCTGCAAAAGCACACACGTGCATTGCATGGCAAGCTGTAACTCCGTGAGCACAAGGAGCTGAATTAAGGCTATGCAATGTCAGGAAGTTTCAACAAGAGATAAAGCTTTTAGCTTTCCCTGGCAATATGTGTTCATTTCTGTTCTTGCCTTGTGATTTTGGATGTTTGAGGCCTCTCTACATTTAATGAGGCAAAACAGTTCAAAGTCTTTATTATGTTGTGGTTGTCCTCCTGGAATTAAGTATTTCTCCAGCACAGATGCCATACATCATTTAATAGGTGACTCAAAAGAAGGAGATACCATGCATGTGATTTATGTCTCGTTAAGTGCAAAATATTTCATCCAGAACATTTTTAGCTGAAACAAATAAATAGGTGATGAGTGCCCATGCAGGAATGTGCATGGCAGAGCTTGGAGCAAATCAGTTCTGGCTGGCTGTTGGCTCTGGGAAGTTGGATGTCGCCCATTCTGTGTGAGATTCTTAAAGAGTGTCATATTTTTAAAAACTGCAGTTTTACCATTGTGAGATCTCTCACTTTGCACATTACTGGGGTCTAATGCAGGTGTCTTGTCTGTTTCAGTGGTCGAAGGATTAGCTCTGCTGGATTTAGGGGTCTCGCCATACTCTGGAGCTATTTTTCATGAGGTTGGTTTGCATGCTTGGTTTTAAATGTGATATTCCAGTGGCAGCAGGGGTGTTAGTTTGGCTGCTCAGGGCCTGGAGAAGGCTGGAAGACTGTTTTGTCCCAAAGACCGCAGAGAACCTGAAGTTACGTGGTTTGTCTGGTTATGCAGTGACCAGCACAAGGAAACCCAGGTAATCCCAGTGAATTCCCTGTGCAGGGAATCAGAGCTCAGTGTTGTATTTGTTTATTTGTTACTGCATAAAGAAACTCTGAGATAGGGGAACTCTGTAATAAATCAAATACTCTGTTCACATCCAGCTGTTTCTGTCAGCACAAAGTGGAGCAGGCACAGTGTCACTGTCTGATAGGATTTACTGGGTATCAACACCTGGAGTCTGCATTTGCAGAAATTCTAGTTCTAGCACAAGCATGCAGTTCATTTTTTCTTCATCTTGAAAGCACCTTGTTCCTACAAAGGCACTTAAATACCTGTGGGGTTTTGTGCCCTCAAGAGGCCTTGCTGATGTGAAGGTGCACTCATACCTAGTGTCACCTGGGGTGAAGCAGATACTTGGTATCCTCTGAAAACTGGATTCTTTTCAATAAACTCTGCTTCTTTAGACAGAATTTCTCCCAGTGAAATACTTCCCCATGCTTGTTTAGGCCACCACAGTTTTTTAAAAGTTTTTGAAAAGAAATTTATTTTCTCATGGTGAAGACTGTATTTGCAGCATGTAAATATAGTCCTTCCAGACTAAGATTTTGTGTGATGGGAATAATTCAGAAATATGCTTTTCCTCTTACCTTAAAAGGGAAAAACTCTAGGAGTAAGAGGAGGATAGGATTGTACTACTGCTTTATGTTTTTAACGTGCTTTCTTCTTTTTGCATTATAAAAGACATCTAAAAGGCAGGGGAACCAGTTATGTAGGAAATCTTTCGAAAGTACCTGCAGACAACCTGAGAAACAGATTTTCTAGAAAAAAATTACTTTCTAAAGCTGGTCTTTGTATGCTTTCTATTGTAAGTCTACCACTACTGCATTAGAATTGAAAAGTTGGAGTAGAATACAATTTTCAGAGTTGATGGAGCCTTTTATAAAGTGCTTGAGGACTTTGAAAGGAGAAAGACCAGTTAGTGTGCTTTGATTAATCACTTTGAAATATCAGTGTTAGAAAATAGGCCAAAGAAAATTACTTTTGGCAGTGTCTTGTAGAACTGCTCAACTCTTGTAAGTTTGTCTCATCAAATCACCAGTATTTTATCCGGACAATATTTGATATGGATTTCCCTTTTGCTCTCTTTCAGACCCCGCTGATAATCTATCTCTTTCACTTCCTGATTGAATATGCTGAACTGGTGTTCATGGTAAGTGCTCATGGAAAGCTTCTCCTGAAAGATCCCATTCAGGAAAATGCTGAGTGTGACTTTCTTTTCAGTCCTTCAGCCTCCCTGTAGCTCAAATTCCTGCTGAGCTCACAGTTAATTAGAAAGGCAGCTTTGCCTGCACAAACCCACATTCAAGCTTTTCCCTTCTTGTACATATTCCTTCTTCTTTGTGAGTTCTTCCTTAGGTAAGTATCCCCACACAGGGATAGGAAGGTGTAATTTTATTTCAAATTTCAAACATTATCTCTTACAGATAACAAAATGCTTGTCCCCTGAGCCTAATGCCTACTCTGCTGTTTCTCACCAATCCCTACACTGCTGTTTCTGTCTGCCAAACCCTAGACTTGCAAGGAGCACAAATGGGTTCATCCCCCAAATGTCTCTTGTAAATAGTTCTCCAAGTTCTTCTGCATGATTCAGAAGGACAGAAGTCCTGTAGCTGGCTGCACATAGCAGCCAGTGGAGCCTCTGTGCCCGGGTCCCTGCCAGGCAGGGCTTGTGCAGAGCCAACAGTCATGTGCCCTGTACTGCTGCCTGGGCAGTGTAGGGCAGCTCAAGGCACTGTCATGCTCCCTGGTGGCCAGGTGGGTTTAACACTGCTCCAGTGTTGCTGTGCTCTCACTACACCAGTAATTTTCTCCATTACCCTCATGTGCTGCTCTCCATGAACAATTTCTTTTCCTCTTGATTCCTCATTCTCTTGTTTTGTGAATATAAATGTTTTTGATACAGCCCATAGCTTCAAGATGAAGTGGTCGTGTGTGAGAGCACTGTACAAATCAGCCTTTCAGTATTTTTAAAGCTTGTGTTTTGTTCCCCTGAGATGAGTCAGATCAGAGCTCCTGTTAAATGCTGACTAACGTATTTTAATCCATTTGGTTATTTTGCTTACAATCAGTCTGTCCCTTGCTTTTTTAGATAACTGATGTGCTAACTGCTGTTGCCCTTTACTTGGCAATCCAGGACTTCAACAAAGTTGTGGTAAGCTTGCTTCCCAATATTACTGGTCATCTTCTCCCAGTAAATATAATTATCTTGGGCCAAAGAAAAGATATGCCAGAGGATGTGGTGTCAAGTACTTGTTGCAGTAAATCTGGCCATGTTGTAATGATAAACAAACAGGACTGAATGTAGTAGACAACTGAAGCATTTTAAATTTTGTTGTGGCACTATTACAGTGTCTGCAGCTACACACTGAGTGGTGATCACAGGAGTGTACACTCTTCCACAGCCTGGGTGTCATACCTTGGAGAGGGTTTCTTTCACACAGCATGAGGTAATACACAGACTAGAAATGTGTAAAGGAAAGAGTGAAACCTTCCAGCAGTTCTGAGGTGACATAGATCATTCTTATGAGCGTGGGGAAAGTCTGACATCAAATACTACTTGTTCCCTTCAAATTATAAGGATGTGTATTTGGAGGTGAGTAATTCCTCCCAGCTTTTAAACAACATTTTGTGTAAGCAGTGCTATGCTCTTTGCAATTCCAGAGGGGCAGGGATTTGGTATCAACATCAGCAGGGAGACTACATTTTCTACAGCATCTCTGTGATCTCCCACCCAGTTATGTGCTTGTTCCTTGTCCTCTGACTTAGAGGTTAAGGAAATAACCCAGGATAGAACTGCAGGCATGTAAGAACTCCACATGTGAGTTACTTTGGTTGTTGAGAATTTAGTGCTATCATCTCTGTCCTTCTGTCTCACCATAACATAATTCAGTCAGTTAATGTTTCAGATTTCTCTTTTGTCTCCTAGAGCGCTTCGTAAAACAAAAAAGATTAAAGAGAGATTTTTCATAGAAATATTCATCTTTAAAGCAACAAAGACTGCATACATATGGGGTTTAGGTTTTCAGGGGCTTGTGTGTTGAACAGTGAATTTATAAAGTTAGCTTTTCATTAGAGATCCGGAGAGGTGTTACGAAGATTGATTATTGGATTCTAGTGTGGTGAATTCACTGGTAGCTGTGTCAAGATGTAGACACCGGTAATTAAGGAAGTTTAAATGGGTAGAAATTATCTGCTTCCTCCTGACTCTCACTTCAGTTGTTAAGTATTTGGGTAAAGATAGGGGTTTTTTGTTCTCTACAACTCACATAACATAAGTTTTAGCTCACACCAGGGGCTTGAATATAATACAATAATAGAAACCCTAGGCTGAGTAATGTGAAATAGAATTACACAAGTAGTACAGAGCAATGACTTTCCTCTTCTGACAGTCTTTGATCATTCTTCCTTGTTCAGTTCAAAAAGCAGAAGCTCCTAATAGAACTGGATAAATACGCACCAGATGTGGCTGAACTCATCCAGACACCCATGGAGATGCACTACATCCCCCTCAAGGTAGCCCTATTGTAAGTATTGCTTGTGGGCTGCTTTGGTTCCTCAGCTCCCTTTGGGGTTTATTTGTCTCATTTGAGCCTTCAAAAACTGTCAAAAAATTCTTTCAGGTTTCTTTCCTGAAGAAATTCTGAATTTCCTGTGGGCCCTGAAAACTCAGTTTGAAAATGAAAAGCAGATGCATTTGCATGTGTTTGTTGCCAACAAGTAAATTCGCTCAGGCCCATTGAGATGAGCTCAGCAGCATAAAGTTATTATCTGGGTAACAAGAATGTTGTGTTGGCACAGATCGCATTCCCATTTATTTTGCCTATTTGTATGATAATGTTATCAAGATTTATCTTATGCCTTCTAAATGGTGACTTTTCAGAAAAGTCAGGAGAATTTTTCAGCGTGAAATTTGCTTACACAATTTTTCACCTGGACAAAATACTGAATAAGTGCTGAATATTACAACTTGAATATCTTAAATCGCTTACAACAGTTAACAGATGTTTTCATGTTGTCATTTTATTAATTTCATGTCTTGGTGTTCTTCTGTATACTAAACATATTTTTTATTTCAGAAGGCTTCAACTAAACTAACATACAATTAAGGTGCTTACTGTTACATTTTTTTAAATTGATATCTTGACACAAAGAAATTACTAAAATTATTCTGTATCAGAGAAACTTCTCCATTAGAAATTTGCCATTTTTTCTTATTTTCATGTGATTTTTTTAAATGGCACATTCCCCATGGCCAGAAGGGTAATGTGGGTAAATTGAAGACTGTTCTGCATATTGCTACAGCAAAGTTGGCATTAAATTGTACCTGTCCTGCTGTAGGCTGCCTTGTGGAAACACTGAAAAAGACAGACTGGGACTCAGACACATAGGAAAATGTAAAGAGAGAATTAGGAAATCATCATCCCTCTCGACAGACTCTGATGAGTAATTTAGTTATTGGCAAGGCTGATCAGAACATTATCATACTCACTGTATTGATAGTCCTCCAAACCTTTTTCTTTGCTCTGTACCTATTTAAATGAGATTATCGTAAACCTTATTTCCAAAAGGCATCCTTGCTAACTAAAGTGTGGCGGAATTTTGGAATGTAAAGTCGTTAAGAGTTTTTCTATAATTCCAATTAAAGTGTGCCAGGCTTGCGTAGCTGGCTGGTTTTGTGCTCAGATCGTGCTGTGGTGAACATAAAGGCATGCTCTGCCACAGCAGGAGACTGGTTGGGCTGTGGAAAACTATGCTTATGTCTCAGATTTGTTTCCGTCATGTTTTCTTTGTATTCTTCTTCAGAAGTAGTAGGTGTGAGTAGCAGAAAAAGTTTCCTTTAGACCAAATAATCCTAGATCTGACTGAATAAATGTACAGTGCTTCTGCAAAGCAAGAAACATTTTTGGTAGTCATTTTCTAGGCCAGAACTTGCATTCTGGACATCTTCCCAATGTCTCATTTCTGTAGTGGGCTCCTTGTGGCCCTTGTGTCCAAGTCCGCACTCCAGAGGTCTGTTTTTTTGCTTCAGACTGAAGAACCTGTTCAGCTGAACTAATTTGCTGAGGAAAAGATCCCATCAAATGTAAATAAACAAAAAGAAAAGGCAAAGTGCATCTTTTTTTAATTTGAACATCTCTTTAATTAGATGCTCCTCTGAATGTAACTTGAGCTTTGCTCTTTTTCAGCTACCTGTTAAACCCCTACACTGTGATGTCTTGTGTGGCAAAGTCCACCTGCGCCATCAACAATTCTGTCATTGCATTCTTCATTTTAGCTACAATAAAAGGTAAAACAGTGAAGAAAAATGGGTTCTTTATGACTTTTCAGAAAGATAGAAAATGTAGCAAAAAACAAATCCAGGGGGAAATTTATAGATATGATTGCTACAAAGATCTCAGTGAAACAGCACAAAAAGGACTGGAACAAGGTCAAAGTTCTACATGAATTTGTGAGATCAAGGGACTTTATAGTCATTTTCACCTCAGTGTACCTGAGAGTTTACTCTAAAAAATGAGTCCTTTTCGTGGCTGGCTTCAAATAGTTTTCTATTCAGGAAGAAATGTGTATGTGTGTTGCAGAATGTTAGAGCTCTGTTGCTCTTCTTTTGCACGTGAATATGCACTTAAGTGTCATACACAATTTATTTTCAAAGCATATCCTTGAACTTTCATTCAAAAGCAAGCATTTGCCTGCAGCTATTATTTGGCTTTCACTCACAGTTGTAAACTTGGTTTGAAACAAACTAATTGAGCTTTGGGGAAGCAGAAGCAGTAACCAAGACCAAACCAGCCCAGTGGAATAGATTATGTCAGAATCACTGTTTCATTCACTCTGTTTCTTTTATGACTCCCCAGTGCTAAAATCTTTTAGCCTGTATGATTTGTAAGGAGTTCTCTGCTGAATCAGAGGAAGGGTCAGTCTGATCTTTTGTCTCCAGCAGGGCCCAGACCCAGACACTGCAAAAAAAAAGCTGATATAGATAGTTTTTATCACTGTTTCCAAAAGAAAAATTTCCTATAATTATTGGCTAATTGAGTCAGGAGGTGTTTTGATTTAAAAGCATTTTCAAGAGCAAACAAGTGTGATTCTATTTAGTTAAACTGATTTTTAGCTGTTCACTGATACCCTGAGACCAAAAGTTTGGTCATAGACAAAACTGTAGTGGCTGTCTTATAGTTTGTCCCTGACTGGGAGTGTGGCAGTTTGGAGTTTAAGTGGGCAAAGAGGATATCAGGTTTTAACTGTGATTTCTGGGAATCAGATCTGTGCAGAACGGAACACTGGATAAAATACAGGATAGGGAGGTCTCTGTCAGGAGATGTAGTTGAAGAGAGGAGAAGCTCATCACCAGGTAACCCAGCATTTTCCCTTTCAAAGGAGCAGAAGGGAGCTATCTGAATGTTTACTCTTAGCAGGGTGACAGCAGCTTCAGTGCACTGAGTCAGGGCTCTTGCTGTCTGTTTATACAGAGGACTTCCATCAAGTCTGTAGCTACAACCAGGCTACTGCACTGGGTGCTTGTATTTTTATTGTTTAGCCTGAGATCTTTTGGACATTATTTCTGTTATTGGTAGTTGGGAAATGTGAGTGTTCAACACTGAGACACCTCAAATAAAACTGCCTCAATAGAGACATTCATATTTGTAAGATCACTTGGAAAAAACTGTGCCAATCCTTTCTATGCTTCAGTTTTGGTATCAGTAAAGCAGAGCTAATGCCACTCCACCCCTTCAGCTGCAGATTTTGCATGCTCTCTTGCACGCAACTTTGCTGAGGCTGCAACACATTCTGGTGATGAGGTTATCCAGCAAGCCCAGTATGGCAGTTCTTGCATACAGATATGACTTAAGTGAATGCATTCCCATGCATTAACAGCAGCCAGCATGGGCTTTATATAGACTGAATTATATGAATCTCTTTCTCTCTGTAAGGCGATACAGACCACCCAGTGGTTCTTTCTTAAGGAGCGAGTCATTCTCCATTCAAAATGTCATTAAGGAGAGGACACCCTGCAGGATACATTCTGCTAAAAACTCTTTGAAGTGGTGTCCTGATATCTGTGAATCCCCTACAGAGTGTTATGAGTTTCTTCCCATTTGGACTTCCTGTCTGTATGGCTGTTTATATTAAAAGTTCCTTATAAACTTTTTTTTTTTTTTTTTTTGCAGGTAGTGCCTTCCTCAGTGCTGTGTTCCTGGCCCTAGCAACATACCAGTCACTCTACCCTCTCACACTGTTTGCTCCAGCACTGCTTTACCTTCTACAGGTAGGTGATTTCTAGCTCTTGCCACCTGTTGGCTTCTTGTAGCTGTGCAAGGACAGTTCTGGGGAGGGGAGTCAGACAACTGCAGAGTTCTGGGAAAAGTGACTCTCCTCAAGCCATGGCAAGTTTGAACCCTGAATGGGAATGCCTGTGTTTGGAGAAAAGGGAGCAGGATGTCTCCTACACAACTGGGTGATGTTTAGCTTGCTCAAAACAAGTGCTCTTCTTTGTATCATGTGAGCAGCAATGAGGGGCTCAGACCCAGAGAAGTTTCAAAAATGCTGGTTTGGGGTTCAATGGCAAAAGGCATGTTCTGGAAAGAGGCTGGTTGTCCTTTCTCCCTCTCCATTAACAAGACCCTGAATCCCACCAGGGCTGCCCTTGCTAATTTTATCCTGCTGTGGCAGCAAGAAGAGGCTGTGATGCCAGCAGAGGCTCAGCTCACTTCACAGATCACTTTGTGATGATATTTAGTCTTTGAAATGATTATAATTCTGAAATTATGCTGCTGTGCATTTCACCAGTCTTTTTCTGTTGCTTCTGGTGATTTTTATAGTTTATCTTTACTTAACTAGCCTGTTCTCAAATCTCTGAGCTTCCAGACAGAATGGGAGTCAGTTCTAATTAATTTTCTTTCTCTGACTATCTGACATGAATGTCTCTTACTTTTTTTCAGGAATGTTATTATTATTAGTCTTTGCAAGAGAAGAACTGCAGAGTCAGAACTTATATCTTTCATATTTTGGTCTCATTTGTTCTCTTTTAACTTTAATCAAAGTAAATTGGGAGTAAGTGCAAGCATTGTACCTTGAATTCACAAACAATAAGTGCTTTTTATGTGATTACCTAATTTGCAGCTTTTAGTCATGCCAGTGTGAGTCCTTTTCTCTAAATTTGTAAATTAATTTTCCTGCATTCTTTGTACAGAATTAAGTTGCTTTTCTTCTATTCTTTTCAATCTGTCCTGCCAAAATTTTTGGTAATGTTGCTTACATTGTCCCAGCAAGTGACATTAAACCCACTCCAACTGAGAAAACGCAGTGAGCTTTACACAGAGCCCACAGCAGTCAGGGCAGGTTCTCTGCACATCTTCTGCCACTGCAAATCCCAAGGCCAAATGGAAAAGCCATATCACTGACCTTGAGCTGCAGAATGCTGAGCAATTCCTCAAGGTGTATATTTGTCTGTACACAAGCAGTCAGGGGACCTGAGGGAGTGGGATATCCCTGTCATCTTACGCTGACTTGTGACAAGGACATGTGGGAGTGGCAGGACTTTGTCTGAGGAAGCAAACTTTCAGAGGGGCTCCTTTGTTCTTAGGAGCTCAGTGGATGTCCTCTTTCCCTGATTTCAGCAGAGCAGGAGTGCCAGGCCAAGTGCTAGTACCACAGGATGGGGGTTCTGGAGCAGGGCTTTCAGTTACGCCATGCAGTGGAGTTGTGCAGGGGAAGACAGGCACCAGTGCAGTATTGCAAACATCTGAGGTACCAGTGCCGCTGTGAGGAGGGGTGTGTGCACCTTACACCTGTGTATGTGCTCACATGAGGGACTCACTGCAAGTAGAAATGACCAGCTTTGGTAATGTATTTCCAAACACAGCTCTGGGAGTACATGCAATGTGTGTGACTTAATTGGCCAAAGTGAAGAACAACAAGCAAATTGGGCTTGAAAGCTGCTCCTTCAAGTGCCATAGGGCCAATGTTTGATGCTTTCTTTCATCAATTTAAAATGATTTCTTGTGGCTTTCCACCAATGAGGTGCTTCTGTTTCTCTTTCAGCGCCAGTTCATACCTATAAAACTGAAAAGCAAAAGTTTCTGGCTCTACACTATGCAGTATACATCCCTGTACCTGTGCAGCCTGGTGGTGATCATCTGCCTCTCCTTCTTCCTGCTCAACTCCTGGGATTTTATCCCATCTGTTTATGGGTTTATGTAAGTATAAGGATTCTTCCTGGTGGTTTTCTGTCTGGCCCCACCCTCCCCACCTCAGGTAGTTTCTTGCCCATCACACAGAGGTGTGTGCTTGACCCAGAAAGTGTGAGGTCTGTGATTTACTGGGGATGTAATAAAAGAAAAAAAAGGAGAAAGAAATGTGGAGGAAAGCAGCCATAAGCCAACTCCAATTTCTGTTAAATAAATAATAGCAATAACTAAAGACAGGAGCTGTTTTCCACTGAGTTATTGGAAATGGATTTGATTGTTGAGCTACCATGGCTGTGAAATACTCCTGTCTGGAGAAATGTCTGCTTGAGAGTTGTTTAGATCCTGCTGTGACATCAGAAAGGATTCCTCAGCAGGATTTCAACCTGCTCTCCATGTTTTCATCCATTTGGTTTCTCTTTCATGGATTTACAATTTAGGTCCTACATCCAGTAGCACACAAGTATTGCAACACATTTATAAATGTGCACATTATTTAATTAATGCAACAGAAGCAGAGCAGTGAAGAACAACCATTAAAAAAATCACTTTGACTTTCTTTTCAAATTTCAGCCTTTCTGTTCCTGACCTGACACCCAATATTGGCCTTTTCTGGTACTTCTTTGCAGAGATGTTTGAACACTTTAGTCTTTTCTTCGTATGTGTGTTTCAAATCAATGTGTTCTTCTACACCATCCCCTTGGCAATAAAGTTAAAGTAAGTATGAGTGTGTTTCTCTGCTACTTTTTTTTACTCTTAAGTTACCCAGAGGAAGCTTCTAAGGCTGAAGTCAGATGTCTTGATCTACAAGCCTGAAAAAGACTTTTAACAGGGCCTATCCTCCTCATTTCCCATAGTTTTAGCTCTGTTCCTCTTAAATAGAGTGAATTGGGCTCTGCAGTGGAACTCTGTGTTGCAAGTATCAACAGAGGCAGCAGAAATGGAGGCTGGAGAAGTGCCAGCATAAGGCCCTGTAGTCAGAAAGTAAGAACTGGCTGGAACTTCCAGCTCTTCATTGTCAGAAAAAAAGTGGAAGCTTGGGGACTTCCCTATCTGACTTCATTGACTTCTTTCTGACTTAAAAAAAAACATTAACACACCTGGATTCTTAGTGAGCTTGTCCTTTGGCTTGCTCTGGATAGATCAGGTGTACTGGAGGGATGACTATGGGCTTTGGGTTTGAACTTTACCATCAGAGGGCAGGTGCTAATTGCTTCTGGGGAATAAGGCAGAGCTGGGGAAGCACAGTGCAGGTGAGCAGTGTGCAGATGTAAACATGCACTAAGGGAGGCCCAAGGTTGCTGGGTGAGGGCTGTGGTAGATACGCCTCCCCTGACCCTGCTGCTCTGCAGGGCAGCTCTGTCCACCCCACCCAGCATTCGGAGCCTAGTCTGGAGAGAGCAGGGCTGCAGGAGCCCCTTTGAGCCTGTCCTGCAGCACATCTGTACCCTTGCTGATATTTATTCGCAGTTTCCAGAGGCCTTACTGCCTCCTCTTAGCCTTTGTTTCTTTTCCCTTCCAGGGAACACCCTGTATTCTTCATGTTCGTCCAGCTCGCCATCATTTCTATCTTCAAGTCCTATCCCACTGTGGGAGATGTTGCACTGTACATGGCCTTTCTTCCAGTCTGGAGCCACCTTTACAGATGTAAGTTCTTTGTGCTTGATTATTATTTATCTGGAATGGAAAAGGGCCTGCCAAATAATTAAATTAAATGCTCACCACTAAACCAAAATAGACCCAAGTTCATAGGCTCTCGTGGCTTCCATGGATTGTCTAGAAGGAGGATGTATTTTTGAGATTTTTTTCCTCTGGTGATGCAGTCCCTAACATGTCTTTAGGACTTGGGTTGAAATTGGTCAAGGAGGGAATTTTCACGTGTACCTTATCTTCCCCTTCTCTCCAACTTGTTCTGAAGATTATTTTTCTTATAAGAACCTTTTGCAGTCCTGCATCCTCCAGATGCTTCACTCCCATTTAAGGCTGTGTAATTTGAACAGTGCTTCTGAAATTGGTGAGTCCCCCAGCTGTAAAGTGCTGGATCTTGTAGTCATGCTTTGTGTTGTATCTGCTTGTTTGCTTAGAGTGAAAGTAACTGAATTACTCCAAGCAGTTGTCCAATCTTCCTTAAATGCTTCAAAAAGACCCTCTTTAGCTCTTGAAATCACCAGAGAGCTTTCTGTAGATTCTCAGGCTCAGTCTATAGAACCTTCTCCCATGGGGAGATTTGGAAGTGTTGTGTTTTTCCTGGTGTTTTTTGCTTAAACCAACTGCTTTGACCATCTCTGCCAGGTTGTCCAGGCCTTTCACTGCAGCCTTCTCCAAGCCAGGCTAAGTGTGTTCATGAATGGCTCACCTGCCTGTTGTAGGAGACATAGTCAGGAGACCTGGAGACCATCTGCTCTGTGGGTTTCAGACTCAGGAGAGCTGAGGCCGGAGCAGCTGTGATCAAACAGGGCAGGAATCCCCAGGCTGGCCCTGAGCACATCACAGCTGTAGCAGGTGATGAACTTCTGAAAGTCCCTACTCAGTGGAGTTCAGTTCCACATTCCAAGCATGCAGTGAGAGGGACAGTCATCCATCATATGCTTCCACCGTGCAGTGTGTGAACACTTCTACTGAACAAGAAGTTGAAGATAGGTGGGAAGAGGTTTTGGATGTGACAATGGTCTCAAAATACCATCTGCCTTCAACTGCAGAGTGATGGGCATGGGCTGAGCAGCAGCCAGGTACAGCAGCACAAGTGTCAGGAGGGATTATAGCACTGCTGCCAAAGGAGAAGCATAAGCACTTCATAGAAAACAAAACCTCTCCTGGCCCTTAGTTCCCAGCTCATTCAGACAAAGTTGTGATTGGTTTTTGTCCACCTGACACATTCTCAGGCAGGCTGCTGGATTCTTGCACCTCCTGATGTCATGTGTCTGTCAGTGCATTTGGCCTGTATGAGTTTCTTCCTTTTATGGTACTTTCATTTCCTTGCCACCTCCCAAGAAAGTATCTTTTCCTGTAACACACAGATTCATTTTTTCCTTTGTCATTAGCTTGATGAGGCAAGGGATTAAATTGCTCTGCTCTCCAAATTGGGAAGCTGCTGGCAAATCCTCTGTAGGCTGCTGGTTACTATAGTGTAGACACCGAAAAGCCAAAGTCATCCAAGAAAACGTGTTTGGAAGCAGGACCTAGAAGGAAAGACCTACAAATGGGGGTTTCACACTGCAAAAAAGGCAGAAGTATTTATTTTGAAGGGAAATATAGTGGATTTCTTACAATCACTATCCAGGAAGTTACTAAAGCAACCTGGGGAAGGTTATTGGAGGGAAGTATGTCTTGGCAAGTGTCTCTCACCCCCTGCACACACCCTGAATACCATTGCTGGTTGTGTGACCATGACTACTCAGTAATACATCGTTTTAACAGCTGGTTTTCTTTTACAGTCCTCCGGAACATCTTCATCCTGTCATGTGTGCTCATTTTCTGCTCCTTCCTGTTCCCTGTTCTGTGGCATCTATGGATTTATGCAGGAAGTGCCAACTCCAATTTTTATTATGCCATCACCTTGACTTTCAACATAGGGCAGGTCAGTAGAGTGAGGCAAATGAAGCTGCACTGTGGGCAGGCTGCTGGATGGGGTGGCCTGTTAGCAGCAGTGAATCCTGCAGGATGGGGCTGGCTCTCTGCATCCTGTGTGGTCCTGCATAGCAGCTTCCTGGCTCTCCTCCTGGATTCTGCCTGTTCCTCAACCCCTGACACATTATTGGGAAAGAGTTCTTGTGGTATTTGAGCTGTGGCTTAACTATCCAACCTGTCTGACTGCAGGTTCTGTACTCTGTTGCTGATGGCCAAAGAAAACATCTCAGTATGGCAAGACCAAGCACAAGTGAATGGAGAGGAGGAGCTAAGGGGGGAAATGGAAAAACCTCAGTGCAGTAGTAATGGGGCCAGAAAACAGACAAATAAGACCTGCCCATGCACAGGGACATGGCACCAGTTTTTCTGAGACATGGCAGCATATGCAGGGTCCCATTGATGCCAGGACTTGCCCTCCCTGCCTTTCCTGAGGCCATTCTGGGTACATGAATGTACTTCCACTGGCCTTAGGGAAAGCAGAGCTTAGCACCCTTGAAGGGTGGGGAACTCAGTGTACACAGGTGCAACAAGCTTTCCTAGGTCCTTCCTCTTCTCTATGCTGCTTGTCATGGACCTGAGCCCTGTGGCAGTTTGATGTGTGGATGAGCAGAACATTCATTTCATGTTAAACTTGCCTTTATTTTAAATGTGCCTTCAGCCATTTATGCTTGTCTGTTTCTCCTAAAGCCATGGGAGCACTTTGACCAGGGACAAAAAATTACCTACTCTTATCCTTGATTAATGGGGAAAAAACTCATTTGGTAATACCAAAAGAGACCACAGGGGAAGAGGGAGAATAGAGATTCTGCTAAGAAGGACTGATAGAAAACTGGGAGTCGTTCATTATATGTCCCGATATGGAATGAAAGGAATAGTAAAACTTTAATTAGAAGTAGCAGGTATTGATATTCTAAGGGAATTTTACTTCGTACCTGAGAAAGTCGTAGCAGTTCCTGCAAGGTCTTGTGCTCTGTGTAAATGCAGACAGCAAAAGTCTTCTGTCTGATTTCTTTGTGAGAAAGACCTAGCCCTCATTCCCACCCACTTCAGCTCTTTCTTTTCCCATTTAGATATCTGCAGGTAAAGGTAAAATCACCTGCACTGACAGAGCCTGTCAGCAGTTCAGCAAAGCAAGCTGATCGTGGCTATTTCCCTCTCCATGGGTCTGTTCTTCATACTTTCTCCCCTGACCCCAGCAGTCTGCAGCCCTGTTTCTCTTTTCCCTACTCTCCACCTGCTCCTCCATCCCCTCCTGTCCTGCTACTGAGCCTCTGCAGCAGCTGCTGTATTTTTCTGTGCTGTATTGCACTGTAACCCAGGCAGGCTCTGACTGGCCCTCCCTCTGTGCCCTTAGCACAGCAGGTGACATAGTGCCAAAGGGATGCTTTAAGTGGCATGTGCACACTAGGACACGAGGACAGTAACTACCAGCTTGGGCTGGCACTGAAAAAGTTTTCCACTCTAGTTACCTGCTTCTGTTTCCAAATGGACAAGGGCAGCAGTCTGGCAGGAAGGTCACTGCAAGAGGCTAAGTGACAAATGGCACTACTGAGCCAGCAGGTCCCTGCCATAGCCCAGTCTGCCCCAGCCAGCAGTGACAGCTTCCCAAGGTGGCAGCTTTAGAGAATCCACTGTCACTCATTCCTGCAATCTCAAGGCCCCCAGGCATGGGAACAGTCCCTCTGTGTGCCTCAATACAACCAAGTGTCCTGGCTTGTGGCAGAGTGGCAGGAAAGTGCCCATTAGGAAAGGCCCTAAAGGCCTTAGGGTGCTGGTTGACAGCAACTGGCTGAGAGCCAGGTGTGCCCAGGTGGGCAAGAGGCCGAGGGCACCTGGCCTGTATCAGCCATGGTGTGGCAGCAGGACCGAGGCAGAGACTGTCCCCTGTGCTGGGCACTGGTGAGGCACCTCAAGTGTTGTGTCCACTTCTGGGCACCTCCATTCAGGAAGGACATTACAGGCCTGGAACATGTCTAGAGAAGGGAACTGAGCCTTAGGAGCAGCTGAAGGAACTGGGGTGGGGGGGTGTCAGCCGGGAGATAAGGAGGCTCGGCAGGGACCTTCTTGCTCTGCAAGTCCCTGACAGGATGAGGCAGCTGCGGGGATCAGACTCTGGTCCCAGAGAATGATGAGAGGAAATGGCCTCAGGCTGTGCAAGGGGAGGTTCAGGTTGGACAGCAGGAGGAATTTCTTCACAGAAAACATGATCAGGCATTGGAAGGGGCTGCCCAGGGAGGTGGTGGAGTCCCACCCCTGGAGGTGTCCGAGGAATGCCTGGATGTGGCACTCGGTGCTCTCGGCTGGGTGGCACGGTGGGGGATCAGTCAAAGGTTGGACTTGGTGGTCTCAGGTCTTTTCCAGCTACAATGACCCTGTGATTCTGGGACAGCACTTGGATAGGAGTCGTGTTGGTGCAGCTGTGATGTCTGTGCAGCTGTGGCATAGCTGGACCTGCCGTTGTCATATATTTTGGCCAGTTTATGGAGCTACTGTATGTGAGTATCCCTTGGCTTAACATGGCAAGGGCATGGATAAGGTGTTCCCAAGGTTACAGTTGCTCCTCCAGCAGCATGTGCTGTACAGCCCAGAAGCTGCTTAATCCCTGACAGGGTCTGTCACCAACATGTCCCTCTTCATTCCTTGCTCTAAAGCACCACTGATGTGTCTGAACATCTCACTCCACAGATCCTGCTCATCTCGGATTATTTCTATGCCTTCCTCCGGCGGGAGTACTACCTCACTCATGGACTCCACTTGACAAGGCAGGATGGGACAGAGGCCATGCTGGTTTTGAAATAAGGGCTATACCACCATTTCCTGGGATGTGGACACTCTGAGGAACATGCAAAGCTTGGGGTACATGGGGTGGGTGGGGAAGGTTCCCTGAATGAGGTCTGACTTTGGGAATGATACCTACTGTAAGAGAGGTCTGAGGTTCTGGTAATACCCCCTGAGCTGCAGGTTCAGCACAGACTGTCAGAGCTGCAGTGCCTCAGCTGTGCTTTTCACTGCGACTTCAGCCATCAGCTCTGGGCAGGCCAGCAGGAACAAGAGTGTCTGAACTAAACCCAGGGCTGGATCTCAGACCATGAACTGTTTTCCACCACTGCTTCTTGGAGATGTTTGCTTCTCCAGGGATCTTCCCCTTCACTGCTTTGACCAGTAACGCTCCTGCTTGGCATGAGGCAATAGCTGGGTGCCTGTTGCCCCAGTCCTGGCTGCAGATTCTATTTCTTGGTGGTTCTGCTGTTGAGGGATCTGGAAGAATCCCATGTGCTCAGTCACAGTGGGTGCTGTGAAAGGGTTGGGTGACCAAGGATGATGACCTTGGAGGATAGCTGGAGCTGCTGCCACACCTGGTAACCTCAGCATTCAAACACAAGTAGGAGCCAGAACTGGGATGAGATCAGGAGCAGGGTGGGTACCAGGTAACTTCTCTATCCCATCGGAGTAACACAGCCATGCCAGGAGCTGCACAGAGGCATTGCAGATCTCAGAAGGAATACTGCTGAGGAGATGGACCCCACTGCTCCCAGTTTCTGTTGGATGACAAAGCCTGGCAGTGCTGGGCTCACACTGTGCTGCTGTGATCACTTGGGGCAGCAGCCGGGACCGGGAGGTGTCACAATCTCCCTGTAAGGCCCCAGACCAAATCCAGGAGGAGTCTCAGCCACTGCTGTTTGCTGTTCCGGAGTTGTTCCACAGTTGCTTATCACTACTGGATGTGCACTTGTCTGTGTCACCCCTGTGCCAGTCGGTGCTGGGCTCATGGCTTTGCACAGGGGTTCCCTTAAATCAGCTCCCCTGGTCACCCCACTCCTCTCTGTGCTCAGACCTGCTCTCTTTGGAGCTGCTGCTGGTACCCCCTGAATGTGACACTCCGGGGTGAAGCCACCAGCTCTGCTGGCTGTGTGGTGCCACTGAGCCGTGGTGACCAGAGTGTCACAGCTGCCTCCAGCCTCACCACTGCTCCCTCGGAACATCCAAAGGCTTGGGAATGTGACATGGAAACAAAACTGCACCTGGTACCGAGTAGCTGAGAGATGGATGTGCCCAGGCAGGTGTGTAAACAGACCTTCATTCTTTCCGGACAGCTCAAACTTTTGCCTTACTGCACTGCTGTCTGCGCTTTGGAGGGCGGAGCCCCGCCCAGGCAGCCCCGGCCTGGGGCAGGCCCGGTGGGAGCCTCTGGCTGCCGTGGGGTTGGCAGGGGCATGGCAAGGAGCAAAATAAACTGGGCAACTTTTGAACACCTTGTGTGCTCTGTGGCTGTGGGGGCTGGAGGGTGAGGGAGGTACAGCAGGCACTGAGAGTCACATGGATTTGAAAGCAAACAAGGATGGGGGGCAAGCAAGTGACAAAAAAGGAAACAAGTCTTTGGGGCAGAATGAAACACCCCTGGCTGTAGGGAAGGCCAGGTATGTGCAAGTAACTGGGCAGTGGTGTAAGAGGAATTGAGAGGGTGACTAACTGGAGAGAGATGTGAGAGGGTGTTCATTTTACAGACACCTCTTTCCACAGCCACCTCTTTCCACAAAGCCAACAGTAATTAACCATGAGGAGGGAAATGGTAACGGGAGGCAGCAAGGCTGAGTTGAGGTTTTCAGGCAGTGTCCCTGTCCTGTGCAACAGCTGGATTTGTTCCTTGGGCTGTGCCTACTCCCAGCCCCCTGGGCTGGGCCCGTCTGTGTATCCTGAAGGAGCAAGTCCCAAATTTGGACTCAAGCAGTCCTGAGCAATGTGGTGGGGTCAGCACCAGGGCACAGGAGGAGCAAGGGCAGAGACATGAGCAGGGCCAGGGGAAGGCCAGATGCATGGTCAAGGTAGGGAAAAGGAAAGGGCAGGGGCAAGAGCAGGGAGAATGAAGGGGTAAAGGGACAGGGCAGGGGCAAAACCGGGGTCAGGGATGGGGCAGGGACAGAAGCGCTGGTCGGGGTAGGAGCTGGGGGGGATTGCCGTCCTAAGGCAACTCAGGCAGGGGCTGGGAGTCCTGTCCTGGTTCGTGACCAGGGTCCCAGAGGAAGTTTTTGGAGCCACCAGAACTGCCTGGTGTTGCCAGTGACCAAATGCCAGGCACCAGAAACCCCCCAAACTCCCACTGCTATCAAAGGCTGGTGGGCACAACAGAGCAGACATCCACCTGGGCTGCAGTGGGTCTGCTATGGAGATGAGGAACAGCCAAAAAATGCCTGCAGTGTGCCCAGGGCCTGGACTAGGCATCAAGACCATCATGCCACCATGCAAGGCACAC
This sequence comes from Certhia americana, assembly GCA_018697195.1. NCBI lineage: Eukaryota > Metazoa > Chordata > Aves > Passeriformes > Certhiidae > Certhia > Certhia americana. The sequence goes on from CM031874.1 coordinate 13,820,383, forward strand.
AGGAGGTCCTGGATTGGCATGAATAGAGCCTTGTTGCACTTGGACCCAGAGGCTCACAGCCAGACTGAGTGGTTTGGGAGTGAGAAGGGACTGTACTGGGGCACTGCACCTCTTCCCTGGTCTGCAGGGACTTCTCCAGAGGCACCTGAGGCTGGCAGGTCCCTCAGCCAGCAATTGCCTCCTCAGCTGCCAGTCCCAAACCAGGTCCCTCAGAGTGAGGGTCATGTGCCACCAGGGCCTCCTGTACTGGGTTTGTGTGTCCAGTTTTGGCAGTGGGGTGGCTAGAACTTCTGTGAGAAGCTGCCAGAAACTTTCAGTGTGTCTGACAAAGCCAACTCCAGATGGCTCCAGGAGGGATCCACTGCTGGCCAAGGCCCAGCTCAGAACAGACAGTGGTGATGCCTTGGGGATCAAGGATTTAAGTAGAAGAGAAAAGTTACTGTGCAGATGTATTGCACTCAGAGAGCAGAGTGAGAATATGTGAGAAGGACAGTCCTGCACACACCCAGGGCAGGGCAGAAGGAGGGGCTGGAGCTGCTTCAGAAGCTGGAGCTGAGATTCCCCTGGTATTCTGTGGGGAAGCCCATGGGGAGGCAGCTGTGCCCCTGCAGCCCATGGAGGGCCTGGGGGTGAAGAGATCCACCTGCAGCCCCTGGAGGAGCCCATGCTAGAGCAGGGGAAGGACTCCAGCTCCTCTCCTGAGCAGCAGCAGAAACAACAGGTGATGAACTGATCATAACCCCTATTCCATATCCCCCTGCACTGCTGGAGGGGAGGAGGCAAAGCTGGGAAGGAGGGAAGTGTGGGGAAAGTGTTTCAAGGTCTTATTTTACTTCTCATTATCCTACTTGTGTTATGTTAGTAATAAACTCAGTGAAATCCAGCTAATTCGAGTCTGTTTTGCCCTGAAAGTATTTGATGAGGGATTTCATGAGGTCCGTAACTCCTGAGCGTTTGCTGTATTTTCTCTGCCCTGCCCAGCTGTGGAGGGAAGCGAGAGAGGCTTTGGTGAGTGCCTGGTATCCAGCCAGGGTCACCCCACCACACAGGTGGTGGCAGTTGCTACAACCATTGCAATAGTTGTGTAGCAAAGACCAACTCTGCACAACCTGCCTCAGTGATGCCAAAACAAGGGCAGCCCCTGGCCTCGGGGCTCTCTGCTTGGTTCCAGGCGGCAGCCGGGGTGCAGAAGAGGCGACGGCCACCGGCCACCAAGCAGCTGGCTGGAAGGGAGTGCCATGCAGGAGGGGACACGTTCTGGACTCCCACAAACCGGGACAGGCCCCTGGTATCCACACCCACCCTGTCACACACCGATGGCCAGGGAGGGGCCGGCGCGGCTGAACATTAACCCCGGGGCGGTGTCCAGGACTCCCTGGCTGCGCAGTCGCAGCACCCCAGAAACACCTGCGATGAGGGGGCTCCGAGTCCGCTACCAGCTCCTGGTAGGTCCACTGTGGTAGGGTCCCACATGGCGGCAAGGAATGAGCTCTGGGGCAGCGATGGGAGACACCAGCCAGGCTGGATACGGGGCTGGACAGACAAAGGGGGCTGCTCTGGAAAGAGCGAGGGGCTGGGGAGGTGCGGGGGGTGATGTACACACGTGGGACCCGCCGCTGCAGCCCGCTGCCTCACGAGGATCCGGGCAGCCCGGAGGCAGATCGCCCCGGCACTGCACTCAATCACCTCTTGCTCCCGGAGTGTGGTGGGCAGGGAATTGCTGCCCGCCCACCTGCCCTTGGGTGTGGGCTGCACCTACAGCCATCCTGAGCAGGTGGCTGGCTGAGACACTTGTTACTAGCGGCCACCAGGACTGCAGCGCATGCCAGACCCTTTCCACGCTGCGGGGTCAGCCTGGCCGTAAGCAAAGAGGGAAAAGGCAAGGCTTCACCCCTTCTACGGGGACTGCAGCTGTAGAAGCCTTCCCTTGCCTTCTCTTCCTCCTCCTCCTTCACCCCTTCCTCCCCCTCGAGTGACCATACACCCTTGAAGTTCCGTGTGCAGCGGTGGCACGGCCTGGTGGAGTGCCAGGGCCTAGCACAGCATGGTACGGCATGGCACAGCACCTGGGCTGTTGTGGGAGCAGCAGGCAGTTAGGAGCTGGGATGTAGGCTCAACCTGGTGCTCATTCCCGTGGACTTCAGGCCCCTTCTCACAGCCAGAGGATGGGAGACACCCCATGCTGGGAGGGTTTGGGAGCTGCTGCTCTGACAGGCTTGCAGGGATGCTCAGTTCCCGCTGCCCCCAGCCTGACCAGGACGAGGACTTGCCCATGGGATGTGAGGACCCAGCTGGAGAGGGGCAACAGGGCTGGGAGGGAGCCCCAGCAGAAGCTGAGGAGGAGCCCTACAGGCTGGTGCTGAGCACACCCAGTAGCATCCTGCGGGACAGGGAGATCGACGAGGTGAGACACCCTCCGGCCTGCACAGGGACCCCACACTCCCACCCATCTGCCCCATACTCACAGCCGTGACCACTGTCCTACCAGAAATGGTTCAGTGTGAGGCCGGATGGGTGACCTTCCCCTGTGCCTGGGGACGGTCTCCTCAGTCTCCTCTTGGAGGGAAGGATGCTTAGGGAGCCATCTCAGAAGGGTTTGCAGGGTGAGGATGCTTGAGGGAAGTGTCCCAGGATGCTGCTGGGAGGGGCAGGAGCTTGAGGAGACCCCTTTGGGAACGTGTTGAAGGGGAGGGTGCTTGGGACCACCTCTTGGAATGATGTGGTGGGTGTCTTTGGAGGCTGCTGGGAGGGATAATGATGTGTAGTCCACCTCTCAGGAGGACTCTCGATGAGATCTCTCAGGTTTATGCTGGGGGCAGAGGAGGATGCTCAGCCAGTCAGCAGCAACTGAGGCCACTGTGCTCCAGCTGGGCCCCCAGCTGCCCCCACGGCTGATGCAGCAGCCCTGGCACCTGCTCTACTCCACCGGGCGGGACGGCTTCAGCCTGCGGACACTGTACCGGAGCGGGGCCCGGCAGGACTCACCGGCCCTACTGCTCATCAGGGACACGGAGGCGCAGGTACGGCCATGCCCTCCCCAGCCCGGCTGCCCCGTGTCACACGGGGCCTGGGCGCCTCCTCGCTCCGTTGGCAGGACGAGGATACGTCCTGGCACTGGGAGCCCCTCTGAACACCGCGCCGTGTCTCCCCCTTCTGCCTCCCCAGGCCTTCGGTGCCTTCTCCGCCAGCACTATTCGCAGCAGCAGCAGCTTCTACGGCACGGGGGAGACCTTCCTCTTCTCCTTCTGCCCCGAGCTGAAGGTGCGGCTGCGGGCTGCCAGCTGTGGGGGTACCCCGGGGTGGGGGCTGACCATGCCCCGAGAAACGTGCCATGCCTGGGGGTCCCCACGGTTCTGGGGGGATCTGGGGTGATGGGGCTGCCCTTGGCCGGGCGTGGGGATGGCAGCCTGTCCGTGGGGACTCTGTTGGCAGCAGCCCCCCAGGTTCATCCAGGGCTAGGGGGAGAAGGTGAGTCCCAGGCAGTGTGCAAGGAGAGAAGCTCAGAGGAAGGGACCCCGCCCAGCTGGGTGTCATCGGGTTTCCTCCACGTGGCACAGCAGTTGCAGCCCATCTCTGGGATGGCAGAATGTGGAGGCAGCCACGTCTGGCACCTAGGGAGGCTGTGTGTGTGACAGGGCATTAGTGGTGGCAGTTGTCCCCTGGTACAGCCCGCAGGGCTGTTGGCAGGGATGGACAAGAACCACAGGCTCGGCCAGGTCTCCTGGAGATGCGGAACACGGAGGTGCCCGAGCAGGGCCAGCTTGCTCAGCGGCCCCCAGCTGGTCCTCACACGACAGGGACAGGAATGGGGACACTGCCCAGCCCACGGTCCTGACTGCATGCTGTCCCCATGCAGGTGTTCAGGTGGACAGGCAGGAACGACTTCTTCGTGAAAGGGGATGTGAATCTGCTGATGGTCGGTGGCGGCAGGTAGGAAGTGCACTGGCAACTTCAGCCGCTCAGAGGCCCACCAGCCTCGATGGTCATCCTACCCTGTGGAGCTGGGTCCAGGCACGTGGCAATGGTTTGAACCCTAAAACACTGGCAACGGTTGTCCAGGAGCGTTGTGTCTTATTCCCTAACGCTGCTGCTTTCTGGAAGGGATGCCTGCTCCCTGCCCACTCTCTGCCCTCTCCCAGCCTGTTCCTACAACCCACTCGCTGCCTGAAGGCATGGTGGCAGACCAGGGCCACCTGCTTGTCCTGTCTAATGCCCATGTTGGGGAACAGAGAGTGAGGCTGGGAGGTGGCTGGTCACCCAGGAGCTGGTGTGGGAGGTCTCTAGCCATGAAGGAGGCAGGTCACAGCTGACAGGTGCTTTTCGCGCATTGGCAGCGGTAGGTTTGGGCTGTGGCTGGATGGGGACCTGCACCACGGGGGCAGCCAGCCCTGCGAGACTTTCGACAATGAGACCCTTTCGCACCGGGAGGAGTTCTGCATCCAGGATCTGGAAATGTGGGGTCTGGCCTGATCCCAACAAAGACACCCAAGGAAAAAGGTGCTAGAGAGGGAATGCTTTGGGCTGATGCCTTAAGCACAGCTGCCCTGCGGGATGCCAACAGACTAACCCCCTCCGCCTTTCGACTGTTTCCAATAATACCTCGGTTTCATGGGGAAAGAAGAACCGGTGGGGGCAGAGTGATTGAAAAAACCAGCAGTGGGGTCTCAGGCCAACAGTGTTCCTGCCACATGGCTGGGGAGCCTGAAGTGTGTGCATGGGCCCAAAATGGCATAGCACAACTAATCCTAAACCAAACTCTGACCCTAGCCCTAACCCTAACCCCAAACCCAACCCCAACCCACCTGGCTGGGATGAGGCAGAGCTGCCCCAGGAGGAGGGGACATGGCAGACCGGGACATGACAGAGCCCCACACAGAGAAGAGAGCTTCAAGAGCAGCAGCGCTTGTAGGACTGAGCAACCCCAGGCAGGCTTTGCCCGCGGGGCCAGCTCTGGCAGTGCTGGAGACTGCACAGTCACCATTTCTCAATAAAATCCTCCTGGCCTCATCTTTGCCCTGGAAGTGTTGAATGGCTCTGAGGTGTGTGGGACCCATGGCGGGGAGCAGGCTGGGAGCTGTGTCAGCCATATCCTGGTCCAGCTCAGGCTGTGTGGCCACAGAGAGTGGAGGATCAGCTCGGGGCATTGCTTCAGGGACCCATCCCCCCTTGGGCATAGTCCATACCCTCTATCTGTCACCCTGTGAAGACCAGGCCTCCCTCCTAGGAGAGGATGACATAAGCCCTTCCCACCCAGAGCTCCACAACCTGTTGTGTCCTTCCTGGCTGGCAGGGTTTAGCCTCATTCCGGGAGCCTGAGCCAGCTCTCCTCCTCATCCACCATCCCTTGCCAACACAGAGCCCCTGACTTCAGGCCCATTTCATGCTTCTGCCAGTAGCACTGGGGTAGGATCTCCAGCTGGGTGAAGCTGGTGGCACCTCTGGCGGTCACCTTGCCCAGCCCCTACTCCATCAGGGCCACCAAGAGCCAGCTGCCCAGGATGTGTCCAGGTGGCTTTTGAGTCTCTCCAGGGATGGAGGCTCCACCACCTCCCTGGGCACCTGCAGCAGTGCTCGGCCACCTCCCAGTGCAGAAGTGTCTCCTGAGCTGAGAGGGCCTCTCCTGTGTGTCACTTTGTGCTCGTGGCCCCTGGGGCTGTCCCTGGCCCTGTCCCCTCTGCAGCCTCCCCCGGTCTATTTATCCCCAGGGAGGAGATGCCCTGAGCCTGCTTTGTTCCAGGCTGGGCAGTCTCAGCTCTCTCAGCCTCTCCTCATGGCAGAGATGCTCCAGTCCCTGCATCACCTTCATGACCCTGTGATGGACTCTGTCCAGTCTGTCCCTGTTTCATGTACTCAGCAGCCCAGCTCTGGGCCCAGCACTCCAGGGCTGGCCTCACTGGTGTGGAGCAGGGGGAAGGGTTCTGTATCTGCTGACAATACTCAGCCTAAGGCAGCCCAGAACACTAGAACATTTGGCTTAAAGAGCAGTTGTTGCGCCTCATGTTGGCTCATGGTGAACTCCTGGATCCTTTCCTCTACACTGCCTCATGGGTGGGTGCCCTCAACACATCCTGGTGAAGGAAATGACTTCCCAGATGCAGGACATTGCATTCCTCTTGGTGATCTGCAGAAGGTTCCTGTCAGACCCTTGCTGCAGCCTGGTAGGACCCTTCTGGATGCAGCATATTCCTCTGGAGTACCACCCAGTCTGGAGTCTCCCCATCTGCAAATGTACTGAGGGTGGACCCTGTCCACCAGTAATGGGCCAGCACCATCTCTGGCACAAGACTTGTGCCACTGATAACCCACACTCTGAACCCAGCCAGGCTTTGGTCCAGCCCTGCCTGCTCACCCAAACCCCATTGAGCAGCTCACTGAGGATGACACCACCACTGCTCTCCCCTCAGCTCCTGGCACAGTCATCCCAGCACAGAGGTGACCAGGTTGGTCACCTTCACTCTCCCTTCCCCTCCCCAACAGCTGGAGCAGCATCTAAAGCTTCCCTGGCCCCTGGAGGTGGCCGCTGTCCAGGGTGTGGCAGGGCCAGGTGGCTGCACTGTGCACGAGGAGTGGTGGGATCCTCCCTGAGCCGCAGCCCCACTGCCCGCGAGGAGATGGGACCCTCTCCCAGAGGGAAGCTCTTCCACAGACAGCAGGTAGGACTACCTTGGCTGTTTGGAATGGCACAGAAAGACCATTTTTAATAAAGTCCACATACTGCAATTCTTTAAAAGAATAGTAAAATCATCATTTATAAATTTATTCTTCAGAGAGGCTCAGATAAACATGTTGATAAAAGAAATGCTCTCAGAACTTAACTTTCGATTTAAAATAAGCAAAAGATCTTTCCCAAGTATAAAGTGCACAGTTAGTAACAAATTAAAAACAACAAGAACAAAATTATAAAAAAATGATACTTTATCTTATGCAGACAAGGGAGATAAATGCCTTTGCTCTGAGATATTGTTTCTTGATGAATACTAAGTTTTTTTAAAAGCTTTTAAAGAGGTCACAAGCCCTTCTAACCAGTTACCTGGCTCACCTGCAGGTCTGAAATACTGGAACAGCAGAGGTTACGCCTGCAGACACATGAGCACAAATACATAAGGAGCAGCAGTACATGGATACTCATTTTCCCTCCCTCTGTCTAACAGCATCAGTTCCCAGGATTAAAAGGGCAAAGGAGATATGACAGGAATTCTGGAGTTCTATCACAGCACCTTTTCCACTGGGTTGTTTTTCAGGGCCTACCCTGGCCACCCACACCTGACTGCCTGAGCTAGATGCTCAACACTTTTCTCCCCATTCCAGATATAAAGGCCACAGATCGCTCCAAATCCTGAGCAGTACTGAACATAAAATCATGTTGTAGTTTTGTGGTCAGACTTTTTCAAGCTTTGAGGTTTTATTTAATGAAAGCAGCCTTCCCCTTAGACCTGAGTAAAAGATGAGAGGAAAATGGTCTTCCTCAGTCACTTGTTCAATAGCACAGACATTCAGAACACTCACACCAGTACTGCAAGGACAGGGAAACTGTAGGAACCCCCACAGATCTACAAGAGACAGAAAAATGATACAGGGACAGTCATGAGACCCAGGAGAACAGGGCAGGGATACAAGAATGGAGGGATTCCTGATGAGCCTGTCTGCCCAGTACAGTGTAAAGCAGAGCCAAGGTGCACTAGTAGAATCAGCAGAGCAGGGCAGAACCCTGCTGGCACTGCCCTCTCTGCACACCTGAGCCCTGGCAAACTGGACAGCTTGGCCTTCCTGCAACCACTCACAACACTGTCCTTTTGAGCAGTCTTTGCAGGACAGACAGTAAAAAATATAACATTCCATGTATCAAAAATACATAAGAAAATAATAAAAGGCTGCATGGCACTGCAATGCATTGTTACTTCAATAAAAATTGTGGTCACTTGTAGCAAGAGGCCTGCACCAACATTTTGAATACCAGAAAAGTAATCTTTGATTATCAAAAGATTCCATTCTTCCCTCCTTTTTTTTTAAATGAAATTAATTTTTCTAATTTTGAAGATGCCACCCTTGGTAATTTCTTCTTTACCCCACTGTATTTTCAGAAGCATACTTATCCTCTTCCTCAGACACTAAGAAAACCCCAACTCCCCCCAAAATCCCATCAAACCTGGGTTGGGATTTTTTCTGCTAAGTCATGCAACAGCACAGCTAAGGAAGGGATCAGGACTAGACGGAGTAGTAAAATCTTGTAATAGCAATGAATTGCAATTGTTAAAGTTACTCTTGCTACACAGTGCCAATACATTCAAAACTGAATGAGAACTAAGTTTACTCTGTTATAATAAGTTGTTTTTCAGAAGTCCATCTGGAATATGCACTTTAAGTATCTACATTAAAACATTTTGTATTGTAAAATGCATTCTGCATTGTTCTGTAAATTCTTCCAGTCTGTCCACCCAGCTTTTAGAAAAGTTGATGCTCAAATTTACTCATCTTCTGAGGAAGCAGACTGAATAGTGCCAAGAAGAAACCTACTCATCAAAAGGAAGCCTTTGTTTGCGGCTGGGTTCTGAGGCTCTCCTGTGTTCATCATGTCATATTATTCCAGGTTTCCTTCATTGGAATTAGATGAGGAGCAACAACATCACCATCCTGTATTAAAATTCAGGAAACATTATTTCACTTTTGCTTTCCATTCTAAAGCAGAGGAAAAGCAGCTCACTCTCAGGTTTAACAGGAAAAAAATCAATCTAAAGTACTAGAATCTTTGTAAATCAATAAACACTGGTGACGGTGCATCCCAGGAGTGGAAACTGCTGTAGTGAGTGGTGGGGAGACAAAAGTGCCCTGCCTGAGAAGGCATCACCATTGGCAGCGCAGTCAGTTCTTCCTAAATTATTACTAGAAAATCTGGAAAGTCAGCTGGCTGTATCCTGGCCACTGGTCTACAAACAGAACTGGCTGTTTGTCAGCGTCTCCTCTGACTTCAGCACAGTACCTCATTAACACTGCTGCAATCGACCTACCCTTAGTGCTGGGATGTGCCTTGCACTGTCTGAAACAAGCAAGGTTGGTACAGCAGCTCAGGCTCAGGCTCATCCCAGTCAGATACAGATGTTAATCTGTGCTCAGGCATTGCCAACACAGACAATCAGCTGCCTAAGCTCAGAAATCAGGTGAGATGTACATGGTTGTGCTCTGCAGCACACCAAGGCCTGCAGGGTGGATGTGCCTGAACCTGAACAATGTGCCTGCAGGACACAACCACCCCTTACAACCAGGGAGAACTGTTGCTTGATCCATTTGTATAAAGCCCTTCTAAAATTAACTGCTCCAAAAGACAGATGCCAGAAGAATGACCTAGGAATGGGCCTTACAGAGTCTTCCATGCCTGTATCCCCACCCATTTCCTGGGTGGCCTCTTGTATTTGAGGATGCTGCTCTTTCCCCAATCTGGTCCAGTGGAAGGTGTCTCTGCCCATGGCAGAGGTTTGGAATAAGGTGATCTTCCAGGTCCCCATCCAACCCAAACTGTTCCATGATTCTATGATCCTGTGGTACTTTCAGGTGTCTCCAGCACTATCTTCAATGAAACCAATATGGGAGCCATGATAAAACCAGGGGTTAGGTGAGTGAGTGAGTGAGTGAGTGAGTGAGTGAGTGAGTGAGTGAGTGAGTGAGTGAGTGAGTGAG